>WBMZ01006981.1:131191-407533 GCA_013400975.1 Atrichornis clamosus | reverse complement strand
GAGGGAGAGGGAGAGGGAGAGGGAGAGGGAGAGGGAGAGGGAGAGTATTCCTCTCTGTCCAATCTTAAGCTTTGATTGTTGATTTTGTTGTATTTCGGTGGATTTTCACCTTCTTTTTCACTTTCTTCCCCTTGATTGACTTTCAATACCTCATGTTCTCTAAAATCACCAGATCTCTGGATGTCTGTGTTTGGATATCAGATCACCTTCTACTGTCTTCAGCTGCTTCACTGCCTAGCAGAATATAGATTTTTCTTTTGCAAAGCACACTATAGGAGGAGAGGTGGAGAAATCAATATTTCATTAGTCAGACCAGAATACAGCAATGCCTGATCTGCAGACCTGTAGGATTTGGCTTGTAACAAAAGGCAATTCTACCATCAGAAAGGAAGTGGTCAAGGCATGGAGCCAGAAGAGCAGGAGTTTCGTTGTTGGCATAACCACAGGCTGCTTGCAGCAGGTGTCTTAACATGTCACTTCTCATCCATACCGTGTACCAGTTATCATCTGAACCACAGGAGAAGGCTGGAACCAGACACAGACTGAAAACCAGCTGTGCCATCTGCCAGGGTCACACTTCCTCTTCCGCCCCTTGTACCCCACCAGAAACTTTCATCCAGACAGCTTAAACCACCCATGTAAATGTTCAGGGTGAGAAATGCCTCTCTACACTCAGGACGGGACTTTTTATTCCTTCCTTCTCATACAGAACAAAAGAGAATTTTAACGAAATGGGTGCAAATATTTTAAATAGTGAATCCTCGCAAACCAGCACTTTTTACTTGAAGATGCAATAGCTCAGTCACATAAACCTCAGCAGGTACATCTAAAGGGATGGTGCTCTGGCAGAAGGGAAGGTGGGCATGGATCAAAAGAGGAAGTCTTTTCAGGTGGAGTGGCCAGAGCTGGGGATGATCTCTGGCTGTACCTAATCCCAATTCACAGATATTCAGTAGATCTGGGCAGACACCTTCTGGGGAAACAGCAAAAGGAGAAAGAGAAAAAGACAATCTTTGAATTTCCATATTCCCCAAATTTTATATTTTGAATTTTTTATGTCAAAACAATGCTTGCATGTTCAAATTGTACTTTCTTCTCCAAAAAAGAGGTTTTAAAAGAGGTTAATGTCCAATTTCTTGTTGGTTTAACTACTCACTGAAGTAAAACAGCATTTTTTTCCTTCTGAATTTTCAGGTTCCTATCTGGCACATGGATTTCCATTCATCAGCAGTGGGGATGAGGGATGTCCACCTATACCCGTTTTATGTTTTTGTGGGCTTGGTTCCTTCTCCCTTTCCCAACCCTGTAAAATGATAGCCTTTGACAAAGAGGGTTTCTGTTAATACATCTGAATATTAATCAATTGAGGCAGAATCTTAGATAGTCCCTAGGCCATTATTAAATAGGCACATATTTCATGACAGAAGCAGCACATGGGTAAATGAAATGCTCACCCGTCCATTCATAAAGATAAACACAATGCAAAAGATTTTTACATTTCTGTTTTTGTGCACTTAACAATCCTGGTTTTGCTTCAGTTTTCTGAGCAGTACTGAGAGATATTTTTCATTGTCTATTTTTTTTCTAATAAAACTTCACAGTGGTCTGAAAAAGGCTTTCAGTGCATGGTTGAGGAATTTTCTTGTCTGGTCTGAGAGAGCCATGTGATACAGCAGCATTTTAGCATCTCAGTACAGAGACAATTCCCAGCTCCATATTACTTTCTAGGGGTTACAGTGTACATTACTTGTCTAAAGATTTGGGGGTTTACAACCAACTGATATTCTTTACAGATAAAATATTTAAGTTCACTTATGCAGTCGAAGAAACCTGTGATATCTTGGCACTAATTAACATTTCCAGCTAGATCCACAGGTTTTGGCTCTGGTTCAAAGGGATGGTCAGTGGAGTTTGTGAAGCTTTTCTGTTGATTTCAAGGGGGTTGGACAAAGTTAGCCTCACAGAATCCATTCCTTTAGCTTAGATCTTTATATAAATGTACCTTCTCCACTGAAACACATACACATGTTTCTTTCTTTTATAGCTAGTTTATGGCCTCAGTACAGGAGGCTCCAGGTTGCTGTCCAGAGGGACCTGGACATGCTCAAGAATTGGGACTAGATGGAATTTAGAGGTCCCTTCCAACCAAAACTATTCAATGATTCAATGATTCAGCTTGAAAACCCGGGTTATCTTAGGTTATAAATAAAACATTCTCTCTGTTGAGCAGGACTACTGTGTGCATATACATAAATATATACATATATATTCGTATGCATTTCTGTATGTATGCGCGTGGGTGTGTGATACAATTTCCTAGAAGATTGAAGCTACAGTGAAGTTTCTATCTCCTGTCTTATAAAATAAGTAATCAATGCCAATAGTTAGAGTAGAAGATGCCTTTTATGCCAGAAAGCCTGACTTTTCATTCCAAATATATTTGTGACTGTCATTAAAAAACCAATCCTTACTCAGTACTACTGCTTTTTTTCTATGCTGTGTTGAGCTGTGTCTCACTGATCAGGCTCTTTCAGCTTTACTTATTCTGCAGAGTAAAGGTTGCTGCAAGTTAAATGTGCTGTTGATGAAAGGCACATGTTGGAAAAGATGTGCTTTAGCTCTCACTTTAAACCCCTAGAGTGACGATTTCTGTCCTACAAATGAAACCAGTGATGATATATCTTTTCTGAAGCAGTGCGTTGGAGATAAGTCAGGCTCAACAAGAAATAAGGGAGGACTCCAAATCACACATAACTTTTTTTACTGTTTTGTGAGTAACTTGATATTGTTACTCATTGATTTATTCAATGAATCTGCATCATCACAGGTTTATTGTGAGTGTTGTGTACTGAAATCTTGAAACTGTGGAAAAGGCTTTAAAAAATAAATGATGGCTATTGATGACTGTAATTGCTGGTAGATAATTAACAATTTGGAAATCAGAGTAACCATTATTCAAGCAGTGAAATATGGACTCTGGAGCTTTGCTTCAGGCATCGGTCTTCAACATCCCTCTGGCATTTGTTTTTTTAGTTTATTGAAGCAATCAAATCACCAAGGGATTGAGGTAAAGTCAACTCTGTGTACAATTTAAAGTAGAGATGAATCATAATATATATAAAACTTAACCAACTTCAAAACTCCAGTAAGCATTATTTAACACAGTCAATTTTTGAAAGCTATCTATTAAGGAAAGTAGACTTTTGACGTTGCCTAGAGAAAAGTATAATTATGCACAGGAAATATGCAGCATGGTTTAATTGATATTGACTAATCAACTTCTCTTTCTCTTTCACTTGCAGGAAAATATAAACATCAATGAAGCTTCCAGATGCCTGGTGAAACACATAATTGCTAGTGAGAGTGATCCAGTTCAGCCTATTGAACCAGATATTATAAAACCACACTTGAATTCCTCCAAGATTGTCAGTTGTTCAGCTTGCTTCAGATCCTAAGAGACTTCCAGACTATTACAAGAGCTGAACAACTATGATTCAGAATTTATACTTTATTCCAGAATCCAGCCTGCCCACATTGCCCCTAAGCAGATTGTCATTTTCTCAAAAATATATTTAAACTTTCCTTTTTTTTTTTTTTTCTGCTACAACATATTATGAGCTGTTCATTGATAGCAAGTATTCAAACCCCTCTTTGGCTATTGGTCAAATAAGACTCATGGTGATGGCTGTGATTTCCCATTTAGGGAGCCCCACCAGTGATATCAAAACCCATTTCTTTGCCATGTGGTTTCTGAGAGCTCATATTTGTGATGTGACTGCAGCAGAACCCCACTTGTCCATTGATTTTCCAGCATGTCTTCTCAATAGCTTGACCAGCCAAACATCATCATTACACTGCTTTGTCACCCCTTAAACTTGAATGATCTTGTTCCATATGAGGAAGATGATGACGACAATGAAAATTTAGCAGTTGAGAAAGAGACAACAGGAATGCTCACAGTGAAATCTTCCCCTTGCAAGTTCACTCTCCTGGACGGAGTGACAGGACTGAATGTGAAGCACTGTTTCACATCATTCAGGTCTCCAGAAGATCTGAGCTTCTGAGACTGATGTAGTATTGGCTCCCTCTTTCTTAAGCGTTACATTCTTATAGCTAATAGCATTATCTTAGATGAAGCAAAATGGAACAAGTCAAGGGTGAGGGTTGACAAAACTGGCAATCAGGGGTACGGTCTCATAGGTTAAGTAGCTCAGGGTTTTCAGAAAAGTTATCTAGTCTATGCAGTCAGCATTTCCTCTGGAAAGCTCATATTGATTTTGTGCCTGCCTCTCCATCCCTCATGCCACAAATATCCGGTGTTTAAACTGTGTGTATTTTATAAGCTCTTACATACATCCCTTCATTATGTTTATGTTCATGGGAAAATTCACTATCCTCGCTATAACATAACAGCAGAACTTTTCAGAAATACATCTGTGTTGAATAGAAGGGTATTTACTTTCTGAAAACATTCTTCTGAAAACCACAGTTTTGTGAATGATCACAGGAAGAAAAATGAAGCAGTCCTAAGAAACACTTCTGGAAGACGTGAAGAATTTATTGAGCTGTACTGTGGAAATGAAATGGTTGATTTTCAGCATCTCACAAAATATGCAGGTCGGTGGAGTCATTCAGACATGTATGTCTAGACAAGAAGTCTTGACAACTGGCTGCAAGCTCCTTCAAGACAAACTTTGCCTCTATCCTGACATAGACAAATAACTTGCATTTTCTGTTCTTACTCAGACTTCTGCTTCCTAAGCTGTGAACTCTCAGTTGCAGGCGCTGTCTTCCGAGATGGGTTCTGCTCCTTAGACATGTGTAACACCGTGGAAGGGAGGAGACAGAATCTCACTGTGCCTTGTGTTTGCAGATGTCACTGTAATACTTCACTGAATACTTAGTTGGAAATGAAAGAGTGACATTCTCAAAGTCTAGTAAATACCTGTTGCATAGGAAAAATGAAAAAAAAGAATTCCTCAACCTGACCTTATCCTGTGAGACCTATGAGCTTCATGTGTCTCTAACGTTCATCCTGCTCTTCAGTGTTAGGCTTATGTTTGGACTTGATCTTAAAGTTCTTTTCCAACACAAATGATTCCGTGTCTTTGTGACTCTCTCACTAAGTGCTCTGTTACTATATAGGCACTGCAGAGGAGAGCTGTGTTTCTTTTCCCGGAGAGCCAGGGACAGAGGTGTCTTTTTATATGCTCTTCCTAAGGCCTTCAGGATTTGTCACAGAATTTTGGAATAAGAAAGCAAGGTCTCTAGTTTTAAAAATAAAGATTCACATCTGGAGTTAATTCACACAGACATAGATGTAAGGATACGTATATATAATGAGCTGGCTGTTTTGAGAGTAATTTTCAAGTTGTCTTGATCGCTGTGTTATCCTTTAATATCTATGTTAAACATCCTTTAACTCCTGCTATGATCTGGTCAAATACCTTAAGCTTCCTGCCTTAATTTTGTCATCTGTAAAACAGGGATCTATGTACACACCTACCTCACAGCACTCCCTGAAAGTTACTGCTGGCACTGTGCTTTGAAGATATGTGTTCTACAAATGCCAAGCCCTGTTACTGCTCAGAATGAAATATGAGTGCCCTCTAGCATAAATACATGGTGCTGTAATGCTGTAATGTGTTCTAAATCTACCCAAGGCTTGCCTGTGCTACAGCAATTAGCTTCAATTATTCCACCTCAGCTAACCTGGTCAAGGTTCTAAAGCAATGTGTGACTGCATGGAATGATCAGATTGGCTGCAGATGGGTTGCAAATGGAAAGTGTGGCTGCACAGATGTCATGGTACTAGTTTCATAATCTCAGCAACAAAGCTGCAATTCAGAACTAGTGCCACGTCAGCTATTTCAAATTTGAAGCATTATTTTAGTCAAGTCATATGGATGACTTACTAAAGTTAACACTAGATTCATACCCTGAGCCAACACTCTTGTGGGGAACACAAGCAAGTATTCAGATGGTTTCTAAAGGGCTAATTTTTCATGTGTTGAACCCCATACTTATAAATCTGTGTGTCTCAGGTGAAGCAGAAGAAGATGCCATTTCATCCAAAAATTATTTTGTGCTCAACACACAAGCATAGCAGCTCCTAATGTGTTTTACTTATCTTCATACCACTTCTCTCTGGTGGCTTCTAGCAATACTCACTAAGCATAATAGTAAATTCCACAAGACTTTGAGACCTATGGCTAAAGATCTGGTGTAATAATAATTAAAACAACCCCGCAGAAATAAAACTCTTAAATGACATTCAGAGATTTTTTTTTCTTCACTGTATTGTATAAACCTTCTTTAAAGTATGGGCTCATAACCTGTTCCCCTTGTTTCTGTTGTGTCAGGTTTTACTGCAGTCACTGTTCTTGGGCAGATTTTCCACCTCTGGTAAATGGTGGACAGAATTTGGACAATTGCTAGAACAAGGACTATACAAGATATAAGTTCTAAAGTCATACATATTTACGCCATAAGCATTGGAACAGTATCACAAAGAATCAGGCCTCTTTAGGAGGTTACATAATTACATATGTTCATCTTTATTTGTACTAAAGTGATAAAAATCTGTCAAGTCTCTTTCAATAACACAATAAATGTGTGAATGGCACCTGGACGTCGAGAAAACAGAGCCTTTTTAGAGGAGGTTGCTGTAGTCAGGCCAGAATAAAAGCTTTAATTTAAAATTAATGAGCTCAGTTTGTGCCAATACACTTTCAGGAATAAAAGTAAAATTTAATTATACTGTGTCAGTCTCTAACAGGTTGGATTTCCTTGGGCTTTTTTTATACATTCTGTGCTATGTCCTCCTCGCTGGTCATTAGGGACCAGGAATTTTAATCAAATGGCCATTTCAAAATTAAGTATTTTCCTTTTCTGTTTGCAATACGCAATGAAAGGTGAGTCTCTGTTGCCTTGCAAATAGGCAAAGGTACTGCAAAACGGAATTAAAATTCATTTTCATTCATATTCTCCATATATGCCCCCTGGGTGTCCCAGCACCTCAAACCACACGCTGATGGGCAAGGGACAAGAGAGCAAGGAACGAGAGAGCTCAGCGCAAAACACTCAATACAAACAGAAGCTGAGCATCTTCACCCCCAGACATCATTTACAATTCAGCCACAACACCAGTAATGACAGAATGTTTTCCATTTTCTACCTTTGAAGCTTCATATAAAAAAACCCTCTTGATCCTAAACACCTTCAGAATCATAGACGTATTATCGATAGGAAAATAAATAGAGTGAAAGATAATTACTCTGTTATTCCAGAAAGATCATAACATATTTGACCATGTTCAGCTTTCAACAGAAAGCCACTTGACCTCTGTAAATCAGGCTTTGTTATTCTTACACACCTTTTTTTTTTTTAGATACATATTTTCATGGGCTTTTCTATTCAGGAATATTCCAACAGTACTTTATGTATTCAGCTTGAGTTGTACATCAGTACTTTATCTTAAGACTTTTTTTTTCTTCTATTTTAACCTACCTGACTATATGAAATGGAATGGGAGGGAGAGAGGGAAGGAGAATGTGCACCTTTAAATAGCAGTTTTGTTTTACTTCTTGAAACAGCTTGTCTAGCTGGATGAAGTGAATTGGTAAACAGATGTGGGAAATGCAACTTAATGTCAATTGCCAGGAAGCAATCAATGGAAAGATATTTTACTGCACCAATATTTATGCATGTGACCGCAGGTTCTATTGTAATAAAAGATGGTATTTCTGACAAAACATGGAATGTGAGTAATTTGTAAAATTAATTCATTAGCCAAAGTAAGCACATATGAATAGCCACAAGCTAATTCAGCTTTCCTCGTATGTAGCCAATTTCTGACATATATGTCTATTTTAATAGTTTCATTTAGACTGCTTACTTTCTGTACAACCTCTCCTTTTAAACCATCCAGGTTAGTGTTTGACATTGGTTAAAGGATTAGGTATCTGAGACAGAAACCTTTTCTCCCTATTTTGTATCCAATTCCAGATGCAGCTTTTATGGTTCCAGCTCTTCAAAGGACCTCAGTTCAAAGTCTGATTTTACAGGCAGAATTTTTGGCTCACAGAGAGATGCATCATCAGTTTGGATGCTCATAGTAACCACAGGCTCAATTCTTGGAAGTCTGGCTGGGTAATAAATGGCCTAAATTTGTAAAATGGGTAGCTGCATGTCTAGGATATAGTAACTGCATTTTACTTTATCTGTCAGGACAAGTTGGTACCTGCATCAATGTTACACACTTGACCTTTCATGAATCCCTAGAAATATTAGATTGTTTTATTAGTTAAAGAAAAAAAGGAGGTTTTGCATGCAGTGTGAGTCTAGTATTTATTTTACAGTTTCATCATTTCTGCAACAGAGTAAAAAAAAAAAAAGTGTTCTGGTTTCATTGACTTTTTTAATAATGGCCCTCTCACACCCCATGGCTGAAGGTGCTACAAGACCCACAACAAACCCCCGGTGCTTGGTGACACAGTTGCAGCTACACTGACCACATCTCACAACAAGGAGATATATTTGACTGCACAATTCGGGAATATTAATTTCCTGAAAATTATCTCTTTTACAATTGCAGTGCATCAGATGCCTAATTAAGATTGGAATTTCTGTTGTCTTATGTTTCAAATGCAGCAATAATAATTTACAAAGATGAGATAATAAACCAAGTAAAGCCACAGCACGCTACTCCCAAGAGTGAAAGCTGAGCAAAAGAAAATCTCCTGGTAGGCTTCTCTGCAGATCACAACAGAAAGTTGTTCTAGTCTGATATTTGCCTGGTTTCTTCCAGGAAATGAGCTTTCAGTTAAGCTCTAGTAGCTCAATTCCCCTGCAATAGTTGCACCTGGCATCTACAGGGTTTAAGTAGTTTTGAAAGGTAAACTACAGTTTATTTCAGAAATAGCATCTTTGTTAAAGTTTTAAAAGTCAGTGGTGCCTAAATTTTTTGTACCTAAATCCCATGCAAATCTATCCATGTATCTTTTGTTTCCATGAATCCATGCCTTTGGCCTTCGAAAACCATGCAAGGGAAGGGCCACTGCAAGATGTTTCTTTAACAATGATACTTCAGCCACATCCAAAATCCTGCAAAGGAGATGAACATAATGAATAGGGAAGCAAGGAATAGAAAGCAACAAAAGTCAGGCTGGACAGAAACATCTGGGACTGATTCAGGACAAATTCAAGAAACACTGATACTTGACAACTTCCTCAGCAATCTGACACAGCATGAAGTTTTTATCACTTAGAGGTCTATGAATTTTCTAGGGCACAAATTGCTGTTTTTGTCTTGTGTGCCTTGAAATTTGCTTCTTTACTAGCTACCTTGCCAAAGATGTCTAGTTTATTTCAGGATTTATCTTTCTTTGGCCTTTGGTGCCATCTCATCTCCTTGACTTGACACTTGGTGAGGCACTTTTACCAGAGTCTTTAGGACTGAGGCTGTTGCTTTTAAGTTGCTGTCAAGTTTCTAAGGTTTTTAATTTATTTAAATACCAGCTATGCTCAGACAAAGCACACATAGCCTCCTACTAGCTGCCGTGAAAAAAATTAATAATACCTCAGCCAAAACCAGCACAGAGGTTCATCCAGATCACAGAGACCAGGAGAGTTTGTGTTGTTTAATTTGGAGAAGAGAAGGCTCTAAAATGACCTTGTTGTGGCCTTTCAGCACCTAAAGGGAGCTACAAGAAATTTGGAGAGGGACTTTTTCCAAGGAAGTACAGTGATAGGACAAGGGGGAATGACTTCAAACTGAAGAAGAGTAGATTTAGATTAGATATTAGGAAGAAATTCTTTACTGTGAGGGTGGTGAGGCACTGGCAGAGGTCGCACAGAGAAGCTGTGACTGCCCCATCCCTGGAAGTGTTCAAGACCAGGTTGGATGGAGATCTGAGCAACCCGGTCATTTTGAAAATGTCACTGCACGTGGTAGGGCAATTGGAACAAGATAATCTTGAAGGTCACTTGCGACCAAAGTATTTTATGTTTCTATGTTTCTATGACCCTATGATTCTCTGTTCCATACCATACGACATCTTGCTCAGCAATAAACTGGAGGGAAGGTTATTGGGGGGCGTCACTGCTTGGTGACTTTCTGGTCATCAGTTTTTTGGTGGTGAGCAATTGTTTTGATTTGCATGTCTAGTCTTTCTTAACTTTTATTTCACTCTCTTTGTTATTTTCTTTTCATTACAAATCGTTGTTGCTATTGATCTGGAACTGCAAATGAGTTAGGAAAACAGAGGCAATAAATGGCAATAAATGAAAAAGAAGTGCAACATTTTGGGATTTTTAACATTTGCTTAAGAGTAACATCAGACTGATTGCTGGGTATATGCTCACACATGGAGGAATTGTTGCATTATGTTTTTTCATGTGCACACATTAATAATTAATGTTAGAGTCAGATCAAAATTTTTATTTTATACCAGTGATTCTGGATAACTACCCAAAAGTGATCTGTGATTATGCTTCAGCTTGTCTTTTCAACTTCAATCCATTAGAAAAGATTAACTGTCTGGGAAAGGTGACAAAATCGAGACATCCGCAACAGACAGTCACAGTGGAACAGAAACAGGAGGAACTCTGCCAGCAGCCTTGATGAAATTAAGAAAGGAACTGAGCTGAGAGGGAAGGGAGCCAGTCTCTAGAAACAGTTACCCCAAATAGATTATAAAAGCTCTTCATTTCAGGTAGTTCAGACAGTAACAAATCCTGCCAGCAGAAAGCCTTCAGGGAAAATGATGAATAGGGTTTCCTGAGATTAATGAAAACTACACAACTAGAGCAAATAGCCAGGAGTAGGGGTAAGAGTCTGCCCTTTCACTGGACTCATAGTTATTAATATTAAGAATATGACATTACGGTAGAAGCCTTTGATGTTCTAAGGTCTCCAAGGCCGAGAACTATGCTTCCTCCTCCTGTTTCCGTCTCTATCCAAGTGCAGACATTAGACTAATGAAACAAAGTGAAATGCTCTGTCCAAAAGAGCCTTATAATCTAAACATTCAAAAGGATATAGACAGTGATTGGAAATATTGCAAACTCTATAAGTAGCATAATAAAACCAGATGAATATTTATCATATTCACTAGACCTACTTCTCCATCTACCTATTTTATATGCCTGTTGCTGCAGTGTTTATTCATCTAGCTGAATGTATATATATAAATGGCAATCATTTTAGGGTTTCCACCTCAGCAAGCTCACATGCATTGTTTGAGTCACCCCCCATCTTCACATCATAAGCTGCAGGCTGGTGCGGGAATCCAGAGCAGCCTACCTGGAAAACCCAAGTCTTGGGGTAGTCAGGGGCTCACAATACTGCGGCAAATCCTCTCTGCTGGAGCTCATCTCTGCTTGTTCAGGGGAAATACAAGTCCCAGGCAGTGCTTTGGGTTCCTGTCAAGTGAAAACAAGGGCTGCAGCCATACAGCCCCAGCTCAAGTGTGCAGTTGAGGAAGACATTACTCCTATCTCCTGATAAACCCAGCACACAATATGTCACCAAAGGCAGCAGTTTGCAACTGCTGTGAAGCCTCACCTGTGCTTTGATAGCACAGCCCTACATGACTTTAGATGCAGTAGTCTTACTCACCACTGATTGAACTATTTAAAGAAAGACAGACCTGAAATGGGGTGTGAACACTCAGTGAAAGACACTGTGCAATATCCACCACTGTAGTCCTCAAAACACAGAGGCAGCTGCCAGCCCCAAGGTGCCCAGCTCCGCAGTGTCTCATCTCCTGCCAGCAGCAGTGCTCCAGGTGCCTGAGCCCTGCCTCCTGGCATGCCTAGGGACGCTCCTGTGCTGACAAGACTGAGCAGCTCAGCACCCAATTACTTCTAAGTTTTTCTCCCCCACACTGCTCCTCATTTTGAAATTTTAAACAGCTTAAAAATGCTACTGCCACTCTCTTTTGTGTGTAATAACCCACTGGTTAAAATGTTCAACCTTTTCTTCCTGGTGGGGTGTAGAGCCCCATCTCATGTTGCATAGAGGTGGAGCAAGCAATGGAATTGTTGCCTGCCTAGAATCAAATATTGTTGGACCAGGGTTTAGACTGAATTACTCAAAGGATTTATCTAATCTGGAAGCAAAACCACTCACTTGGAAAGAAGGCAAATACTTGAATTGCTTTCCCTGCTTGACACCCTTGTTTGTGCATTTCAGTCCATTGTGCTGGTTTTGGCAGGGGTGTACTTAATTTTTTCCACAGTAGCTGGTGTAGTGACATGTTTTGGATTTGTGCTGGAAGCTGCTGATAACACAGGGATGGTTTCATTATCCCTGAGCAGGGCTTACACAGAATCAAGGACTTTTGTGTTCCTCACCCACCCCACCAGCAAGGGGGTTGGTGATCCACAAGCAGTTGGGAGGGTACTCAGCTGGGACAATCCCCAGTTGACCCAAGGGATATTCCAGCTCATATGGCATCATGCTCTGCATACAAACTAAGGGAAAAGCTGACTGGGGGGACCACTGCCTGGGACTGATTGGACATTGGTCAGTTGGTGGTGAGCAATTGTTTTTATTTGCATCACTTGTCTTTCTTGGTGTTTATTTCTCTCTCTTTGTTGTTTTTTAAATCACAAATTATTATCAATGGAAGTAGTATTAACATTACTTTTATTATTATTATTGAACTGTTCTTATCTGAACCAACAAGTTTTCTCACTTTTACCCTTTCAATTATCTCCCCCCCATTCCTGCTGAGAGGGCAGTGAGCAAGTGGCTGTGTGGTGCTTAGTTGCTGGCTGGAGTTAAACCATGACAACCATGGGGCTTTTAAAAAAGAAAAAAGGCACAGGACTTGTATGTATCCCATTCCTGGCCTGCTGAAATAACCAACGTGGTACAAATGCACATGGCCACAGGTCCTTTTCCTTAATAAATCCTGAACTGCTTGGTGGAGGATGAAAGCTTCATCACAGCTTTTACAAGCCTTATACCTCAGGTCAAGAATCCCATGGCCTGGTGATCTGGGGATTGTTGTGGAAGTACAGCTAAGAATCAAGCTTAAGATTTAGAGGTGCAAGTTCCATAAAATCTATAAAATATCCTCTGTGGTTTTATAAGAGCTGTCTCTTTTCATTTTTATATATTGCCTCTGTGTGTTTAGGCATTACAAGTAAACTTTGCGAACAGAAATGAAATAGCTGCATTTGCATTTCTGTAAAAACGGGTTTGATTTAAGATATACAAAAACTATAAATACACCTGGATGCACGTTGATCCTCTGCTCTAAAAACAATATATGTATTTGTGATGTAATCTGCAACCTAATAAAGAAATTAATGAGGAAAATAAAAATTTTAAAATGCAAACAGGAAGAAATATTAATTTCAAAATATGTCTTGAATGTTAATGAAGTTATAAGATAATCTTGCAGTGGAGATTCATAAAAAGATACTCTTTTTAAGTAAATAATTGGAAATCAGAACAAGGACATATGCCAAATGATGAGGCTATCAGCAAAATCATAGTGGAGGAATGTGTTGAGATGGTTAAAGAAAAACATGGAATATAGGAAATAACATGATGAAATTTTAAAAATCTAAACAGGAAAGAAAGGCAACATTTCAAACTCACAAGGGAAATAAGAAGGTATTGTAACTATTCTTGTGACACTTGGAGTAAAACTGCATCAGCAATACCAAATTACCACAGGCAGATGATATTTATAAGAGGGGAAATCATTGTGCCATGCATTTGTGCAGATGGCACAAAAATTCATAGGTATTTGAACCATTTCTCAGATTTGTATATGCTTATTGTCCACAGAATAGATGCATACAATGCATCTGCATCAAAGAATTCAAGTAAAAATAGATTGAATTCTGGAACAATGGGAGCCCTGCAGTGCACACTCAGCTGTCAGTGGGTGTCTTACTGTTATACAAGGGAGGCACAGAAAATACAAAATTGACAACAAAACTTTTCAAGTATTCTAAGGTCATGAGGAAAAATGTCCCCAAATACAAGCCGGGTGGTTTCAGAGTCATAAGATGCTTTAAAAAACAAAATAAAACCCTTCTTTTCTGATTTCTGAACACTGAGGGCTTCATACAATTTTTTTCACCCAGCTTTTCTCATCAAACAAAATCTGGAATATCTTTTTTCTTAAAGAGGGAATGAAGAAACAGACCCATATGATTCCAGAAACTGGAACTTAACAATGCACAGAAAGAGCATTACCACTAACTTGTATTAATTAGCAGTTTTTGTGACTGTCCAAATTCAACTGTCATTTCTGAAAACATTGGCTTTAGTGCAAATAAAGTCCAGTATAAACAGTTTTTATAGAAAGAATGCTATGTATCATATACTATGTATGTGTGGTGTTATCTATGTAACTTGTTAGTACCACAAGAGCTGATTTGTGTGCAACTCTAATTGTAGGCCTGCTAAACCTCCTAAGAGAGAGAGAGTTCCTGCCAGAAAACCTGCTCCTCTGTGGGCTCATCTCCATGGGCCAAGGTTCCTGCCAGGACCCAGCTCTGGCCTGACTTTCCACAGGCTGTATCTTCTTTCACAGCATATCTGCCTGCTCTGGCATGGGGTCCTCCAGGGGCTGCAGGTGGGTCTCTGCTCCACCATGGACCTCCCTGGGCTGCAGGGGCACAGCTGCTTCACCATGGGCAGCACCAGGGGCTGCAGGGGAATCCCTGCTCTGGTGCTGGGAGCACCTCCTTCCCTCCTTCTGCACTGACCTTGGTGTCTGCAGGGCTGTTCCTCTCACATTGTTCCGACTCCTCTCTCCCAGCTGCTGTGCAGCGTTTTATACCTTTCCTCAAATATGTGATCACAGAGGCATCACCAGCATCACTGATGGGCCCAGTTTTGGCCAGAGGTGTGTCTGTCTTGGAGCCAGCTGGAACAGTGTGTGTGTGTTGTGACATGGGGGCAGCTTCTGGTGTCTTCTCACAAAAGGCAGTCCCCCCAGACAGACCTATAAAGTCAGAAAACTAGGACAGATCCAGGAAACTGGAAAGTAGATGGATCAATGGAAGATAGTGTTTTACCTTATAGCTCAGTGATTAAAGCACCTTCATAAAATGTGTGAAAGTACAGTTCATTGTAGACTCTTGGGATCTACCATTCCTGGCATGTACAGAAAGAGTGATGTACAGGTTCTTTCCTATTTCTTGATGACTGTTATACAGAAGCAATAGGGTGGAGATCAACAAAAACCACCCTCTTAGATTAAGTCTCAAGTGTATCTTTCTTTTCTTGATAAGATAGAAATACCAAGGGGAAAGATTCAGCAGCTGAGCCCCTGGAGAGTACCCACCATTCAGCACATGAACTGATTTAGTAATGACCCAGTAAGGTATTTAAATATCCATCTCCCAGGGGCCACACTTCAAGCCAACAGCTGAATCCCTTTTTCTCACCTTTACTTGTGCCCACTTTTTGCTGTGACATATAAGGCACTAGTGAATGACTGGCCTCACAGAAATCTTCTCTAAAACCAGAGGTGATCTGGCAGCCACGTTGCAATCAAGTCATTAGGCTGTCTAAGATTTCAGTCATTAATAAGAGATCTTCCAATTTGCTTGTAACAATGACAACAAAAATAAGCTTTTCTCAGATCATTTGGCTAGCTTTGCTCAGATATTTCCCTAACACAGCAAGAATCTCAGGGCAGCAATACTGTGTAAGAGCCAGAAAAAAATTTATGTGCATTCAGAGACCAGAAAAATTAGGAGAAGTGGAATCTATTGAAGAATCACAGACAGCTTCAGACGTTCTTGAGGGAAGAATAGTTGATAACTGAGGCAAAATCAAGGGCTTGCACTTTTATTGCTCTCTCTTTATTGCTTTTGATGATTACAGAGAATAGGGCACTTGATGTGAGTCAGGATGGATCTTTTTATGTCATGCAGGAAGTTGAAATGAAGACAGAAGAAATATTTTTGGGGGACTACAAGTCTTCATCCAGCAGGAATCCAGGGTATTTGAGCAACAATTTTTTTTTTTGCCCGCAGACATCAGGAATGTTTTAGGCACACTGTGTTACGAAAATTTTTCTCCAGTAATTTTAATTCTTAGCATAACATAACATGTCCCTTTGAATAACATGTTGTGGTGGGTTGACCTAACTGGCAGGAGCAAACCAGGCACTATCACTCCTCAACAGGATGGGGCAGAAGAGAAAGTATGATAGAAAAGCTCATTTCAAGATAAGGGCAGGAACATCACCCAGAAGTCACAGACAAAACACACTTGGGGAAATTAACCTAATTTATTGTTAGTCAATAAAAAAATAGGATAATGAGAAATAAGAACAAATCTTAAAATGGTTTCTCCCCACGTCTCTCTTCTTCCCAAGATCAACTTCACTTTCAAATGTTTTACTTCCTCCCCTCAAGTAGTGCAGAGGCATGGGGAATGGGGTTTGCAGTCTGTTCATAGCACTTCATGTCTGCCACTCCCAACTCCTCTAAAGATGTCAACATCTACTCTAAGCTTGTTTCCTTTTCTCCCTTTGGGCTGTGGAGAGCAAGAAAGACATCCCAAGAGAAGATCTCACTTCTTTAGTTATCTGTCTTAGGGAGTTAAGAACAGTCTTTAGACATGATTTGACATTGGCAGTGTCAGAAACACACATGACCAGCATAAATAATTGGCTGACCTTCAGACAAAAATTTGGGTGAGATGCATTATCACATGTTCTAGTAAGCCTGCCTAAAACAAATAAAACTGAAACCTAGAAAAGTTTATTTGAAAAAATGTAAGGAATACACCATAAATGTGGATAAGTAGATGACATACAAAACCCTTTTGCCTTCTAATAATCCTAGGTTAAAAGTAACTCCTGTAAGGGCATTTTAATTAGTATTTTGAGATAATATCTTGTTTTTCCCCAGCAACTATAGATTTTCTATGAGGCAAAGAAGTTTAGATTTTGCTTTTCTTGTCCATATATTCCTAGTTTCCTTTGGTATTTGGAATTGTTCATCTTGCTTACATCTCTTCGACGCCCTTTTACAAGACAAAGAGAGACATCACTTTACTGGTGGTTGTTTTTTGTTAAGAGTCAATTGATTTTTTCTTGGCTATATCTTAACTTTCTCTATTTTGTCTTTTGTCAAAGACGGTATAGATAATGAAGATTATTTTTTCCTTTCCACCTGCAATTTTAGACAATTTTAGCCAATATTCATGCTACAACAAATGATCCCCTCCAGGTCATTTGGTAGAAAGTGTACTGCCGTTCCTAAATTACTATAAGCATGTTAATCTTGTCATAACTCTTTTATGAGGTTTCAGTTGGTTAATCTATAATAATTCATTCTATCAGCCAACAAATCTATATGTTTTGCCTTTGTTGCATTCTATTTTTCCCCATCTTTGTCTCAATGGTTGTCCCCTTCATGGTCTGTATAGTTTTGACAGTTTGTGGTTGACCCCATTACACTGATCTAATTGATGACCACTTGAATTATGATGACAAAGCAGCTGTATTAATCATGTAACACATCTGACTTCTTTTACCACATTAGCCCTCTGGGAAATCCTTTAGCAAATTATATCCACATGTTAAGCTTCTTTGAACAATCTGTCCAGCTAAAGCTTTAGCCACCAAAATCCATTTCTTTTCTTTAGAAATCAGTCTCTTAATTTCTAGCGACTCAGCATTTTTTTCCACTAGGTTAAAACATGTCATACACAAGGAACATTCATTTTAGTGTAGGCAAAGTGGAATTAACACACAAGCTGTCAAATGATGTGAATTGTAATTTTTCCTATTTTGAGATATCTAGCAGCTTGCAAGCTTGAAAAACTTCGCTCTTCTTCCTTTTTCCTATGTGCTGAAAATTACTTGGAATATTTCAGTCCATCCCTGCTTTGTGGCTTCTCCACTGCTCAGAGTTCTGCCTGCCAAGATGTCCTAGAAATAGACTCATTAAGGAGACATTTAGAAAGAACTGGGTTATAACTAGTGAAAACTACCCATCTCACTCCACCAGTCAGATGTTAAGAGCATTAAAATGAAATGGCAAAAGTACTGATTACTTTAGGGCAATTTTAAGAACTTAACTGCAATAGAGTTTCAAAGCTCACAATTCTGCTAATCCTTCACAGACCCAAGGATTGTGATTGCCCAAACACAACAGTATTATTCAGTAGGTGAACCAGCAGACTGCTTAGATGGGGTAAAATCTCTCTTATTATTTGTCTTTACACAATGGAGGTAGCCCTAAAAGGTGTTAGTCAAAAGTTACAGGTCTTTTCTCAACAGATTTGTGGTATAATTACTCACCGCACTTAAATATGAGGCCACGCAAGTGTGATAGCAGTAAGTTTACACATCTATTTTACTGCTGGATTTTATTTCAATTATAAGGGTCTTTAATACTTATCACAGTATACTGCAGGTCTCATAATGGATCTACTTTGCCAGGGGTATTTGAAATAAAAGGAATAATTCAGTATGCTAGATAAAATATTTTTTTAGCCTTCTTAGTGGGAATTTTTTTTACAGGTATTTTGGCTAGTTCTTTGAAATTATTTAGTTTTATTATTACTCCCACCAGAATCATAAGAATTGCATTAAAATCTTAGATCAGGGTATCTTCTGATAATGAAATATCTTGTATGCATGTGTGTTGTGCACAGTGAATCAGAAGATTGTGGAATTTGTTTCAGGAAATACCTGTGCACCTAGGCAAGTGAACAATCTAACCTGTTGTAAAATACAGTGGTTTTCTCAATAAGTCATGCCAACAGAAAAACATCTCTGTAGTAAGCATACAAAAAGGAAATGCTGACACTGTAGTTGATCTACCAAGCTACGTGAAAATGCTGATTTTAACTCCCGCTGTGCCTTAGCAGCAAGAAACATTGTGGGACTTTTAAAAAGACATTCTCATGACATTCATCACATTGATTACTTCGTAAGATTTTCCAGTTTCTGCCATCCTGTAAAGGATTCTGCTGCCTCATCGTCTGCCCTTGGGGCTTGATCCACCCACTCAGCTTGCTCTGTCTGGCTCCTGCCAGGTCACAGAATCATAGAATCATAGAACAATTTGGGTTCGAAGGGACCTTAAGGATCATCTAGTTCCAAATCCCCTACCATGAGCAAGAAGTCTTCCACTAGACCAGGTTACTCAGAACCACATCCAACCTGGCCTTGAACAGTTTCAGGGATGGGGAGTCCGCAATCTCTCTGGTCAAAGAGCAGATGGCTGAGTTGAAAGAGAAATCTCTTTATATGACAGCATAACATGCACAAGTCTGTTGAGGGTAAAGTCTTGGAGAAATGTCTTTGCAGTTACCCTCCTGAGAAGGGATATTTTGGCATCCAAGATAGATTTTTCTAGGACACACAGCAGCATTGAGCTCAGCTATATTCACCACAGGTTTTAACCAGTGTAACATTTTCATTTTCACAATGTACTGAATATATTTTTCTCCCATACTGCGTTGTCTCTGATCTGCAAGGGGAAGAGATGGAAAAAGTACAATTGCCTTGAGTAGAACTGCCTAACTGGGGTCGATCACTGCCCCGAGAGCCCTCCTGGGGACATATTACATATGAATTTTGGGGGACGATTAACCTTCATGGAAGAAACAAGTTTCCTGAGGAAAAGGATAGCCATCTAGATCAGCACATACACCTTATGATACAGTGATTACTTCCAGAAGAGGCAACCAAGACTTGCCAAGGGGCCTCATCCTTACTGTGTTATATCCAACTTCATTTTAACCCAGAAAAAACCAAATCTTCCACTACCTGTCCCACAGGAGGATGTGTGTCTAGTCTTTTTTCACGGTGTGCCTCCATTTGACTGATCACACATCACTTCATGGTAAAGTAAATGCTCAGTAGTTCTGCAGTAGCAGACTTGCACCCTGTGTGCCGTCTTCCACTTGGTCATGTTTCTTTGTGCATGTTTGTTCTTACTGGCTTCATTAACACAAGATTAGATGTTTTGTCCAATTCAGTTAACTGAAGAAGGTGTGCTGCTTTTTTTTTTGTTTTCCTTAGCTTAGGTAGGAAAACAAAGGAGGCAAGAAACCATTCCAGCCTACAAAGCTTTAGACCATTAGTAAAGCTGGAATTAAAAGATTAAAACACTTGTTTCAAGTGCTAAGTAGTCATGTTCTCTTATTAATGTCACACTCTACTAAGCATTATGCCATACTTTGTAATGCATGGATTCATCCCACATATCCTGTGCAGAAAAGTGCTTTGGGTTTGTGTTTAAATATGAGTGCTCTTCTAAATCAAGATTCCAGCTTTTTATACTCCCTGACATTCATTTCCTCCTCTTATTTCCCCCAAACCCAGTTCTCAGTGCCCTTAAATGTGTTTACTTTGAAAGCCACACTTAAAACTCAGTGATTTTATGAAGACCCACAGCAGACACTTAATCTAGAAATGTCCCCAGACATCATACGCCCCAACACTTCATTGAATCAGAACTACTGGGCCTTAAAGGGACTCTGTGCTTGCATTTCCTGCTGAGGCGTTTCTATCTGTGTTCCTGCAGAGGCATTTTTAACACCTGTCTGAGCGGCCTGTACTGCACAGCTGGGTGTATGACAGATTCAGAGAGAGACATTTATCACTCCTGCATTACCAAACTCTGTTTTTGCTGTACTGTGAGGAGAGCCTTACACATCACATTAAAAATGCAAGGAACAATTAACGAATCCCACTCTTAATGAGATGGTACTTCTCCCATCAATTTTAAGCAATGAATATTGCAAGCTCCTTTTCAAGCATGTTAGACTAGTACTCACAGCTCTCTGCTCTCAAGGACAGAAGCTCCTGCTGTAATGTGCTGAGCTCCTGACACTTGCAGGATTTGCACCGAGCCTGAGTGTTGGGTGGCTGTCACATCAAATTAATGTCAATCCAATGCAGGGATCCTACCTCCAAGTCACGGTCCTTGGCCAGACAGACTGAAGTGCTCTTCTAACTGAGATACCTGGAGTGTACTCAGTGAATATACTAAATATAGGATGGACTATTTTATGAGGGAGGAAAAAGAAAATCTAGACAAATTTCTATTAAAAAATGCCCATGGAAATGAATGTATGTGAAATGATTTAAAAATATGTTGGAGATCTTTGGGGAGAAAAATCAGTACAGTCAGTACTGTAGACCTAAAGAGAAGAAAACCTTCATCGTGAGACAAAAGATTAAACCCAAACTCTGACAAAAGATTAAACCCAAACAGGCACCAGAGAAAATACAGCATTTATTGCTACTCTAGGCAAGTGAGCCAGCAGTGTGTAACAACTCATCATTGTTCGCTCTAGAGGTAGTTCAAATGACTGAAATAAAGCATCCTTCAACTTTTTAAATAAAAGGAGAACCGTGAAGCCATGATGTTTAGCACTGAGTTGATCCAGCTGGCTAATGTATGCTCCTGCAGAACTAAAATAGTGCAGGAAAGAGGTTCAGTCATGAAACTCAGTGTTAAATGAATGGATGTCTACAGTTGCTATCAAAGAAAATGCAGTTCCTGCTACCTAACCCTATTCAATCCCTTTCCTAATTGAGTTATATATTCTAATTTGTGATTGCAACTTATATATAGGTTATGTATATGTATAAAACATGTTATGGTATTTCAGTTGGATAATATGGATTATACAGGTAATATTGCAGAAAATAAACAGAATATTATGAATAAAGTTACTTTTCTTTTTATGGTAATTTTGAAAAATGAGTAGGACAGGGTTGTTTGCTAATGATGTCTATGACAGTGGTATGACATTGCTCAAATATGCACAGAGGTCTCAGACTGTGCATGCCTATAAAATTCTGAAGGGAACAACAACAAAAAAATAATTGGTCCAACACTGACCTAAGAAAATGCTTTCATTGTTCAGGATTTAGATTCCTACTTGGAATAATTTAGGTAGGAAGTGATGTCTGCATCCCATGTAGACCACCCTCCTCCTCAAAGGAGGCCTTATTTCAGACTTTGAGGAGGATTCTCAGGGTATTGACTGGTCAAATTTTGAAAATCTTCAAGGATGACAATTCCACCACCTCACTTCGAAATTTTCCATGTTGGAAGTTTGGAAGTTGTGTTTTTCTTTCTTGTCTTTGTGCACCTTGGAGAAGGGTCTGGCTACATATTCACTACCTCTCTTAAGACTATTTAGGATACATTCAGGTGTCAACTCCTGAATTTTTCTGCAGAGATGCTGACACATCTTTGTGACCAATTCAGGCAGTAAATTTAACTCAACTTTTCAGAAACAAATTATGAACAGAAACAAAAAAGTCATTGCAGGGAGACAGGATTTTAAAAGCAATGGTCTCTCTAGTCATACAGAAAATATATATCTCACCTTGATTCAAACATTCAGTGAAAACAATTAGGGATGGCTCTCACTGTTAAATGCAATGAAAAATGCCTTCAGTTGAGGCAATATCACATAAGATGGTAAGTGTAAAAGTAGTTAAAGTTAGATGTACTTTTATTGTCAGTGTTCTCAAGCCCAAATGGGAATGCCTCCAAACCCAAACTTGTGGACTTCATTTCTACAGGAAAACTCCCTCAAATGGAGGATGGATGTAACTAAGATGGTAATTTTCTTCTGCAAATTCACCATAATAAAGCTGTTATTTGCCTCATATATTAAACTTGTTATAATATACAGACAGATCAAAGAATTTCTCACATTCTTCTTATGTTGTGGGATCTAGAACTGGATGCAACACTCCAGGTGTGGTCTCATGAGAGCCGAGTAGAGGGGCAGAATCACCTCCTTTGACCTGCTGATCACCCTTTTGTTGAGGCAGCCCAGGACATGGTTGGCTTTATGGGCTGCAAGGGCACACTGCCGAGTCATGTTATGTTCTTTGTCTGCAAACACCCCCAAATCTTTCTGCCCAGAACTAATCTTGACCTATTCTCTGCCCAGCCTGTACTTGTGCTTAACTTACTACATATTTGTGGAATTTTAGTTGTTAGCATCCCTCATGCCATCTATTTGGAAGGTGGAGAGTGGGGAGGGTTGTGTGTTTGGGTTTTTGGAGTTTTTCCCCTTGTTTCTTTGTTTGGGATTTCATTCTATTGAGCTTTGGGGTTTGTTGTTGGGTTTGTTGGTTTTTATGTATTTTTCTGAGAGAACACATAGGTACAATTCTCCAAGATTTTGCATTTAAGTCCCTTGGGCCTGCAAACTTTCAAACTCCTGCACCTTGGGCCAGCAAACTTTCCTGAACTCGGTGTTGCTAAAGAGGTTCATTAATGACAGGGCAAAGAGGGCTAGCAAGGAAATGTAATGCCACAGGAGAAAAAAGCATGAGGAGATATGACCCACAAAACTTGAAGAGTTTTACAGCTCTTCTATGACACCCAGACAATTCCATTTGCAGATCTTTTCTGCTGACATCTCAGCCACTGCTCATCACTTCAGGCTTAGTGACTTCTAGAGACTTCAGACAGGTTAAATTGGTATTGCTAACAGTGTGGACCACACCACAACAGAAATAGAGTGTTGCAAAATTTTCACTCATTTGATTCCAGAGCTGGTTTTAAGCTGCTGTATTTATCAGCAAAGGCATCACATTTAGAAAGTATTTACAACATAAATACATTATATATGTGTAAACACCTAAATATATGTATTTGCTTTATACTTTAGAATAGTATTACAAATAACAGATTCTCTTACCATGTCTCTGAATTAGCTGTGGTATTCCTTCTTTCAACCTCAGCTATGTGTTTTCCTGTAAGTTTTGCCCCCGCTGATTTTCAGGAGGTCTCTATGCTTGAAAAAGACAAACTTGATTTTCACGCTAAGATGCACCATGACTGTGGGGTTTATTGGACCCCTATTGACACATATTAATGGTGGTCTCTTCTTGTGCCATAAGGTCACCATTATTTTGTGTCATTCTCCTCTCTATAGGTTTCTATAAATATGCTCATAAAACTCAAGCAGCAATCTGAAATTTCTATATTTTCCACTCCTTTTAAAGGTTACCTAGAAACATCTGCAGCACAATAACAGTAAACTATTGCACACCCAAGAATACTTGCTGCAAATGGCTCCTTTGTGCCAATTAAATGCAGTGTGAACTCTACACAGGGGAGCACTTTATCGCTTCATTATTGCTTTTATATAATTTTAAATCCTGTTCACTGCAGAAACAAACATCCAAACAAATATTTAAAAAGCTAAATGGGGAAATGTAGGACAAGTTAATCTGCTACGGGAAACTTTAATGTGTGCAACTCTACATATGGCATATCTGTTTTCAGGGTGCAATAAAATATTTTCAAAGGCACAAAGAAAATGCCGTATTTGCCTTTTTAACACATGCAGTTAGACATAATGGGAAGGGATCTAACTGGTAGAGCGGACTGATTTAATAACATGCTGGTGTTACACATTTTGGAGTGATAATTAGGAGAAGCGTAAACGTAGAAAGATCTAATTCAATGTTACAAAAAATATGGTATGTGGGGGGAAAGGAGATTACCTGTTGAATAAAGAATTTTGCCAGCAATGTAATTAATTACCATCATAACACATTGAAAATTCTGGTAAAAAATTGCCTTTGGTGCAATTAAGATTTGAGAAAAAATAGATATGTTTTAAGATTGCTTCCTTTACAAGTCTACAACTGTCTGAGTTTGGAGAGTCAGAGCCCTTGAGCTGCTATTGGAATGCCAGTGAGATGTCACAGCTGGTGTCTTTCTTGTGTGATTAATGACAAAACTGGAGGGCTCAAACAACAGGTAGTTCACAATGGTAGAATTGGGGAAAATTTAGTTTCATTAAAATATTTTCTGTCTGCTCTTTCTGTTATTTTATCATAGGATTTTTTGTCAAAGCCTTTCAGTTTTCAGTCTGCATGGTCATGGATTCATAGAATCATGGAATGGTTTGGTTTGGAAGGTACCTTAAAGACCATCTGGTTTCACCCCCCTGCCATGGGCAGGGACACCTTCCACCAGACAGGTTGCTCAAAGCCCCATCCAGCCCGGCCTTGAACACTTCCAGGGATGGGGCATCCACAACTTCTCTGAGCAACCTGTGCCAGTGCCTCATGATCCTCACTGTAAAGAATTTCTTCTTTACATCTAATCTAGATTTCTCCTCTTTCAGTTTGAACCCATTATTCCCAATCCCTATTCCCTACAGTTCCTGATGAAGAGTCTCCCTCCACCTTCCTTTGTACGCCCCTTAAATATCCTCTCATGTTCTAGGCAAAAAAAGGCAACGAAGGAAGACATAGTTTAATATGAAACCATAAACTGCCACAAAGAACTGTTTCTGTTTCTGGAGTCATTCATGCATAAAGAGTTCTATACTTTTAAAATAGTTTTCTTTTTTTGAGAATTACACTACATCTACGTCAGATCCTCCAACACCGTGTTCCCTCTGAATTGTCTTGTTCTAGATAAGTTTAGTCCATTTGACAAGCCACAAATTGAAGAAATTACTGCCTGTCCTTGGCAGCAAGGCTGTGCCAATACTCTACCAGATTTCCCAATCTTCCCTAGCAACCCTGTAAACAGATGAAATTCAATTCAAGAGGGAAAAGTGAGTGGAAAAATGCAATGAGGATATTAATGATACACAGTGGAATGCAACCAACTTGGCTCTCTCTGTGTAACCCCTGTAGGCTTTCTGCTTTGAAATAAAAGTAATTAATTCAGAAATGCACAAAGCCACTTCATGAGAAGAACATCTATTTTAGGATTACACCACTTTGATTTCAGAATGCAGCGGCCACTTGAGGGCAATTCCAAAGTAGTTGTGGAATAATACCTAATGAACCTAGCTAAGTTTCTGGTGATGACAATGTTATAATATTACTTGCCACCATGAAATAATGCATAACCTCATCAATTTACATTTCATTGCGTTTATTGTACTGTTTCTTGCTCAGCTAAACTAGCAAAGCTCTATGAATCTATTCACCACTAGTTACTACAGCAACCTTTTAGAGAAATAGTTAAAAAGTCTTGTAGAAAACTTATGATATTAAGATCCCAAAGGGTTTTTAAAGAGAGAGGTGGATGAAACACTCAAAGGACACACTGAGAAATCAAGAGGTCTTAGTTAGAGGTCAAAAAGAGTACTTAATTTTGGCTTGGGGTAGGAAGGAAAAGGAAGAGACGCAGCAGCAACTTTTCCATACCATAGCCCAAAGAAAACCCAGATTCATTTTAAAAGACAGATTCAGACACATACTTCGATTTATTAAGCAGGCTCATACCATATCTTCTTTTCAAGGTGAACCACTGAAGGGTTGCAAGACAACCATCCAGAGAGAAATACACTTGGTGACTCAGACTGAGACAGTAGAGACTTCTTGCTCCTGATCTAGTGTTTACTCACCTGAGCAGAGCCTCAATCCCCCTACTCCCAGATGTAAACTACTTTCAGATTTCCTTTTCTGGATTTACAGATATAAGGAGGAAATCCTTTGCTATAAGGGTAGTGAGACATTGGAACAGATTGCCAGAGAAGCTGTGGACTCCCCATCTTTTGAGGCGTTCAAAATCAGGTTGGATGGGGCTCTGAGTAATCTGGTCTAGTGGAAAATGTCTCTGCCCATGGCAGGGGGTTGGAACTAGGTGGTCTTTAAGGTCTCTTCCAACCCAAAGCATTCTATGATATGATTCTATGATTCTGTGATGTTTTCAAATCATTTACTCTGTCACAGTGAATGGCACCACGTTTTTACATTTATAGAAGACTATTACTCTTTGAATGTTTGCTGCAGTCCCCATGATCTCAGAGGAAGAAAACAGGAAGTAAGTAGTCTTGTTTTCTTACTGACAGTATCTGCCCAAGGAAAATGTATTTAATGCTCTGTATGACTGTGATGTGATTATAATGGAGCTGAATTAGATTCTAACCTGGGAAGAAAACTAGAAAAATGTAATTGAAATAAATAGTTTGCATTTTATTGTGTGATAGAGGTCAGGACCTCCCTCAGTTCACTTCTTTAGTACTGGTTTACCAAGTATAAAGTCTGCAGTGGGAATACATATTCTTGAAAAATAGTGAGTTTACCCTACTTAGATGGCCAGTTTGTCTACAGTATACAAATGGAGGGTTCAGATCTTCCCCCCACAGATGAATTTCAGTTATTTGTGTATTGAAACTATCTTAATACTCTGATAGCAGTTGCACTCACACAAAACAAAGCACATATTCAAGTAATGATGCATATATAATGTTAGGTCTCTGTTTCCATTTTACTTCATCCTATGGCTAATTGCCTTACTGCAGACTGCCAATTAGTTTGACTCCCAGCTGTATTCAGGAAGCCAAGTGGGAATGCCTGCATAAGCCTTTGAAGTCCTTTACATTATCTGCTAATCTAAAAAGCTTATCAACACAACATTTGAGAGGAAGAAATGAATACTTATGAACAAACATTAATCTTCTTGAAGCTTTAGAAACTGCTTTGACACAATAGGAGATGCAAAAGTGAGGCGTCCCCAGTTCAGTTCTCTCAGTTCTGTCAGGATGCTCTAATAACGCTAAAACTGTAAAAAACCTGATGTTTTAAACAATTCTCTGGATACTGATGAAATTAAATAGGAAGGAGCAAGAGGATGTTTTTGTTAACGTGCTGGTCATCACCACTAATAAACTCTAGACTTACCTGGCTGAAGAGTTACAACTGAACTTGACATCTTGTGCCTCGGAGACGGAGTGTAATCACACCAGGTTAAAGGCAGGAGAGAAAGTGCCAGGAGGCTGTGGAAAGCCTTGAGCTGTTTGACCTGAAGGTGGAACATTTATTTTCCATCTTTCTTTAGTAGCAACAGTAAAAGAACAGAAGCATAGATATACTCACTGTGAAGCCCTAAAGTCTAAACATATCACTCCTAATTATTCCCATACAGTCTTGTTTTCCTGCAACAAAACAAAGGTCCTCACATCTGCTTATGTGTGCTATGGGCTGATGGCGAGAATGTAATGAACTAATAATGATATTACACTTAAAAAATATTATATTTGAATGGCTGAAGGCTGTTACAGCATTCCCCGTAAATCTAAGCAGCTGTAGGAGTTTAGGTCCTCATTCTAACTTTGATGAGGCTTGAAAAAAAATACTTTAGGCCCAATAACAGTTTCCTGTAGCTGACAGGTTCAGAACATTGTCTTACCTTTTCTTAGGTCTCAGGACATGAGGAAGGATCTGAGCTTTTGGAGGAACTTCTCCTCTGCTCTATAAAAACTAAGGAAAGCCAGAAAAATGGTTTGATTAGGTTGGGAAGGATAAAAAAAACCAGCATTTCTACTTTTCTGGTCACTACTTCAGCAACATTCTTTCTGGCTATGCTAGCTTGGTTTGCTTTCAAATGACATTCTATTCTGTCAATGCTATATAAATCACATTCTTTTTATTCTTTTTCTTGTCCCCAATTTATTGAGTCAGAAGCAACTCTTTTCATTAACTGCTGGAAAGAGCTTAGAGTTGGTATTTGTTTTCCTTCTAGATTTTTTTTTACATTTCTAGGCATGAGTCAGTCATATGTGAAGGAGGGCTCCTGAAGGAGCTACAAAGTTAAACACGTAATTGTGGTCTCTTGCAGATGTGTATCTTTCTTCTTTACTGTTGTTTCCTTTGAACAAATTATCCAACGTTGTGTAAACTGAAAGTCTGCAATTATGCTTTGTCAATGGACAAACAAATTGATTTTGGTCCTGGAATAAGTGATTCACCTTGCTAACATAAGAGTATGAGTAGGAGAAAGAAATGCTACAACATTTCAAAATATGTTCTTTTCATTCTACATAAATTATTCCTTCCCAACTCCCTTTTACTTCTTTTTACTCCTCTGCCTTCTCTTTACTTCATTTTTTACTCTCAAGCCATATCTCTGCTTTGCATGTTCATATCTTTACTTTTACATTTCCTGTTGTTATTTCAAATGTATTACAAAAGCTTCCCTACATAAAAACTGTATGACCCCATGGGTATGAATACTGGATAGAAATTGCCGTTCATAACCTGTGTTTTGTAATACAATATGAAATATCCTGAGCTGTTCTGAACTCTATTTTGTCAGAATCACATTCAAATGCAATAATGTTCTGTAAGAACGGGAAAGAAACAACTTTCTCTTTCCAAGATGTGTGTATTTGCTTCATCATGGATGGACGGATGGATGGATGGACTGATGGACAGTCTGACAGGTACATAGGCATATGTGGAACACGGCAGAACACACATTAACATATCACATTAAAAATCTTTTAGTTTTACCTATTAATATAAGCCACCTAAATGTTCGCTGATATACACAGGCTTGAAATTAAAACTAGAAAGAAGAAAAGTAGATACAGTGATGCAGAATAATGCACTGGGCTAGAAATTAAAAAGAAAGTGAGTTTCAAGATCCTTAAAGTATTCTTCTGGTGTAAAGAATCAACTTTTTTGCTGAGCGGTCCCTCCTGATGTGAGGGACCAGTGTGAAGCTATGGTTTTTGCAGGTGATAACTTTTAATTCTCTGGGCTCAGAAAATGAAACAGGCAGCTCTGCAAAGTCACTGGACCACAGGGCAATACTTCTGCAAATGGTTAAAAGAACGGAGGGTCAATGATATTCATGGCATCTGTTATGTGAAAGCTGAAGATAAGCTTTAAAGCAGCACTTAAGGTATGATTTCTTTCAACATTAACTAATTTTATGAAGGGACTGGCGATTTTTATGACAAGTGATCTTACTCACAGTTAAAGCACCACTGTAGTTTGTCTTTCCCTGGCATGCAATTTATGGTGTTCAAGCAATGAAAGAAAGAAGAGTGGAGACTACAGAAATCACATTCCCTATGTAGCGGGAAAACCAGTATCACAGGTGCAACTTAATCCTGATGTCTCCCAGGTTGGGTAGAATAAGGACACTGTCATTGGTAAGAAGCTTCATACAGAACAACATGAGATACAGAAGGCTCCAAGATTTAAAAAATATTTCAGATACATACTCACATTATGTTTCTGTGTCTTCAAATTAGGAAGTTAGTGACACTTAGAAGGTCTTGTTTTAAAGGTTGTAATAACGTGGATAGACTTACATAACATGCATACCGTTCACAAAAAGTACTACCTACCATAATGCTTATGAAACTCATTTTATAGGCTAGCATAGGAGCTTCTTCAACTAGAAAGGCATGACCCCTGGATTACAAAAAACACATCAAACACATACAAACATTAATTGATTACATTGGAGCAGCTTCAGAATGACTCAGAGAGCTTTAAAACTCCACCTGTTTCAACAGGATTGAACCAAGCAGCAGAAGATGGCTGTGAAGAAATCCTAATTATACAGCCTGGACAGTTCTCAAAACTTTCAGGATGAATGAGAATAGCAACCAGTTTCCATTCTGAAGGGAAAGGAATAAAAAGAAAATAATTAACAGAATCAGAGCCTTGCTAGACTCTGGAAAAACAGCTGCTGTCTTTCCAGGGCTACTCCTCAAAACATGCTGTCTAAAGAATAGTTTTTTCAAAAAAAAGTTTGCACACTTTGACAGAAATAGCCAAAGATCTTCCAGCCAGTTAGAGCAGGTGGCAGTTCAAAAGACAAAGGACATCTGTTTATGATTCATCCAACTTTGCAAAAGATTATGAGAATTTGAGATAGCACTCTCAACAAACTTTATATTCCTCACAGGTGAGAATGGAGTCACCTCCATCTGGCAAAAAGTCTAATGGTGATGCCAATTTGAGAAGTAATCCTCATTACTGATCAAGTTACCTTAGGCAATATGCAGGTCTTCAGGGAAAAGTTACAGTGAGTGGATGTGTAATGCTTTCAGACAGAATGCTTTGCTCCTATAGACAAAATCTGCTTTCAGAATACTTTTCCCTCTCATTTTGTAAATGGACTATGCAGAGGCAGGAAGTCAGCTAGGAACAGATACTTTCACAAATGTTTCATTTGTAGTTAAAGAAATTATGAAATAAACTATTGCTTGTGGAGTTGTAAAACTGCAGTGATTCAATGATAATGATTGTCTCAACTATTTTTCTTCTCCATTTGAAGCATCATTGACAGCTGGAAAATATAATTTTGTACCATGCCAAAATAACTGTGACTTTGTTATGAAAGATATCAAAAAATTTTCCACAATCAATGATGATTTTATCTCTTCCCAGCTGGTCTCATGCATTTAAAAAATGGTGTACTTGAACTCATTTACTAGAGTTAACTCTCTTCAATGTACATACACTGGGCTGTGTAAGAAAATGAAGTAACAATGGCAGAAAGTTTAGCATCAGAATTTCTCCACAGATGGGGATAACAACTTCAGCAGATTTAAGACATGACCTCATATAGGCAGAACAACTATCAGATGACCACACCATTTTTAATGACATAGACTGAATAATTGTGTTTCCAGTTTGTAGATGAACCAAAGACAGAGGTAGAGAGGATGTAACTGTTTTCTGGAGATACAGAACTGCAGGGATTAAAGGGGATAAATACTATCTCAGTGCTTACATATGATCATGGATTTTGTTATTTACCTATTTCCACAGATGTATAGTGGTCTAATTGATGTATAACATTTTGACTGCATAAATTTTAGTTTATGCAGCAAATGGATAACTTCTTTTAGATGTGACCAATGTAAAATGCGTTTATTGAATAGCCTGTTATTTATGTCATGACACAAGAATTTGCAGGTGCGTGTCACAAACAGAATAAATAGATTTACTTTTCTAAATACATTAATGACAATGAAAATTGTAATAAAACAAAGGTTTTAAACCAGCAGCTCAACTGCATGACTCAAATAGTCTATTCTATTCCCATCAAGTGGCAAATACTGTAGGTATAGTGGTGGCATCACCATGTTATAGAATCATAGAATAGCCTATGCTCTTTGGGACCTTGAAAGATCCTCTGGTACAATGTTTCACGGGAAAGAGAACCTGTATGAGGTGATCTAATCCCCTGCCCAATGGCATTTTGAAACTTTCAATAGTGAGGACTCTACTGTGTCCCTGGTGAATTTGTTCCAGTTAGTGATTGCACTTACTACAAGAAGTGTCTTTCTTACATCAAGGTTAAACTTCTGCTGGTGCAACTTCTGCTCATTGTCTCTTATCTTCTTCCTTGTGAAAACAGAGCCTCCATCCTCCTTTTAGCTGCCATTTAAGTACTGGAAACTGTGACGAGATCCCTCCTGACCCTTCTCCAGAGAGGAGAGATCCAACTTCTTCAGTTTTCCTCCATAGGACAGTTCTTCAGACCTTTGATCATCTTTGTGGCCCTCCTTTAGACCCTCTCTATCTGTGTCTTGCTTTAATTACGGGGACCAGAAATGCAGACAATGCTCTGGGTGTGGCCTGACAAATGCTGAGTAGTCAGAAGATCATGTCTCTCTCTTTGCTGAAGACCAGATAAACAACATCTACTGCACTCCCCATATAAATGCAAGATGTTATTTGGTTGTAAAAGGGGATGCAAGTTAATCAGGCATGATTTGTACTTTGCAAATCCCTTCTGTTTTTTCCCAATAATTTACTTCTTTTGGTTAGTAATACTTTCAGGAAGACTCATTCCAGTATTTTCCCAGGGCTTGAAGTTAGACTGACCAGTCAGTAGTTTCTTGGATCCTCTTTTGGACCCTTCTTGTAGATGGATGTGACATATTTCATACTGCTGGTCTACTCCTGCTACGACAAACTACCTGCTAATATTAATGTAGCCTAAAGGTAGGTGCCTTAATCGCATACTTAATCTCATGGAATTCTGCCTCAGTTAAGCAAAATTTAAACCAAAACTCAATTGATATTCAAGTTTATGTCACAGCAAAGCTCTTAACTGTCATCTTTTAAAAAAGCCCCAAACAAAACAACAAACCAGCAACTGACTTTCCTTGATGACTTTTGTCAAAACTCGAGATGACAGAGGAGGCCTGGTTGAAAGGGACTATGAGAAACCTGGTCTAGTGGAATGTGTCCCTGCCCATTGCAGGAGGGTTGGAACTACATGCTCTCAAAGGTCCCTTCCAGCCCAAACCAGTCTGTGAGTGTTGGCTGTTGGTTTTTCAACCCCAGGAAGATGAAAGTTGTCATATTCATTAGGAATATCTGAACTTAATCTGAAACAAGAATAATATTTTGTGAAAAAGATTTTCTGAAAGAAGTCTATCTGAAATTGAAATCTCATGGTATGGTCATTTATACTGAACATATGAGGAAATAAAAAATATCTGTAATTTACAGATTAACACAAACACATACAACCACTTGTGAAAATGACCTGAAGATTTATTTAGTTTTGTTTTTGTAGCTCAGTAGCAATATTGCACAGCAATAAAAATCCCATCACAGAAAGTTTAATGAAGCACTCCCAGCATGTAAGTATCTCAGGAAAGAAAATAATTGCACAGGACAGATATACCTTCTGTGGATTAGTACAAACGCTTTATGAGTTAGAGCACTATACACCTATGAAAAGATTACTTTGTTCTGTGTCTATAGACTGGTTCCTCACTTTTTTTAAAAAAGAGAATAAATAATACTCCCTATTCAGCTCGTTTGAAGGAAGATAGAACGAGTGTGCAGTTGTGAGCTTTGAATAACTTTACTGCTTCTCTTTCTCTGGCAATAAAACTATCTATATAATAGGCCATTATATAAAAACTTTCTTGACAAGTGCTTTTATGAAAATTGAGCAATGGAAAATTTCTACGGATTGCAGCTTCCCTTGGGAAGAAAAAATGATAGGAAACTCCTTTCAATCTTGTCAGCACAATAAACTACAGCATTTCATATATACAAATAACGGGAAGAAATTACTGCAAAATGCAACCCAACATTGGATGTGTAGAAAATTGAGAGAATCAATCAAAAATGCTTCTGCCTTGATGTTCCAAAATAAATGCAAACAATAAACATTCTATTTTCAAATTAGTTCATGATAATAATGCATCTTTACTGAACTTACACAGGAAATGAATGATTCAGTACAAACACAGAGAGCAGCACAGAATGCACAGTATATCAGGATAAAATATTCATAGGAATTCATACTACGTGGAAGGTATTTCATAGTAAGAATTTACACAAAAATCTATCTACATTAAATTATTCTAAGAACTGAACAACAGACAAAAAAGAGGCTGGTGGAACTTGTTATCCCATTCTTATTGAAACAACACACTCTTCTTCCATTCTAAACCTCCTACTACATCCTTAGCTCATTGCAGCATGGATCAGAGTCCCACTTTCCATTCTAATGATCCTTATATCATATTTGCATGGATATATTCAAAATCGGAACATATCAAGCAAAAATTAAACACTCTTCATATACATATATTTACATTCTTCTCTCTTCATTGCTCTGCAACACCAGGTTGCACCCAAATGCACTACACAATGCATTTTACCTATGTTATTTCTTTATTCTCTTTGTTACCCCTAAACCCAGTTTTGTCCAGCTCCAGATATGCATTTTTTAAATTGATTGTTACTGAGTAGTTTATATTGTGGGGTCTACAGTGCCAAGTTTTGCCCCATTCCCTGCCTTCACTGCCCAGTCAGAATTTCTCTGCATTGATTATTGTGTTAGAGTCATAAATATCTAATTCTACCTAGAGCAACTGGTTGGTACAACTATATATATATAAATATTTTTTTTAAGTAATGGAACAACAGTCAGAGACTGTGTCTAAAACAGCCCTTAATACACCTACATTAAAATTGCAGACTTCAGGAAGTCACCAAGTTCATTTATAAAGTCACAGTTATTACACTGAGATGAGAAAGGAGATAGGATGGACCTGGGCTGGAGTTCACTAGTTGCAAAAAACCCTCTTTTTGTATGTATGCATGGGCAAACACATATAGCAAAATACCTGACCAAAGAACCAAAATAGGTCTTTGGAATATTTCAGTTGAATGAGAGGGGGAATACTTTGCAATGTGTCATTTTTCTCATTCTATAGTCTTATGGTCTAACAATATCTTAGGAAAAGCCTTTGCACCTGAGAGTTCTTCCAATTACAGCAACATGCAGAATTGATTTGGTTCAGGAGAGAAAAAGTATCCTCATAATCATAAGAAGAAAATAAAACTGGCATCTGCCTCATCATCATCTGTTTACCATTCTGCATTTGTAGACAAGTAACACTGGAAAAGACTTCTTCTATCCATGCCTTAAGGGCTAGAGAGGAGTCAGCTTCTCACTTCAACCCTGAATGAGAAGACACAGTCAGTCTGCGTCAGTCATGGGAAGGATTTGGTAAAGGAAACACGGAAGGAAGGACAAATGTTGGAGAGAAGCACAGGTGGGTTTATTGGAGCAGCAGAGGCCTAGTACCTCTGCTGCCATTACAGAGAAACTAGAAATTAGGTGGAAATTATCTGTAACAAGTTCAAATGTCACAGAGGGTGGGAACAGAAATCATTGTGAAGCAGAAGGAGAGCAAGCACTAGTAGAATCACAGTGGAAGTTTTAAGGCTTTAAGACTAAGTCTCACTATGGAAGCAAAGACACAACTTAAAGGAGGAGGGAAACAAATATTTTCTCCCTGCAGACAGAAGAAAGCTATTGTGACGATCACAGGGTCAAAGCCTTTTTCCTGTCTTCCTGAGATAGCAGAAAAATGTTTTCTCCTATTCAGGATGTGAAAAATTGGAAAGCACAACTAGAAAGAGCACAGTACATGCAGGAAAATATGATAGCCTACTTCCAGGGTATGCTGGAGTGTCAAAGCTTCATCTCTGTGCAATAGAAAGTAAGTCAGAAGATCCATGAGCAGGTTGGTTCTGTCCTGCAGCCACCACTAAGAGAGAAACAACTCTGTGTATGAAAGTTACAGTCATGTTCTCCTCTGTGCAATGTGCTTTCTGCTGAGCACCAGTATTGAGGAAAGTTTGTATAAGTTAAAAAGGAAGTTTCAGTACACAAGATGGGGCTAGCTGCAGGGAAATAGTGTTTCTTTTCTCCATCCTTCCACAGAGATAAAAAACAACAAACAAAATATGCCCTAAACATATCTGACAAAAATAATTAATCTTTGGGGAAAAAAAAGATTTTGAGAAATTAGGAGAGTTGCATGCAAGACTGTGAAAGATCTAGAATACTCTGACTTTCAGAGAATTACAGAATCACATAATTGCTGAGGCTGGAAGGGACCTCTGGAGGTCATCTGCTCAAACCTTGCTGCTCTGGCAGGGCTACCTCAAGCCAGTTCCCCAGGACTATTATGATTTTCAATCACAACAGATATCAGAGGTGTCAAGGGTGAAAGGGAACTATAGTGAGGAAAGCAGAGTATAATGCATGCTTTTGCTTTAAGCAGGGTACCTGATAACCTTCTACAATAAGGTGACTAGCTTGGTGGATAAGAGGGGAGAAGGGTCAGGGTCATTTTTTATATAATGTTTTGTTTAATTACTTAAATGAGAATTCCACCATTTTTCTTAGAAAAGGTTATCTGGAAAACTGGTGCACAATTTCTTGGTACACAGGTTCTTCTCATTGTGGGGTATGAAAGAGAATTAATAAGGATTGGCATCTTCCCAAAACAAAATGTATTACCATTTTTCAATATGAATTAAAGACATTTTATGAGTAAAATAAAGATTTCAAGGGCTGAAGCTTTTGTCCCTATGAATAAGTAATCTTAGGAAAGCAGCATGAAATGGATAATGGTGCTGTCTGATTTCTACAGAAGACAAACACAATGCCTAAAGAAAGCTGGATGACTCATCATACAGCCTGGAGGTATTTCTAAAGCTTGAAGACAAAAATGAGAGTTTAGTCACTATAGCCTCCCAGAGAAAGCAGAGATGTGAACATACAGGCTAAGAAAATACACACAATACCAACAGTACCCAACATGTCAGGGAATTTGGCAATACCACTTGATTGCTTCTTTTTCTATAGAAGTGCTTGGCTGAACTTGCTGTCTGAAAAACAAGATATTATCTTTGACACCTACATTTCACTTATAATGATAGTTTAAATTGCAAGAAAGATTTTGACAACAGTAATTTTCCTTTCTAAAGAGGAATGGGACTTTGAGAAATGAGTCCAACTGGTGTTGAATTTGTGAAAAATATCTTCAAATCCACATTCAGCCATTACAGTAAATTATTGCAAACACAGACATTGTCAACATGTGACCTGACACATCATTCAAGAAATTTTGAAAACTTGTACCAGAAATGTTTGATTATTTATTTCATGTTTGTTCAAACAATGCAAAACATTATGTATTGTTTGTGGATTAGACAGCATCACAACCTTTCTTGGTAAATAGCTGTTGAAAATAAGAGAGAAAATCCAGTACATAATTTTCTTCCAAGTGGGACATGGAAACAAGAGAAAGATCATTTTAGCAGCAAGAAACAGATGTCCAGGGCAGATGCTCACATTCACCAATGGACAGGAGTCTGAACTAGAAGAACATAGAGGTCACAGGTTTTTACTAGAGGGGAAATTTTTTTCTGATCAATGGTGGAAAAGCTCTTTCAGCTTATGCTGGGTCACCTCCATTATATTGAATACTAAGATTAAACAAAAAGCATACTAAACCTCTGGGTTCTATCAAGCCTCTCTACATTAGCAATATCAAAATTAACAGTAGAGATTCATATACCTAAACAAACCCTTATACAAATGCATACAAGTTAAATGTCATAATAAAACTATAGCTTGCTTCTACTCTAGAGAGAAGTAATGAGAGATGAGGTACTAAAGGAACCAGGTACTTGACATGAAATGGCCCAACAAACTGCTGAAAGCACAAGAATGACCATCAGTTGCCTTTGTCTCCTGATGTGTAATAGACACAATGGAGTCCCATAGGATTCTCAAAGAAGGTTTTATTCTGCTAAAAGTTTTATTGCAGAGATACTGTCACATTGTAACAAATATTGGTTGGAAACACCACCAGAGCACCAGTGGAAACCATATGCTTTTAGTCATCTATCCAGTGACTGGTGGTTCAGTCTTCATTGCTGCTACTTCCACAGATATAATAGAATGAACTTCTGCTTTCCAAATTAAGAAAGAATCATAGAATGGTTAGGGTTGGAAGGGACCTTAAGCTAATTTGGTTCCAACCTTCCTACCATTGGCAGGGATGCCACTCACTAGGTCAGGTTGCTCAGGGCCCCACCAAACCCCATCCAACCTTGAACTCTTCCAGCGATGGGACACCCACGTCCCCTTGGGGCAATTTATTTCAGTGCTTTGTCACCCTCTGAGTGAAGAATTTCTTCCTAAAATCTGATATAAACCTGCCCTCTTTCAGTTTAAAACTGTTACTCCTTGCCCTATCACTACCACCTGTATAAAAAGTCCCTCACTCCTTTTTACAAGCCCCCTTTAGGCACTGAAAGGCCACAACGAGGTCCTCTCAGAGCCTTTTCTTCTCCAGGCAGAGCAATCCTAGCTGTCTCAGCCTGTCTTCACAGCAGAGCTGCTCCAGCCCTCTGATCATCTTTGTGGCTTCCCCTGGACACACTCCAACAGATGGCTTTCCCGTACTGAGGGCTCCAGAGCTGGGCGCAGCATTCCGGGTAGGGCAGAATCCCCTCCCTGATGGCCATGCTGGGGCAGCCCAGGACATGATCGGCTTGCTGGGCTGCAAGCACACATTGTTGGTTACAGAATTGTCTTCTGATACTTGTGTTTTATTATCAGCAATGCCACAAGTGCCAAGAAAGATACTGACAATATCATTGCTCTCTCAGAAAGAGAACAGGATTATCAAAAGCAATTTCAAATGCATATAGACTGTGGCTCTTGTCCCACATAATCCAATTTTAGCAGATAATTCTGGTTCAAGGGAAGGGAAGATCATACATCTGTGACTACCCAGATTTTTTAAAAGAGGAGAAGAGATAAAAAGAAAAAATTTTTTAATACCTCACAGAAAACAATGTCAAAGGCCTATTTGTACTACAGCAAAAGAGACTGGTCTTTTCTATGAAGATTAGTATTTGATCAAGGACAGGTTCCAGTACAAGAAATGTAACACTGGAACTCCTCATATCTGTGGAATGAAAAAGAATGTATCTGCCAGAGAAAAATGAGATAAGTTCTGTTCTAATTATAAGCTAGCATCTCACAGAAAATGAAGGGAAAAAATTAATTAATTTAATTGCCAAACATCAAAAGTATTTCTATGCAACAATAAGACTAAAGAATGAGGCACACCTGAAAACACAGTTATATTCCACTTTCTATAAAGCATGAGACTACTCAAAAAACTGTCTGCACTTATTCAGAAATAAGAGGAAAAGGTGTTAAAGATGCTGCAAGCTCATATCTAACTGTGAAACAAGCAAGCAGATCTCATCCAGCTTCAGACTACAAATGGGAACCGATTGGCCTTCATTTCCTGGTTATTTACAGAACAGCTGGAGGCATCCTCACTTATTAAAACTAAAGAGTGTTTTAACACTTCAAACCACTCTCATTTAAAATGTGAGATCTGTAATTATCTGTAAAATATTAATGAAATGCTTTTAATATCTTTTCTTCAAAGACTATTTGGGGGTGGGAGTGGAGTTTCCTCACTGATAAAATGTTCCCAGTATACTTGGAACTCTTCAAAATGTACACTGACATTTTTGCATTGAAGGGGAAAGCAGCATCTGACCACTTTGTTGGAATATTTGTGGTGGAATCAAGATATTTGGAGTGAAAGCAGCATCTGACCACTTTGTTGGAACATTTGTGGTGGAATCAAGATATTTGGAGTGAATTTAGCAGTCTAGTGATGTCTATAGTGTAAATGTCTTCATTCAGCCTTGTCTGCTTTGAAGTCCTTTTTAGGCAATACATATGGTCACTTATGTGAGTCATCTGACCAACTGTGGGATTTAATAAGTCACATCTTAGGTGTGTAAATTGTTCTGTATAATGTATAAATGGATTTCAGGGTTCTGAGCTTGGATAAAGATATCTACATGGAAATTTCATAGGGTGTGTTCAGGTGGGGTCCTTAACATCTCTGTTTATAGTCATCCCTCCTGACCATCTACTTCCTTTTGAGGCCTCAGGAGTCACCAAAGATATAGGGTAGGAATGTGTAAATAGTTATGGGTTTTTTTTAAATCAACATTTTCATGGGAAATCTCTGTGCTACATAAGCACTGGGTTGTGGCTGGATCTGAAGTTGCTGTCTGTCAGACCTCACAGGCAGGAAGAAGAGTCTCTTCATTCCTAGGCAGTGCCAGTCTGTTGCAAATTGTCAGCAAAGCCAGGCACAGACTTGACTGACTCCTTGGTGGGAAGAGGTAGGGTGGAGAGCACACCCTTCAGTTGCAAGTGAAACTGGTTTGGCTTCCTCTAGAAAATATAGAGGGTGACATCCTGCTTCCCTCAGAGTTCTGAGGTCTAGAGAAACCATAAATCAAAGCAGACACAGAAAGTTTAGGTGCCTCCATATTCCTGTTTAAGACTAATTATGCATATGTTGAATGATTTGGAGACAGCTAGAAAAGTGGAGTCGAGTCTTCAACCCAGGATCATAAAATTGTTAAGCTGGAAAAAACCTCTAAGATTATTGAGTTCAACTAACATTTGGTTAACCCAGCACCACAATGTTCACCAGTAAACCATGTACCCAAATGCTACTGGTGGTTCCAGCATTACAAGGTTCAATATGTCCTTCTGCTCTGGTTCAGGGTGGCACTGGCACCTGTTGTGCCATAAGCTCCTAGTGAAGTCTTCTGAGAATATAGTCCTGACTTTGAGACAACTGACCTCGTATGGGCAGGTGTTTGGAGAAACAAATTCCTTGTATGGCTGGAAGAACAGTTACAATTTCTTGTAAGTAAGGTGGTGTATTTTCATTGGGACCAATTAAAACAAATTCCTGTGACAGCTTTGGGGTGTCAAAGCAGGAGAGCAAAGAAAACTCTGTAGTCAGCCATAACAGTGATGGCGATGGAGGTTCAAGGGAAATACTGGAAATGTTCAATACAAAGAGGCTATTCAGTTTATCTTTGAGGGAAAATCCTGGACAGCAATAAAGCATGTTATAAGAAACACCAGGTCACAGTACAGGACTTCTATATCTTCTATAGATCTATCTTTTATTTCTTCTATATTTATGCAGCTCTAGATCTGAAAAAATCTCTGGAAAAGTTTGGCATGTCTCACAGTCTGTGTTGACTGCACACAGAGAAAACACCAGAATGAGAAATATTTAAGACCATTGTTTTCTCTTCAATTGCATTTTATATGTCAAGGAAGATTTACATAATGCTGCTTTTAAAGAAAACAGAATTTTGAAAAGCACATTACAAATTTATGTCAGATCGATGACAAGTTATAAATCTAAATGAACTACTCCTGACAGCAGACATCTGAAAATGCAAAGAGATATCAGACTGTGGTTATCCAAGCTTTTCAACAGAGACTACAAATAAAGGAACTGACCACTTGCTGGTTTAGTACTCCACTAAAATACAGGACAAATAGCAGCTTCAACAAACAGAATTCTGGAATAAAATGGAATGTTACCCTTCCATCCTAGTACTGCTGCTTTTGAAAAATTAAGGAAGACTTCAATCCATAGAGAAGAATATATACAGTGTGTGCTCTTCTTATTGTGGCTGAAGGAAAGAATTTGGAAATAAGAAGAAACGATGACAGCAACATATGCTCTAGCAAGTGGAAATCAGGGGTAAGAGCATAATTGGAAAGAAACACTCAGCAGCATGTCAAGACATTAAATTTTATTGCTTGGATGTAAAGATCTCTATCATACCACCATAGAAGACTGACATTATTTTCACAGATGTTTTTGAAAGAAGTTCTATTTCACAGGAAGTAAAAACAGATATTACTGCCAGCTAATATGAGCATTTGAGCTGCAGCTGTGCTATATGTGCCAAGAAATTAATAATTGCATAAATTTTCTGTGTTAAAAATCTCCTTAGGCATGAGTGCAGAGGTTACTACAGGAATGTGACAGGCAACAGGAGACTTGATGAGGTTTTCTCCCATATCTCCAAACTTTTACACTTTTGCAATCTTTTAAAAACAAAACCTTTGATAACTGAATAATATGTACAAGAAAACTGCATTGCCTCTTCATGATATAGAAAAATTATTCTTTGTAAAGAAAACTATGGTTTTGAGAATTTAATTCCAATGTATGTTGACTTTGCAAAAATTGAATAATAGAATCATAATTATTCAAAATCAGATGTTTGACTGTATTGATTGCATTATACACAGAAAAGGTTCAAATTTTGGCAAAACAAATCAGAAAGCTCTTGAAGCATTATTAATAAACCATTGTAAGCCTTGAAAAATAGCTCACAAACAAGTGTGGTAGATGGAATTTTTATTACCTGGTAAGAATTAGCTCATATTTGGCTTAATAACACATTAATCAACAGAGATGAAAAATGGACACAGACATTCCACTCATTGAACATATTCCAGCAATATTAAGAACCTGATAGAAAAATGCAGAAAAAGAATATGCAGACAAAAATATTCTGTCCTACTTTCCATAAGCTATGCAGCTGTCTTTTATGAAATAAGTCAAAAAAAACCTGAGAAAAGTTGTAAAAGTATATGGTTTCTTTTCATTAAAATACACTCATCAGAATAGCAGGATATTCAACTGAATTATGATGCCACAAACTTGACTATCAAATGAGAGTAGAAAATATGTACTATTTTCAAATAAACTGAGATCTTTATTTTGACACCTGCTTCTTATCTGCAGGGATATCATCTATGCCAAGAAAAATGTACATAACATAATTACAATGTACAAAGAAAAGGGCTTAGAGAAAAGACTGATACCTCCTACTGAACATTTTTGCAGACTGATATGCAATCTATCTCCAGCAACAGCTATTTTTAAGGACAATATAAACCTTTGATTAGCCACATCATTCAAAAGTCAAGTACAGATACCTCTTGATTTCATAAACCACAAGAGTCAGTGGAGAAGGAAGAGGAAGGTTCATGCCTGAGGCAACAATAGAGACGTCCATAAATTCTTCCCAGGGGTGTTCTTTAAGAATAAGTCAAAGGGGAAGTCGTGGGCTTAATAATGCAGCAGTGGTGCAGGATGTCCAAAATAGCCCTTCCACATGCTCTGCCTGAAGCATGGAGCTATGGAAATCCTAACCATATGTAGGGATGTCATGGGCACATGACATACAGCAGCAAAGCAAAATCAGATTTTAGACACATTCTTTCCTTGATAATGGCTAGGATTTGTCTTAACAAAACTAACCAAAAAGCCCATGTGTTTAGATTTTTCCACAGTTTTAAGGTTTCCCTTGTGGAATTAAGCGAGAAATGAGCATCTATCAGCGGAAATCAAGCTAATCCCTTGGAATTCATCCAAGAGCAAACAGCTCCACCTGTCCTGGAATGACAGACACAGGACAGGCTGAAGGTGGATGTATTTTTATGACATTCTGCAGGAGAAACAAATCAAAGAGACAGCTTACTTGGATTTCTCAAGGTATAAAGGAAGGGAAAGATTACTCTGAACACATTGAAAACATAAAAAGAGCACTAACCTGCATGTAAGGCATTTAACTTTATAGCACAACTATAAAGTTCTGGAATAGTGCAGATCGCTGACTAGAGATTTTACTATAAAACCATGTACATGATTTCCTCCGTATCTATCAAACCCCCCCTTTTTTAGGGAATTGCTCTTCACTGACAGCAATAGAATATGTTCTAGGAAAGATAACAAACTCGGAAAAGGCTTTTTGATTAATCTGGCTTTGAGAAGCAAGGGGAAGTGCTTGGTGTGTATATATGCAAGATATAGCCTCAAATGCTGGTAATCACCATTCCAAGGACAGATGACATGATTTTATGGCTTCCAGATTGTGTATAGGAGATCATGAACAGAAATGTTTCTAAATGTTTTAACCTAAGAGAAAGTGTATGTATTGCAATGCCAGCAAAATTAGTATACAGTCAAAAAGTCCAAAAAGCTTTCTCTATTTGCAGGTACCTACTATAAATATTCTGTTTCAGGTGTGAAAGGGAAAAGAATTCTGAAACAGAGCACAGGTCATTTCTTTACTGATATTACATATTAGGTTTAGCCAAGAGAAAAAAATGTATGTTCAGACACTTTGGTAATCAGAGATATTATTTGGTATAGTGATTTGGTAATCAGAGATGCTAAAATTGTAATACAGCTTTAAATAACACTGATTAAATTAAAATTAATGTTTGCTTTAGTATTAAACTTTCCAGTCAGCATTTGCATCTATTCTGTTATGACGGAGATCAAAGGACTGAACCCAGAGATGAAAAATTTATTTCTAAATTTAAGCAGAAGTCAGTTTTCACCACCCGAATGCTTGCAGGAAAGAAGAATTAGGATGCACACAATTGCTGAGAAACCATGCATGGCCTGTCTTTGCCATTGGCCTCAGTGGATACACACAGAGTTCTGTCTGGAACAGAAGAAATACTTATTTCATCTGCTTTAAATGAAAATAATTCTTGGATGGATCTCCTACCAAGGGTGGAAAGAGTTCATAATAAATTACAGTGCTGTAATACTATACATATCCAGAAAAAAAAGGTTCTTTATCTATACAGTCTTTGTCCAGAAGAAGAAGCAAGGATTGAACACAAATTATTTTGTGCACAATTTCTGTGTTTCACATGATACTCTGATATAAAACCGTTACAGAACAATCATTCACAGAGCAGGAACAAGGATGTAAATTCTGAAAGTTTATCAACACTGCAGCCCTTAAGCCCTACATGAAACAACAGCATAAACCTATTAGTGCAACAGTAGTGCAAATGGCCTCATATACTAAATATCACTTCTTTATAGTACAAATAGTCAATAAAATATGGACATTATTATATAACTATTATAAGATTTCTGGTCTCCATATGTTGAAATGGCTGGAAAATAGAAATGCCCTGCTATATAACTCACTCTTAAACTGATTGGGGATGTGGTGTCTGCTCAGACTTATATAACCTTTTTTAATGCTTTGATCTAAAACACATAATCATCTTTCCTCCAAGCATAAGAACTGCAAATAGCAACAAGAATTTTTACAGCACTTATGAATAATGCCAAAGACACGTACACATTTTTTAAAAATATATCACCTGATCCTTTTCACTGTAGTGCACAAAAGTTCTGTAGCAGAACTCTTTGGGAGAAAACTACTTATACGCAGTTTCCAAGTAAGTTCTCTTTAAGCAGAGTTCTCTTTCAAGTTCTCTTTCTCAAGCAAGTTCTCTTTCAAACAGATAGGTGCAGAATTAAATCAATAAAGAACCGTGTAAATCATCATCTCGTACAGGAACAGGTCACTGAAACTTTAAGCAAACAGGTTTCCAAAGATTCAGTGACCCATGCACATTGCTTTGACTGCAGTGACAGGATTTTTTAAAGTCAGTCTAAAACATCATATATTGTATCAAATTCCAAATGATGGAAAATGAGACACTGGGAACTATTTCCCTCTTTATGTCCTAGGTAATATAAAAATCCCTCAATCAGACTGCTGGTCCCTTTATAAATACTGTGGTCCAGAAGGGAACTTGGCAAACCTAACTATCCCCAACAGAAATTGCTTATTTCCCTTCTCTAATTTTACTTTGTTCTTGACGTAAAACAGAAATTTTTGCATTATAAAAAGTTTTATTTTTAGGAAGTAAACAAATGGAAGGAAAAAAAACCCCAAGAAAATAGGACTGTGAAATTTTATTCTTTAAAATACCTTGACCCTGAAAATGCATGTTCTAACCCTGTGGGTCATGGGTTCACTTTCTGTGTCATGACAAAGATGGTAGTAATTATGTCTGCAAAGAAACAGTCATTACATTTGTTGGGCTTGCTTAATACATAACAATTAAAACCTCAGGCTCAAGAGTTTTTCTCTGTTAAAGCACCTTTCACAGTATCCATTCAAAATAATATGTAGTATTGGAACTGAATTGTACCAGAGAATTGTTCTGTTTCATATTATTAAGCCCTTGCAAAGCGGGAAACCAAAGAAAGCCCAGTTTCCTTGCCCCAGTAGTTCCTATTTTGTGATCTTTTGTGAGTTTTTGCAGTTGCCAGGGTTCTTAAAATACAGTCTTTTATATTCTAATTTTGAGAAGTTTCAATGAACAGAAAAAAAGGGAATTAAGAAGCTGGTAATGAAAGTAGATACGAGGAAGCTGTTAAAAAACACACTCAGAAGTTTTGAAATGAAAACCTTTTCACATCTGGGTCAAATCCAGGTCCAGTGAAAGGTGACTGAGAGTTATTACCATCTGTGTGAAATGAACTGGCTCTAATGAACATGGATTCCATTCACAAAAATGTCATTGTTTGCTCTAGAAATGTTCTGAAAATTCACTTAGTGTTCACCCAGATCATCAAATCTTGCAAACAGCATCTGATGCCCCTTGAATCTTCAGCAGCTAGGGAAAAGCTTGTGAAAATGCCTACAAGTTTACTGACAGGGCAGGGCTGTGTAAAGAAATCTCAGAGCAGCAGAGCTCCCATTCATAGCCTTTGCTGTTTTCTGTACAAGAAGGCACCTTGCAATGTGCTCCAAACCACTCTGCACAAAGGAAGGAACAATGGTCTGTAGGTAGCCCCTTGCTTGCCAGAGACAACAATCCCAACATTTCCAAACCACACTGTAACTAGGGGCAATACCCAGCGAGACTCTATCAAGCACCTCCTGCTTCAGTTACAACTGGAAATTATCTGCTCGTTCAGCCTGCTGCTGAAGTTGTAATAATCTATACACTGAGGAAAGAACATAACCGAGCTAATTCAGCATCACTGCACCACTTCCAAATGGAAACAATGATATTTAAACTAAAATTCCTACAGATGAGAACTTTGGAAGATTTCACGCAATGGGAGTGTTGGGGGAAATCATCCAAAATTTTAATTAATGACCCTAAAAAATCTGAGGTCTTTACATTGTGGTTTTTTAATAAAATATGTTATTTCTACTGTATTATCTGAATTTATTTGATTTAGGTTTGTTATATATTGTACATGATAGTAAAAAACATTTGGAAAAAAAATTTACTTTTCAAAAGAAAGAAAATAATTTTATACTAAATTTTTTCCCCTATAAAAAGCATTGCCTAAAATAACACGTTCTTGCCACATATTTTCTGTTTTCATGACACTGGCTTTCCCTATGGAAAAGATTTCTCTAAAATGTTTAAACTATTCTTTCGTCTATTAACCAACACTAGAAGCAGAACAGAAGACTACTTCCTTGAATAAAGGAATAAAGTTAAAATCAAAATTTTCACAGCAAAATAAACACTCTAGCAGCCATTAATCGATAACTAATCTGCAAGATACAGATTCTGTGAGAGTCTGATCACATGTGACTGCTGTGTACAAGCAGCACTTTAAAATACACAGCCTATTCAACTTTTGCATAATAGGCCAACCAAGAAAATTACAGTAATGTAAAGTGGGTTGCTCTACCAATTGAGCTTAAAGAGCCAATAAGAGAAACAAATGATACAGCTGAGAATAACACATATCAGAGCTTGTTAGGGGTTTACTAGACAAGATCTTAACACCCTTGCTTATAATTGCATAAGCTTTGTTGAGGGTGACATGGTCAGGATTCTATTTTAGGGATATATTTGTGATTTTTTATTTATTTCCCAGTCTTCATAGCAAAAGGAGCAAAAAGTTATTTTCAAGAATACATGCCTGAAACTATGAACTATTGCAGGAGTACATTTGTACACCATGCAGTCAGAAAAGGTTAGTTACTATTGCCAAGATGCTTTATTGAGGGACCAGAGTAGAAAACTCAAGATAACATCAGCTGAAGGGCCCAAACCAGTGTTGATTAGTTACAGTTTTGTTTTTCTTAAGAATTCAGGAGAATTGTAAATTTACAGTCTCAAACAATGATTTTATCAACATTGTGTGTTGCACACAGCATAAATTAACTTGTTAAAAAAAAAATGTTTTAGTAATTATAGTTTGGATTCCTAAACTGTGACATCTAAGTGATAAGCTGTAAACCCATACTTTACTTTTTTACCAAATATATTTGATAAGTTCTATAGTTTTTTATATCACAACCACTGCTGGACTTCAAATGCATGCCAAGATCACTCAAAAAAGCAACAAGAGAAATGTTTTTGCTCTGTCTCTTAAGAAATAATGTATTACCTTACTGCCTCTTAATAAGATGATTTTATTAGATTTTTAAATGTGTTTTCCTGTATAGGACGGAATCTATGTTATAAACTGAAATTTTCTGTCTAAAGACTGGGTCAAAACACAAAATGATATTTCTGCTATATTTTCAGGGGTCTTTAATACAGAATAATCATAATCATAGATCACAAGTTTAGAGTTAAAAAATATATTTTGCATTTCAGATGCAATAGTCCACTGTCCTGAACATGGTATACATTGACCTAATAGGTGAATTTTATAATTGGGTGACAGGGGTGTGGTCTCTTCCAGGTTAATGTTCATTGATATTGTGAATAGAAAATATTTTTGCATACTTATAAGTAAGTAAAACCTTACTTTCAGTAAGAAAATTGCCAGAACACACAGGGAATACCAAGACTGAAAAATTATGACATATCCTCTGTTCCCTGCCCAGTTTAATTACTCTCCACTAGATTCAAAAGAGGCAAAATGGATTTACAGATCTTCTTGATATAAGCTGGAAAGTCCCTCATTACCTTCAAATTATACAGGTCTCAGCCATGTTAGAGTTGTTACGGCACAGTGGCCTAAGGGCACCAACAGCAGCCATTGCAAGAGGATGCAGTAACCTTTATGAGACTGCTGTAGATAGGAAAAGAAAGGACAACTGTTCTCATGCTCCAACTTTTCCTTAAATCTCTTTCTTGTCCTTCTTGTCTATTTTTTTTTCCAAATACTTTATCTGACTTAAAGTGCTTCATCTCCTACAAAAGTTGCCTTGCTAGCAGTGTACTTAATTCTTAATTTACAAGCAAACCCCTGGTTGTCTACAACTAAATAACCTAGATGTTGTGGAAAGTTTCTAATCAAAGTCCATACCCTTATAAATCTCATCCCTTTACACAAATCTTACCTTTAGCATTTCATTACAAACTGCAGTTTGGTAAAACAGAGCTGTGACTGTGTAATTGCTGCAGAACCCCTTCAAGACAGCTTATATAGTTTCATATTAATTTTAGTGAATAATTAAATAGCTTTTCTTTAGAAAGTGGGTCCATTTGTAACAATATTGGTAGAACACTTTTCTCAACTGACTTAAGTTTTCAGATAGATTTGGGTCTGTTTAACCTTCTTCAAGTTCTTACACTTTCTTGGGTTCTTAGTCAACATCACAAATATTAACTGGTCATTTGCTGATGGTAGATAAAATGTAACTATGAAGATGAAAATACATGTGTGGAGCCAGAAAGAAAATATGTGTTTTCCCTACCCTTCTTTTATTTAGCTTTACTAAGACCTCCAGTCTATCAATAATTTTGAATCTCATATAAGACCTGTAAAATCTGGCAGAAATATTTTTGACATATTGCATGTCACCCTAGAGACTGCAATATGTGGGAGCTGGAATTGACTAGTCATGTTAAAAAAAGCATTTGCAAAAACCTCCAGTACTAAAATATTTATGGGCTTCCCTCATTTAGAATATGAAAAGCATTTCAAACCAACTTCCTTAGTACTTTGCAGCTTTTGATATGTTACTGAAATGTGAAAGAAAAAATATTACAAAATTGAAATTAAGGTGAAATATAAATTGTTGCTCATTCTACAGAGTGCATGAAGAACCTTGAATAGGTTATTTTTAAGAAACTTTGCTAGAGACATAAAACTTTCAAGTGTTTTCCAGGGTAATGCTGCTCTTCAAAGAAGGATTAATTACCTGCATTTGAGTAGCATTCTTCCCTAAGTCTCTGTTTTAGATATCAATGAGGAAACAGTTACAGATTTTGATAAAAGAAAGGATTATTTGCTTAACTCCACCAAACTAACATAAACTAATCAACGTGTGTACAGAACCACTGAAGAATTAGGGGGTTTCATGCTGTGGGAGAAAGACTTGAAAGATTCACTTTTTCAGCAAAACGGAGTGTATTATTATTTAATCTATAACTTTCTGAACAAAATAAAAGTTTATCATCAAGTTGTGTCTTTAATACCCAGCCTTCCTCAGACAGAAATTCTAATCAAGTCCAGAGACCAGGTGTTGATCAGTCTGAAGTCAGCAATTTGTCCCCAAATGAAGGACTAAAGCAGAATGGGATAAGAACATTATCACTTTTTTTTTTCAATAATGAAGAAAAAAGTAGCCTCTCCATTTTTAAAAATCTGGGAAAGGGAAAACTGAGATATGCTAAGAAACTTTCAGAATGTTCGACTTTGAGTGAGGTTCTGAAAAGTTCAGATATTTCTATTCCTTCAAGAATTCAATCCATCAACACTGCCCAGCCAGTACAATCTACAGAGAATTTAGTCTTATTTGCGTGGTCTCTACCAAGAACAGTGGAAGGAGACTCAAGTTTTGTGAGAAGACATCTTGTACTGAGTAAGAAATCTAAGCCTACTTCATATGATAATCATTCTGGGCAATCTCTGGTTCAAGATGAATTGGCTACTGTTACCAAAAATTGTTCTTCAATAATGTCTGTAGCACTTTTACAGGTATCTTTAATGGCTTATGTACCATGAAGGAAATCAAGGCATTATAGACAGGCATATGAGTATCTACATATACTTAGGACACATATGTGTGTGTATATATATTTATATGGTATAAAATCTTGTTCTCCTTATTAGCATAAATAGAAAATCAAGTTGAAAGTACTGTCTCTTTGGTGGTGAGGTTGTTTATAGGGAACAGTTTTTTCTTGTAGTTTTCACTTAAACTTGGTTCAGTAAGTCATACTTTTAAAATGAAATTGTAAAGAAATTTATGCTCTCAATCTGTTAATGAGGTATCAGAGAGGGATCTTCTGTCCACCTGCTGGAGATCCACAGTCCAGAGGCACCATCTGAGCAGTCACTGGAGGCTGCTTTCATTGACATTGAGCAGAGTTCAGCAAAACTGGGTTCAAATTTGGCTTAATACTACATTTTTCTCTACAAGCAAGATTTAGACAAGTGGTTTTCATATGGATGTCTAATGAAGGACTGTAGCCCTCCATATTTGCCTACTACTATCCCACATTTTTTTTCTGGAAGTAAAAATGGTCTTTTTAAGTAATCTGAATGACAAGAACTTATTGCCTGGTGAACAGAGTTTGCATAGCTTTTGTCATGGGAATATTTGAAAACCTCATGTTATGTTGGGGTTTTTACAGAAACTAGAGAGAAGATCACTGTGCCATCATTTCAATCAGTTCTGTTGAGAAATCAAATAGCTCTCTCATGGTGATTCTGAATCCAAGTTAATATACCTTCGAGGCAGATTCTACTTTTCCGGGACAGCCTTGGACATGGACAATTTAAGATGAGATGTCCAAAATCTTCAAACTTGCCTTGACTCTTCACCCAATGCAATAAAATAGTTTATACCATTTACTTCATCTGGATTTTAGTGATCATGTCCCTGCTCAGAATAAAGTAGAATTACCTGTAGTCCACACAGCTGCTTGGAGTGAAGTTTCTTCAGCTCTCTGTAGCAGAGGTACTCAGCCATTTTCGATACTAACAAAAATACTCAAATCTGTGTGACAGGCAACAAAAGGTTTCTGTGCATATTTTCATAACTATCACAGAATTTTAAAATGTTGAGAGAGGTTTGTTGTTTTAGATGTGTAAGTATGCTCTTAGAAATGTTTATGTGAGTTTTACTTATCTATCAGGAGGACACTAGCATAAAATAGTTTTGGGGATCATATTTTACCTATATTACAGTGCAAGCTGCTTTAATAAATGGGATGCTTGATTTTAAAATGGATTTCTTTAATTTAGCACAGGGACAACAGCCTTGGAAAAGAAACCCCAACAACTCACATATAAATACCACTTATTTATCCCAGAAAACTTATTTTCCTCCAGAATAAAAAAAATTTTAAAATGAAACAAAGGGAAAGAAGTTAAATCCAAAAGCTCTTTTATATCCTCTAACTACATTGCTGCATTCTAGTTCTGCAAGGAGATCTAGTGCCCTTTCTTATTAGCTGGCATTGCAAGAATTTGAGTGAGCCAGCAGTCAACATTTCCCACTGTGGCAAAAACAATTTTGTAATTGTCCTGTGAATTAGGGAAGTGAACTCTAGGAGGATTCTCACATTGGGTATTTTCTTGGGCAATGATGTGGAAATAATAGATTTAATGAGAACAGTGTAACGATGTGGAATACAATTTCATTCTTGAGTAAATTTCACATCTTTTCCAACCAGAAAGTGGATTAACGTAAAGCTTCAAGCAGGGCACTAACCTGGGGATCCTGCTGCTAAACACAAATAACTGAATGGCCAGATTTGCATTACAGCAGACGTGGGTACAATACAGGAAAAATAAACAGGAAAGTGTGAAGTGGTTAGAGACAGAAACAACAGCTTTTTTCACATGCTGTGGGATTCATTCATGTTACTACCCCTCTACTGACAATGAAAATTGCTTGGTAGGATCTGAATCCCCCACTGAAAAACTATACCTCAACATGTGCAGCAATAAACTAGGCATGATGCCTTTATAATTCCTCTACCCTAGGAGCAGTTGTACTTAAATTATCCAGCAGTGTCCGGGTGCATGTGGTGTGCCAAAAGGTGAAAGATAAAGCATCACGGAGTGCCCTCTGCTGTTACCTCGGTTACCAGGACAATATTCCAGCTCTTGCTGTACATGTGCATTAGTCATTGCAGTGAAGTGCCAAAGACTCAGCAAAATGTATTCACAGGGAATTTCAGGAATGGATCTATTCATAGTAAAGGCATGGCTCTGCACTATGGTTGCTCTTCCCTGCATGGGGAGATCATGATCCTCCCCCCTTGAAAGCTGTAAATGGTGGAATGAATGGCCCTACTGCATCAGATGCCAGAGCTGTGTCCCTTTTCCATGCCACCTGCAAGTCCTCTGCCTTCTGACAACCCCTCTGGCAACATCCCTCACCAGAGATTAGGAACAAAGCTGGTTTCCTAAGCAGTTTATGCAATTCATCTTATCCCTTATCAGGACATGCAAATGGGAGAAAGAGGGAAAGGCAAGACTAAGGCTTATTGCACTGTGTTGTCCCTTGGCTGCACACCCCGGACTGGGAGGGAAGGAACATTCTGTACCAGATGTTGTATGCAGAAACAGTGCTTTCTGAAGTACAGGCTTCTTCTCTGTGTAACTATGTGAACTCCACAGCAGGTAAATATCCAGGAAGGTGGCCAGAAAAGAGACTAGACAGATAGGGAAGAAGCTTGTGAACTTCTCAGTCCTCCAGTGTGGGCACCCATTTCCTATGGGAAAGGATAAGCTGTCTTACAGGATCCCAGACTCTGTGGTGGGGATGGAGATATATGTCTACACATTTCTGCTAATTAGGTTAACACTGGGGGCCTGTTGATTTGAATAAGGTACAAGACCCAAAGACATGGCTCTAATTTTCTCCTATGTCCATGTGAGCATAATGCACTACTTAGAGTTTTCTACCTAGAGTAAGGAATTGGCTTGGGAAATACACACAGTGAGCCACATTTGTTTCAAGATTACAGCAGAAATCTTGTCTTGACCAGCTCCAGAAATTGGCATGTGTTAGCTTTGTCTTGGTTGTTGTGCTCTGCAGGATAACACCCGTGACAGTCTGATCATATTTCTTTGGCAGAATGCTAATAGAAGAGCTCAGCTCCTTTCATTCAGTGTACTTTCTTAGATTACTAGTTTTACAGCTGACTGTCTCTTTACAGCAATGAAAATTATACTTAGGATGTCAACCTTGTCATACTGAGTACAGTAGAAAAGTTTCAGTAAGCAACTCCATAAAGTCTTGCTGAGGATGCTTAGGTGTCTCAGGATTGTAATACTAAAAAAAAAAAATGTCAAACAGTAACATGAAAAATTGTCCCTTCTCTGGAAACATTAAAGTTAAATGTTCTGAAACAGATTTTCAGACTTATTCTCCTGCATGACAGGAACACTCTGAAGTTAGTTGGAAAAAGAATAACTCTATCTTTGCAGGCTCGGACTAAATTTATTATCCTTTGAAGTATGAAAGACTGATTGTTACAAGAGCATGTAGTGATAAGACAAGGGGTAATAACTTTAATCTGAAAGAGTGTAGATTTATATTAGATATTGGGCAGCAATTCTTTATTGTGAGGGTTGTGAAGGACTGGAACAGGTTGCCCAGAGAAGCTGTAACAGTCTCATCCCTGGGAATGTCCAAGGCCAGTTTGGATGGGGCTATGAGCAGCCTGATCTAGTGGAAGGTGTCTCTGCCCATGGCACAAGGTTGGAACTAGATGTTGTTTAACATCCATTCCAACCCAAATCATTCCATGATTATATGCTTTATGGGTAGATACAAATAATCTTTAAATTATAACCACTTGTCAAGTCCTTTTTATCATCTGCTTCAACATGTTCTACAGCTGATGCCAACAATCAAAAAAGTCAGAAGATAGAGAGCAACGAACTGAGAGGGAGTCAGACTTCATTAACAACCTGCCACCAGACCACAGGGACCTCATTTGTGATTCAAAACAGGAGGTAATGCACAGTTCCTCCCTTGAACCGTCATCATAGCAAATGTTGTGACTTTCAGTACTGTTTGAAAGCTTTAACTTCATCTGTGATCAAAGTCTGATAAAAGAACACCTCTTTTCTCCAGATATTTCTTCCTGTTGTTGACTGCTGTCAGTCAGGGTGTGATGTGAGTGTCTGGAGTCACTGATGTGACTGCTTAGACAACAGACTTCACACCCCTGTAGCTATTCAAGTCTCCTCCGACAAAGCGTGGTATATGTAGGAGAATCAAAGGTCTTTAATTCTAATGAAACACTTTTGAAAACTCCTGAGATTTGTATCAGGAAATAGATCCTGAAACATCAGCCCGAGCACTTCTCGTAAACAAGAAAACACAAAAAGGCTGTCAGCTGGAGAAATATTGCCATTCTGTTTCTCAGCCTACTGACCGCTGGTGGCATTACTCATCTGACATGCCTCACTGACAATTTTCAGTCAACGAGCCAACAAAACAGGAAACACTGATATACAAAAAAGCAAGCTAATGATTGTGAAGTAGATCACAGCAGCTGGATTTGCCTTAGAAGTAAATTTCTCCTCTTACTTGGTGGAGTAAGGCCAGCACAGTCTGAAATTAGAACTGAAAGTAGGTAAGAATATCAAAACTTCTTCTGGTAAGATATCTAATGAACCTATAGCCATTAATGGTGTAGGCTTATATTTTGGGATACTTCCTCTTTCCTAGAAAATATTTAAGAAAACCAGAGAGAAAACAAATCAAGAGAAGACAAATCCATAAACAATCAGCTGAGTTTTAACAATGTTTTGAGGGGCGCTTACTAGTTCTTGTACAATAAATTTAATGCACTATCTGTATGGCTTTGATGAATTGTTTCTCTCAAAGCTCCTTCTAGTAATTTCTGCATGTCTTATCATGTCACATAGACAGAGCCCTAGATCTGTGCTATGCAGTCACCATTCAGCTTTATGGTTCTTGTGTATAATCAGCCTCAGTCTGATTCAGTTTACAGTAGTGCAAATCAAGATTCATTCCAGAGCATCTAAACATCCTTGAGACTGCTGTATTATCCTTGTTACAGTCTTCCTCCAAACTGCCTTGTAGTCAGAGGTTTGCTAGATATTTTGACAGTGGGTGGATATAGAACTGGACTCCCTTTGGAGTCAATGGAGAAAAAAGGATTTAAAGGACATGATCTACTTCATTTTTAAGTCCACTTTTAAAAAGAAGGCAGTTTTGTTGCCTGTCAAGAGATATTTTTTCTCCCACTGTTATAAAAAGGAATCTAGGTCATATGCAGATCTCCAGAGAGCAAAGCCCCAAACTCAGAGAGATGAGTAGCTATTTCAATAAGCCACACCTAGCATGTAAACCAAGATTGTCTGTGTTTCAAATTCATCTGCATCTTTCTAACACCTCCCATTTTATCGCTGTTCAACTATTCATACGTAAACTCCCGAGGTCACAGGACCACCTTTGCCTGTAGCCTCTGACACTGGCATCCTGTACAGAAGTAAGACATAACACTGCAATGACACAAGTAGTAGTAGTAAGTTATTTAAGTGACAGTGACGTTAAACCAGATGGACATTAAACCATACTCTGTAGGGTCATAATACAGGGAAATACAGTAAGAGACAGTTTCAATAAATCAGAATTACATTAGTTCCCTTAATTTTAACACAAAAATATAACCACTTTCCTCCCAAATCGTGTTTCCGTCCCCACCGCTCCATTCCCCTCCCGAAAACAAGATTCTGGATCTACAGTAATCTAGTAGTACAAGCAACTACCACTTGCATAGCAAGTCATTTTGCAGATGTTACGAGGTTAGTTAAAATTCTCCTGAGAAGGAGGTATAGGGGTAACATTGTCAATACTAAGATGCTCAGGTAATAAATTTGATGTTATATTAAATTTTCTGCTTTCAGATCTAAGCAGTTTATAAATAAAAACATTCCAGTTTATGTCAGTTTGAGTAGCTCTGGTACTTGAGTGAGAAATTGTCAAAAGGAAAACTTCTAAATCATCGTATTCTTTATCACATTAAATGTATATACTTTCTATTCCCTAGTCATCATCTTTATCCTCCCAAGATGTCTTGACACAAGTCCTATAAACCCTTTAATGGCAAATATTCCTAGCAAATTCAACAGAACTTTTCCAACATGTGAAAGTCAGGAAAGATTAGGACAGAATACCAAGGTCAGTAAAACCCCTTCCATCTTCCTACCTGATTTGGGAGAAAGATTTCTTTGGCACAAAACATGGATTGGAAGCCTTGTTCTGATTTTGTTATCTATTGTCTTCCAGAGTAAAATAATGCGAACTTCTGATTCACTACAGTGAAACCTTTAGGTCTGTATTTTACCCTGGCATCATGTTCATGGTCTTTCAAATAAAGATCATTTAAGCTAAATTTTATCTCAATACAAGAAGTTTATAAAAAGTTTATCTGGGAAGCTAAGACATAGATGGTGGCACAGTCTTGTGTATAAGCACTTAATGAAAACCACAGCATCTATGAAGTGTAGCAGATTTCTGACAACAGCAAATGGGAAACATATACATTTCTATGAGAATTAGAGACATATTTTCCCAAAACATGACCTCTGCAGTTTTCGCTTTCACAGCTGAAAGATGCTAAAATTTAACCTCAAATTGTTCTTTTTTTCCTTATGGTTTTAATAAATCCTTACAAATAAATTAAGCAGCCTACACACTGACTCACGACCGCTTTTTCCATTTATTTTTTAACAGATGCCCAATGGTGTTAAATAAAGAATGTTGTTTCTTCTCTCAGTATAGTATTCCATATGCAAAAATTCTGCGTTTTATAGGAGATGTTTCATATGGTATAAATCTCACCCACCATGATATTAAAAAAACCCACAAAGCCTAAACTCTATGCAGTAATAAGATTTTAATGGAGATTATGATGCTTGTGTGCAGTCAACAGAGAAATTACTGAAGATTGATTTGGATAAATTCTGGCATGGGCTTTTAAAAAGAACAAAATCATTTACTGTTTCCTTGATAGTAACTATAGACTACACCATGCTTGGCCAAACAGGCTTCAGATTGTTGACACAATTGAGAGCTGGAAGAATGTGACAACAATTGTTACAAAAAATTCTAAGTGAGATTTTGGCAGAAAGGCAAGAGGTTAAAGAAACAGGGCATATCCATGAGGAAGAATCTTTTTTCTGTTTTTCAAAGTGTCTGATAGATATTTAGAGTGATGTGGCAGAGAAAGACTAGAAATGTTAGTCTATCTACATGGTCATCTTCCATATCAAAAAGATTATAGAAGAACTGCCAAACTAAGTCTGTATTTCATCCAGCCCAAAGTCTGCAGATCCAGCCAAAATCTAAAACATCACCTTCATTAAGAATTCACAGGATTAAAAGGCATATTATTCTTACTTTTCTTCTTTTCTTTTTCCTTTAATATGAATTTACAGTTATTTTTTCCTTTAATAAGAATTTACAGTTTTTGCTGAAAATATTTTGGACGTTGTCTTCAAGATTTTCTTTTTGCCAAATATCATTTGTGATAAATGATGCTGATATATTTAATTTTCAATATTTTTTGTTTATTTCTCGGAGGCATTAGGGAAAATGAAAATCTTAGATAATTTAGAAAACTTCTAAGAAAAAAAAGTAGTTCTTGAAAACCTTTTCATAGAAAAAAAGGATCAGTTTCTAAGAGAAATTGTATTGGCTTTGCACGGCCAGGTTTTTGTAGCAGGGGGGTTACAGGGGTGTCTTCTGTGGGAAGCTCCCAGAAGCTTCCTCCCTGTCCAGCAGAGCCAATTCCAGGCCACTCCAAGATGGACGTGCTGCTGAGTCAGTTAGAAATGATAGTAATGCCTCTGTGATAACATATTTAAAAAGAAGGGGGAAAAAAAAGTTGTTGCACAGATGTAATTGTAGCCAGAGAAGAGCTGGGTGAGAATATGTGAGAGGAACAACTTTGCGGACACCAAGGTCAGTGCAGAAGGAGGGGCAGGAGGTGCTCCAGGTGCCAGAGCTGAGATTCCCCTGCAGCCCATGGTGCAGCCCATGGTGAGGCAGCTGTGCCCCTGCAGCCCACGGAGGTCCATAGGGATGCAGAGATCCACCTGCAGCCCTGGAGAAGACCCACGATGGAGCAGGTGGATGCCTGAGAGGAGGCTGTGAGGCCATGGAAGGCCCCTGCTGGAGCAGGCTCCTGGCAGGGACCTGCCGGCCCGTGGAGAGAGGAGCCCATGCTGGAGCAGGTTTCTGGGTAGGACTTGTACCCCGTGGTGCTGTGCCTGAAGGACAGCACCCCATGGAAGAGCGGCCCACGTTGCAGCAATGTGTGGTGAACTGTTGCCTGTGAGAGGGACCTCACTCTGGAGCAGGGGAAGGACTCCTCTCCCTGAGCAGAGACATGATGGGCATAAACTCCTTTCCCCACCTTCCTGTGCCACTGAGGGGAGGAGGTAGAGCTGGGAAGGAGGGAGGGGTGTGGGGCAGGTGTTTTTAAGGTCTTATTTTACTTCTCATTACCCTGATCTGATTTTGTTAGTAATAAATTCAATTAATATTTCTAATTCGAGTTTGGTTTGCCTGTGACAGTACTTGGTGAGTGATCTCTCTCTGTCCTTATCTCAACTCATGAACCTTTCATTAAATTACCTCTCCCCTGTCCAGCTGTGGAAGGGAGTGATAGAGAGGCTTTGGTGGCTGTCTGGAATTCAGCCAGGGCCAACTCACTATAATGCAACTGGATATTTTCCTATATATAAAAAAAGTCTTGCCAGTCACAGCATTAGACTCAATAGTATTATTAAAATCCCTCTTTTCTCCTTCCATACAGTGAACCCCTATTTATCCCTATTTGAAGTTCATTAACTTTGTGTAAATAACTCTGGCCTACTTGTGCCAAGGCACTTCATAAAGTATTTCCTCTATTTCTTAACACAACCACTGGAAAAGAAACCACTCACTTGGCATTCAGAAACCTAAAGGTCTTTTCAGGAAAAACGTGTTTGTTTATGTGTCTCTTATTAGTATTTAATTTTTTTTTTTTGCATAAGCTGTCAAACCCCTGCCCACATCCCACTTGCTTCATTTTAGATGCTTAGCTTGTTCCAGGTCTGTAGACCATGACAGCATCTTCAGGTTATTTGTGGGGATATATCCAGTCACTTGTATTTTCAACCATATGCTGAGTAGATGGGCCAATTCAATCATGTTTACATAGTGGTAAAGATAATCTACAACATCACTTTTACTTAATGTGAGTTGCATCTCCCTTTGTCTTTTGTCCCATGCAAACACACGCACACAGACTCACAACACCATGGTCTACTTGCTCTGCTGATCAGCCAGCGCTCCTGACATTTAAATAAATACTTGTGACATGTTATATCAAGCCTCTGCCCTTGCCAGACAGAGATTTACACGAAGGAAGCAAAAAGAAATACATCTGTGTCTCACATGCAAACTTTCTTATTTCAGGTACTGTGAGCAGGGAGCAGAAGAAAGGAATGTCAGGTGTAAACTATCACACATTCACCTCAGGATCCTGCACTGCTGTACTGATGGGTACAAAAACCTGCAAACCAGAAAGGATTTAGGACCAATCCAGGCTCATGTGGAGTACAGCTTCACCAATCCTCAACAAGGCATAATACATATGTAATATAAAATATCTATATTGCATTTTCAGTCCTGGAATCAGTTTTTAGGAATCAGCTGGTGTCCCATTGCAGTACCCCTGTGTCTCTTTAAAGGTGAAAGCATCTTAAAGTCAAAGTGGCACGAGCTATAGCATTCAAGTTATACATGAGTGATAAGTAGGAAAGTGAAGTTAGTTCTTGAGTTATGATTGTGATGCAGTTGGGTATCAGGGCTGTGCAGGAATGCACACCAAGGCACTAAAGTCATACATTCCCTGGGTGGTCCAGGAGCTGGTCATCTAAAGGGATGAGCCAATGGACTGGTTTGAGACCAAGAACCAGCCTGATACTTGCTGACTGACTGAACTGCCTCAGCTCAGTGCTGTTACAAGTGGGAATTTCAGACACTTCTAGAGATTCCCTCGGGCAGTTTCTGCTGCATCTAGTCCACACTGTGTGCCCGAATGTGGTGTTCTTCTGGGCAGACAGCCTGTCCCTTCCCTCCAGCCACACCCTTATGTGGTCCTTGCTTCAGGAGAGATCATGTATGGCACAGTAAGACATCTGTAAACAGCCAGTATACATTGTCCTTGTACAAATCATGTGTTGGCTCTGTCTGGGATGGCATTAGCTTTCATGTAAGAGAGTATTTGGTATGTGGTTAAGCTATTAAACACATACAAAATTAAGATACTAAATGCATACATCTCCAATCCAGCTGGAGATGTCACTGTGAGGATCTGTGCAACAGAATCCCTTGGCCATCTGGTCAGCTACCAACTGTCCTGAATTTTCAAGAGATTTGATTGCCAATGTGAGAGATATCCTATGCCAAGACCTGAATAAATGAGGATTTTCTCTCTAACAAACACTCTGCCATAATTTTTTCTCTGAAACAAAAGACAATTTACATCCAAATCCCTGTCACTCACAGAAGAACCCTCCCTCTGTGTTTTATACTAGGTTTCACGGTCGTGCCTTTTAAAATTTATAATTAATGGTGTGTCTTCTTGTGGAATGATTAAAGCCAGACTACCCAGAACTATCAAATAGAAGGGGAGGAGAGGCTCAGAAGCTGGGGCTACAATAATACAGCCAATCCAGTGACAGAAGAAATGTGTGAGATGGGAAAAATGTGCCTGTGGTTAGGGAGGTCTGTGATCAAATCAGGATGACAAGTCAACAGGTCTGATCAGAGTCAGAATCAAGGGGCCACCTGCAAAATCCCTCAAAGAGGGACCAACACGGAAAGCAGTTTTAAAGAGCTCCCAGAAGAAGTGGGGCAGTCTCCACTGAGATTTCTCACTGCTCAGCAATGCAAGGGCTAACAGTCCACTACCAAAGTTGGCCGTAAGCCCACGCACAAACCCCAACAAAGAAGCATATCCTCAGGGCCCCCAAAACAATTATAAACCCCAAAAGGCAAAATAGAAAGGTCTTCTAGCAAAGGTGCTTGGAAACTTCTGCTTATGTAATGAATATTTTCTGATTAAAATAATTCATAAGTATTTTATCTTATTTTCTTCCTCATCTACTTTCTAGCCATTACCAAAGTCAAAATAAATAACGATATTAATTATTCTTTGTCACATTTACCAAGAATAACTCTTGCCACCTTTTATATCCAATAATTTATTGTAAAATCTCTCAGCAACCATAATTTTCTGTGTCATTCAGATGCTTGCAGGTTTGCTGTAAAGATGGCAAATAATAGATGTCCTGCCATTTGAGACAATATACTACAGAGAGACAAGCCTATATTACCACTCCCCCTTGAAGCAGTAACAAAAAAATCCATTTCCAATTTCAATATTGCTAATTCTGTCAAGTATTTTTCCTTTGTCCTGCTTGTGTAACTTCTACAAAGGCTAATAAGGGTTTTTTATATGATTCAGAGCAGGGTCTGCTCCCCAAATCCTGTAACTTAAGCTACTTTATTCCCTAGGTATTCACCAGTGGCAGAGATCCTGAAAGATAATAATAACTACTGTTTTATTTTGACTGAACATCCAGGCAGATATTTTTTTCACAAAAATATAAAGTTCTGATGAAAATCTGAAGAAAATAACAAGCGTTAGGATATACATTATGTTAAAACACTGCAAATACCTAAAGTATTTAATCCAGTAAAATATAATTGCATATTGCTGTCATGACAGAATATAAAAATAGAAATTGCTTCATATGGTTCTAGATCTGTGATTGTTTAACTGATACTTCAACTACTTGATTTTTCAAATGTAGGGTTTAGTGTGAATAATTTTTATGTGCTGAATGTAAAAGCATTAATCTAGACATATGTGTGCAAAACCCATTATTTCAGATTTATGGACTATAATAACTTATGTAACACTGCAGGTTAATTTCTTAAATGTTTAACAGATGTAAAAAGACAATTATTAGAGGCAATGTGCAGTGTTGGGCTTTTGCCTCTACATGCAAATAGTAGCATTGAACTAGGCTGGCAAGAGCCTAGGTTGTCAGTGGTTTTCATCAACCAGCCCTGCTCAGTCAACCTGAAAGTCATCCCTTTGGCCACCGTGCTCCCTGCACAGGTACGTGGTCCCACTGCCATACTCAGGGGACACAGAGCTTCTTGCACCCGTCCTCAGAAGGGTCACCAGCTGATGGATTGCAGGAAAGTAGGCTATTCATTGAAGGGGAGTTTATTATTTATTTATTTAATTAATAATTTGCCTTTTCCACACATCTGTTCCCTGCTGTACTCAGGGCACCAATAGGTGAACAATTTCAGGTATTATTTCCAAAAGCCAACACTGCTAGAGAGGGTGATACCAAAAAAGCAAAGGGTTGAAACATTCCCAGTGTCCTCTCCCTCTTTGAAGTTGTGCAATAAATGTCAACCTGTGGCCCAACATTAAACCTGAAGAAGTGCTGGGGTTAAAATCCACTTAGTTACACCACGTCATTCACGTCCCACACTCCGACTAGGCTGCTGTTAGCTGGGGTGGAACAAATATTAAGAATATCAGTCTAAGTGTCTTCAACTTCTCATCAAAATCTATGTCTAGTGAAGACTTAGAAGTCCTCCTGTGTGAGGGCAGCTGAAGAGGATCTTACAGCTTCAGCGGTGAGGAAAGCCTGCGCTTGGGCAGCAATACTGTCTTCACATACCCCCAAAAATTGAAATTCTCTGTCCATCTGGGCTTGCTTGCTTCTTATGTCTCTTCACTACGTCAGTGGACAAGCACCATCTTGTCTGCAATCATACCCCAGACTTCTGAAACATTTTTAGTAGCTTATTCAAAGCAATGTTGAGAATTCAATAGGCTCCCCTGCTGCATTTCAGCTCTGTTCAAGCTGACACTCAAACTGGCTCAGCACAAGGAGCACAGCATTGAATTAAAATGGTGAGTGGGAAGTAAATAAGGAGAAAAAAAATGTTAAGAAAAGAAACAAAAAAAGAAAGAAGAAAGCAAAAGGAGAAAAAAAAGTAAAATTAAGGAAGATAAAAATGTTTTTAAGATGAGCAAGAGTATTGTTGCTTATGTTATACTATCTGCTGGTTTAAGTCCTATTTAAAATGAATGGAATTTTAATTTAACATGGAGGAATACAGAAGAAGGCTGTGTAGCTCTAGTCCTTGTGGTCTCATTTGTTATCTAATTTGAATCTTTCCCTGGAAAGTAAGAGACCGTCTTCCTTGAGGCTACATACTTTTTTACTTGCCAATAGGAGATGGACACAGATCAGAAAGCATATAATGAGATTGCAGAATGCCTCAAAACTGTCCATAAAAAATACTCTGGTAAAACAGTTCAGGAATCATAAACCAGGCTACAAAACTGTGAGGTCAGCTAAGAGTTCATGAAATATAAACCTGAGAGATTTTATACTTTTCTGTGAGGTAAAAATGTTTAGGTTTGGACTCCTGCAAGGGGAAAGTGATCCTTTCTTCCTACTCAGCAGTGGTGAGGTACATCTGGAGCTCTCTGTCCAATGCTGGGTTTCCCAGTACCAGAGAGACACAGGTACACTGGAGTGGCAAAGGGCTGTGAAGATGATTCAGAGCTGTCATACGAGGAAATAATAAAACAGCTGGGACTCTTCAGTCTGAAGAAGAGATGGGTCAGAAGGATCTTATTAATGTGTAGGAATATCTGATTAAGTGTGTAGAGAGAATGGAGTTTAATTCTTCTTAATGCTGCCCTGTGACAGGACAAGAGCAAATGGACAAAAATTAAAATAAAGAGCATTCTATTTAAGCTTAAAACCCTCCCTTTTTTCCAGTGAGGATGGTCATGTGATAGAAGAGATTGCCCTGAGAGACTGTGGAGTTTCTATCCTTGGAAATATTCATAACCTGTCTAGATACAGCCCTGAGCTACCTACTTCACAAGACCCTGGCTTTGCAGGCAAGCATTAGACTGAGACCATCTCAGGAGGTGCCTTCCTACCTCAAGCCCATTCTGTGATTTCATTAAGAAAACAAATTAAAAGAGAAAATAAAAAATTATCAAGAAATAACAAGGTTACAGCCACAAAAATCTCACAATAAAAATGTGAAATTGTAATGCTGATATTGTTGATCCTGGCTGGAACTGCATTAACTCTGAGACACACAGGAGTAATTTTTGAGCTCAAATTGTTTGCCTTTAAGTGTACAAGTTGTTATGTAAATAAATATTTCTTACAAAATCTAGGGATGATATTCAGACAACAAGAAACTTACCACAGCATTGGAAAGAACCCAGATGAGCCCATAGTGTATTCAATGGGAGTTTTGACTGACAATATACATATTGAAAATTTAATAGAGGACTAGATACTTTGAGATCTTGTCTGGTAGGAATCCGTCAGAACTAAAGAACTGGAAAGGACCTCTTCTTGCTGGAGTCTTTCATGTATATACTTGAAAGGCACATTTAATTTGAATGAATTCATAAAATGAATTGCACTGTTATTTTACTGACATTTTGCTTTCTGTGTTATCTCCAGCCAAAATTCCTAAATGCTTTTCTTTTTTTTCTGAAGGGAAACTGCAATTCAGTCACTTAGTTAAATGATAATTTCTGAAGAGTTAGAAGAAGGCTGTTTGGCTGTCTTCTCTTGTTTTAAATCTGAATGATCTTTCTAGCAGAAGAAGCACTATTAAATATTTATTTAACAACAGCTTAAGCGGAGTAGGAGTTGTAGGGCTGCAGTATTGTACAAATCACACAACAGCACATGCTATGTAAGAAATCCTATATGAAATCCTCCTTCCATCTGCAGTGCAAAACAAATCTTAAAGAACCATGGTGAAGTATTGCCCATTTTTAAGGGATAACCACTGAGATAGCTGGTACATTATATAGAAAGAATACCAAGGCTAACCCATTGTAGGAACAAGGTAAGCATAACAGCCTAATTCTCACTCCACTTACACCAGCTTTAAGCAATCATGAAAGACACCTTTGGTAGTTATTCCTCTGTTGGTCCCGTGAAGGCTTCCTATCTTCATCGTGCCACCACACATACCACTAGAGAGTAAAGGTAGGAAAGCAAGTGACAGCTCATGGTTCAGCTTTGTCTAATTTTGTTCACTTGTAACCCCAGCCTTCTATTTCCACAAGGTTGCTTAGGAAGGGCTAGTTGGGTTATTTCATTGCAAGGTGGGATGTTGCATAGGGCACGTGCCTTCATGACAAAACCTCAAATGCTCTTCCAGCTTCAGCAGACTGAACTATGGAAACAAGCAGAAAATACCAGACCACTCTTGTGAGTGTAAATACAGATGTCACAGGGCATCCTGATAATCCCACTGTGCCATCAGCTTTGATATCTGTTTATCAACACTGTGGCTTAAGTTTTTCTCAAATGCCTTATTAGCATACATGCAGCCAGTGTGGCAAATCAACCTCAACACAAAAACAGTTGCTCCCCAGAGGATCATAGAAATCAAAATAAGCTACCCATGTCTTCAACCACAGTATCACATTGAGAAAATTATTCTGAGGAACCCAACATCATTTTTATTATAAAGGTCTCATCAGACACTTCACTTTCACTGATTCTCTGAATGATTTTGTAGGACAGGTTTTACTGATTCTTCCAAGGTACTTTGTTGAAAAAAGATTTTTCTAGCATTTTCCTTACAATTTACATTTAACAAGTTAATTAAGCACATTTCTGTCAGTTGATAGAGAATATGATCTGAATTTTACTGGGAAAATTTAAAGTTTAGCTCAATTTTAAATAGAGTAAAAGATATTAAAACCTGCAATTTCTCCTAGCCTTCAGTATTTTCTGCAATTAGTCAACAAATTGTATAATTACCTCATGAGACTGCCACTTGTTATCCACCATTCCTTTAATAATGTTTCTTCTATTTTCAGAATTCATTAGGAAATGGCAGGGAAACAAACTGGATTTTTATATTTATGTACTTTAAAGGCAAAAGAAAGTTAAATCAGTTCAGAAAAAAAACACAAAAGAACATCTCTGAATTGTTTACCAAAACTTAGATAGATTATAGCCAGATCCAGGAAAATTAAAAGAAGTTCATCTGTGATACCAATAGTGAGAATCAATGTGAACATCAGGTATAGAAAGTGTTACATAACAGATTGTTTGGAATTAATCATGTGTGAAGAAGTCAGTAAAAATGAATGTGGCTGGATGAAATGACATGAAGAAGGAAATCATCAGGGTCAGGAACCAGGAAAGAGACAAGGTAGGGTGGAGAGACATTCAGCAATTTTGGTGGGCAGACCCTGGCTGGATACCAGGTGCCCACCAAGCCACTCTGTCACTCCCTTCCTCAACTGGACAGGGGAGAGGAAATCCAAAGAAAGGCTCATGGGTCAAGATAAGGACAGGGAGAGATCACTAATCAATTGCTGTCATAAGCAAAACAGAATTGACTCCCTGTTTTCTCTACTTTTTATTTATTTTCTCTACTTCCTCCCCCTCAGTGGCACAGGGAAACAAGGGATGGGGGCTGTGGTCAGTATATCACACATTCTCTTTGTCACTCCTTTCTCCTCAGGGAAAGGACTCCTCACACTCTTTCCCTGCTGCAGAGTTGGGTCCCTCCCACAGGAAACAGTTCTCCATGAACTTCTCCAAATGAGTCCTTCCCACGGGCTACAGTTCCTCACAAACCATTGCAGTGTGTGTCCCTTCCATGGGGTGCTGTCCTTCAGGAAGAGGCTGCACCAGTGTGGGTCCCAATGAGGTCATAAGTCCTGCCAGCAAGCCTGCTCCAACATGGATCCTCTCTCCAAGGGGCCACAGGTCCTGCCAGGAGTCTGCTCCAGTGCTGCCTTTCCACAGGGTCTCAGCCTCCTTTGGGCATCCACCTGCTCTGGGATGGGATCCTCCAGGGGCTGCAGGTGGATCTCTGCTCCCCATGGACCTCCCTGGGCTGCAGGGGCACAGCTGCCTCACCATGGGCTGCACCAGGGGCTGCAGGGGACTCTCTGCTCTGGCACCTGGAGCAGCTCCTGCCCTTCCTGCTGCACTGACCCTGGGATCTGCAGGGCTGTTCCTCTCACATGTTCGAACTTGTCTGCTCTGCTTCAATTTGCTCTTATGAAGCAGTAACCTTTTCCCCTTCTCTACTATCACCGTCTCTGATGGGCTCAGCCTTGGTCAGTGGCAGTTCCATCTTGGAGCCAGTTGGCATTGGCTCCACTGGGCATGGGGGAGGCTTTTAGCACTTTCTCACAGACACCACCCCTGTAGATCCCCATCTGCAAAAATCTTGCCACACAGACCCAGTCCACAAATGTAAGTAGATGAGTAGTGATGAAGTCAAGAGATGTCACGCACATTGAGGTGCAGAGGAAGGAAAGAGTCTGAGAACACCTGGATCCAGAAGTGGGAAAGGTAATTAAAAAGTCTGCAAATGATGAAAACAAGATAGTCCAGCTAAGCGGAGGTAGAAGCAAAGGTCAAATGAAAATTCATCACTCTCTCTAAAGCACAGTATGGTAGCTGTCATCAAAATCTATAGGCTTCTTTTTACTGAGGCAGAACTAGCAGAATATTATTTGGTTACTGGAAAGAATATTATGTGCTATCCTCCAGCCTACTCTTTTACAACATATGCCAAGAGAAATTAAAGCTATTTGGAAATTAAGGATAAGTTCCATGGGGGAAAGAAGCAATCAATGTGTAGTGTGCCTAACTGGCTGTAAAATTATACATGACAACTAACATGGAGTGTGGGAGTCACAGCAGAAAATATTTCATGAAAATCAAGTCAACTTACAGGTTTGAACAGGTCCAGGCATGGCAAGAACATACCAGATACACCACTAGCCATACTGCTTGAGGTGTGCATAGAAGCATAGAATTGCAGAATGGTTTGATAGGAAGGGACCTTAAAGGTCATCCAGTTCCACCCCCCCTGCCTTTGGCAGAGACACCTTCCACTAGACCAGGTTGCTCGAAGCCCCATCCAACCTGGCCTTGAACATTTTCAAGGCAGGGAACATCCACCACTTCTCTGGGCAACTTGTGCCAGTGCCTCAACAGCCTCTGAGTAAAGAACGTAATCTAAATCTCTGCTCTTTTAGCTTAAAACCATTCCCTCTTGTCCTGACACTACTGAAAAGCCCTTCTTCAGAATTCTTGTATGGGTGTGTCTGTCTGCAAATTTGTGCAAGACAGATCTAGAAATGCTTATGTAGACTTTTCAAAGTCAGCACAGTGCAGTGGAATGTACTCCATGCATGAAGGAAGCCATAGCCATTTTGGTTTCAAGGTGTACTTCTTGCTGTTGGAGGAGCACTAGGTTGGTATTGTGTCGTTGCTTCCCAGTCTGCCTGAAAAAAACTCAGCATGAATTCATGCCTAGGTTTGTGAATTAGGAGAGGCATGGTTGGTGGAGGGGTAACTATTTATTATCACTGTTTTAGACATGTCTAGCTCATGTCTACTGCAGATTATCTACATCAGATGCAGATTTTAAAGCCAAGTTGAGCAATGTTTGTTATTCCGAGAGAGTAAAACATAAGTAGGCAATTATCTAGGAAAATTACCAAGGAATGTATTAGCTGAATGCAATTGATCTTTTTCAAATAATGCCCATTTGCCTAGAGGTAAGTTTAAATACAAACATTTCTGAAGTGCAGCAACAATGATTTTTTACTGGTTTATATTCCTTCCTCATTGGCAGGAGCTTTCTTCCTTGTGCACATATCATTGCGTATTCCAGATCTTCTCACATTTTCCCATCCTCCCATTGGTATAAGCTTATCTCTTATTACCTGTTTCTGGGTTCCTACACAACTCCCTTTAATTCCTACTGACCTGCCAGGAAGACTCTAGGATGCCTTACTCTGTTGGAAGTCACAAGTTTGCCATATACTGTATTCCACAAGTTTGCCATATACCATATTCCTTTCTCCATAAGCGTCAGAGAGATTCATTGCATTTCTTGACCCTCCTTCTCCTGTGGCCATGCATTTGCTTTTACTCTCACCACGCTTGTTTTTGTTTTTTACTCATAAAGTCACTTAAAGTTCAAATGTTTCATTTCTCTTCATAGCATCATCGAACCATAGAATTATTTAGGTTGGAAAACAACCATAATATCATCAAGTCCAACCATACACCTGATACTATGTCCCTCAATGAATCATGGCAGGACTGGGAGAGAACTGTAAAGGCCATCTAGTCCAAGCTCTCTGCCATGGGCAGGAACATCTTCAACCAGATCAGGTTGCTCAGAACTCCATCCAACCTGACCGTGAGTATTTCCAGGGATAAGGCATCTACCACCTCTCTGGACAACCTGTGCCAGGGTTTCACAACCTTTATACATTTTTTATTCGTTATATCTAGTCTAAATCTGTCTTCTTTTAAGAAGTTGAAACTTTTACCTCTTGTCCTATCTCAACAAGCCCTGCTTAAGCATTTGTCTCCATTTTTCTTACAGGCTCACTTTAGGTGCTGAAAGGTTGCAATAATGTCTCCCTGTAGCCTTCTCTCACACTGAAACTCAAATATCAATGAAAAGTGTGAGTTTAGAAGGTGGAACTGCAGCTGGGCAAACCTGAACTTTCACTCTTCTACCTACTGAGAGACACCTGTCTTTATGTTGTTTTGACTATGGACCTTACACAGGAATAATCTATACAGCCATTATAATAATCCTCTGTATTCGTCTATTCAAGACACAGAAAAATATAAGAATTTTATTGTATTTAAAATCATTTATTTGTCAGGTAATGGGGATTTATAAATGAGAAATACAGCTGAAAAAAAGCCCTTGAATCAATGTCTGATAATTAACAAGATGAGCACAGCATGTTCATGCTTTCTCTGAAGCCTTTGACAATTAAGCAACATATATCACTTTGTGTCACTGCTCAATCATATAGGAAGCCTATAGTACCGAAAGAAATATTGTCCTTTAGAACATTAATAAATAGCTAAGATCTTAATTTTTCTAGAATTAATAATCACAGTAAGAGTGGGATGATCAGCTGGATCTGTTACGCAAATCTGATTAAATGGACAGTGGGGGGTTCTTGGTGATTTTGTTCTCTTTGAAAAAAATGAGCAATCAGAGCTCAGTAGCTTGATTTATAGCACCTCATAGCCTGCACACCCCTCCCATCACCAATATATGTATCTCCTCATACACTTATCCAACACTGACTTTTCATATTTTCCTTTCTTCAATTTTGTTGCTATGGAAATCTTCCCCCACAGTGTCTGCATTGACTCAAAAGTGCTGAAAACCTTTGAACATGCAGCACTCTTCTGAGTCTTCAGGACAAATTGGAATAATGCTAAACAAATGCAAGTGAAAATTGTGTTTATCAAGAAATCCTTTCTGCTCTTCTGCTCCTTTCAATGTTTGCACATTTATTTTAGCAAAAAATAAACAAACACTGTGTATATAACCCTTCTCACACCAAAGCTTCCCAAGGAGCTTAACAAATGACACACAGTTTGTAAAGATTACTTGTCAAATGCTGGAGCACAAGTGCCTCTGGAGAGCAATTGACAACGACCCTGTAATGCCAGCTTGTTATTCTTTGTCTCTCACAGAAATGAAAAATAACATTTCAAAAGTCAGCATCCAGTTATTCTTATTGTAATCAAATAGGACTTGACAAACTTCCTCAGTGTCTTGCAAAGAATTGTGCATCTCCTGAAAGGCACAAAGAGAGACACGAGAGGTTCCCAAATCATGGGAGAGGCAGTGCCTCCATCAGTCTCCACTCTGCCATCCTGACACAGCAAGAGGCTTAACAGGCCTGATTCTATCCAACTGACATGGGCAAAGGACATCAGTGGAGTTTTGTCCCTCAAAGTAATATAACTTCAGGTATAAAAATGGAAAAAAAAAAAGTGAATAGCTATTTCCAGTAGGTCTTAGAAGATGTCTAAAGGGTACAATCAGTAAACATGATCAGAGAACCTTACTTCAAATAAAATGGATTTTTTTTCCACCTAGAACTCAAGCATCAGTTCATCACTTATCACTATAAAGAGTATTCACAAAGTCTTACTCTTGCTTTTGATAACACATTCTCCTCCTTTCCTCATTCAATCAGAGCATCTTTTACCAGAATACCTTTAAATACAGAAATACCAAATTTATATATGCCTTAAAAATTTTATTATTTATGCAATCTACCAAGCTAGTTAAGTTAGTTCCCATTGGACTACTTTCTTCTGCCTTTCAGATGATTGGTGCCTTTTTTGGGTTCAGGGTCTGACATATTATCTTATATTATCTAGTTTGGCATTCACCTTCATCAAAAATGAAATGGAAAAAAAAGGCATTAAAAAGAAATAAATCATAACATAACATAACTTTACATATAGATAACGCAACCCACCTAAATGTGAAATTAAAATTCCAGGAAAAGTACCTCATAAATGCTCTAATGACTTGAATGTGGCTTAGAACTACTACCATTTTCAATTCATCCACTTGAAGTCTCTCTTTAGTGTGAATCATTTGTGTTTCTGAGTGAAATTGGAAAGCATGTCCAAGATCATGAAGTCCAGCCTTTGATAAAATACCTCCATGCCCACTAAACCATGTCACAAAGTACCACATCCACTTGTTTTCTGAAAGCTTCCAGGGATGGTGACTCCACAGCTTTTCTGGGCAGCCTATTCCAGTGCTTAACCACTCTGTCAATGAAGAATTTTTTTCTAATATCTAATCTGAACCTCCCCTGGTGCAGCTGGAATTTGTTTCCTATTGCTAGTTGCCTGGAAGAAGAAGCCGACCCCCACCTCACCACAAACTCCTTTCAGGTGCTTGTAGAGAGCAATAAGGTCTCTCCTGAGACTTGTCTTTAACCCTTTACCTGTGCCATCTGTAGGAACTCTCCCCTTAGTGCACACAGTTATTATGGTAACAGTGAACTGGGGAAGGATCCCTGCTGGTGTGATCACATATGACACCAATGAGGTAAGCAACAGCAGAGGATCCAGTCCATAACTTTTCCTAAATTCAGTATTGCATTATTTCTGTGATAATGAGAAGACAGAACGGTTCAGTGCAAGTGGAACAAACAGTGTTCTGTGTCTATTACACTCATTTTATTATCTCCTTGATCATTTTGAAGTAAACTGTGGATAATTCAAATCCCTTTACCAATCTGAGCAGCAAGTATGGAGATGCACTACAGAGCAAGGTAGTTAACGTCCCTTTGTACATATTTTATCACAATCATGCCTGGAATACCACATTCAATTCCGGGCATCCCTGAAGAGCTCTGAGGGCCAGCAATGAGATATTGAGGGTAATAGGCAGAACTTTTCGTTGGTGTGGAAAATAGGTGACTTGAGGCATGTTTCAACTGATCTTTTAGCCAGTTATTTCTCTTCCCTTGCAGTATTCCAGGAAAGAGCAGATTCAGTTACCAGGTTGGTAGCAAGAGATCCGTCTCAATTACAAGTTATCTTTCCCAGAAATGGGTTAAGAATAAGGTAGCAATCAGCAGAACATATCAAACTTCCCTAATTTATTAGAAGACCTGTATTCTAGATACTCAAAATGCAATATTGACACAAGAAATAACTTCCTTGATAATTAAAACAAGTTTTCTTTTTGCATTTCTTTTCATATGCTTCAGGACTGATGAGTATTTACAGCCTTTACAGAAGGATGTACTTTCATATATCTGAGCATGAAATATGGAAAAGTTTCAACTGATCTTGAGAAGAACATTTCAAAGAAAGATTACTGAATTCCCTTTGCGCTGATAAGACGGCATCCTGCTTTTCTGAAGTGAAGGGTGTTTTGTGAAAACCCTAATGGGAGTAGGGTCCGTCTGTCCTTTAGACAACATTGTTAAAGTCAATCTAGGTTAGAAAACATCAAAGTTTATTATTGCAAAACACAGATATTTTCTTACTATGAACCAACACAATTTTTTTCCTCTTTCATAGAATTTCTTTGCAAGCAGAACATTCAATCTAACTTTTCAATACAGATGCAACTAAGTACTGTACTGCCAATTCTCAATGGGATAGTTCAGAATTGGTGATTGACTGCATAGCTATAATTTTTAAGATTTCATTCACCGGTGACCTAAATACCTACACAGTGGCAAATTGAAAAATGTTCCTAGGCAACAAGGACATACTGACACAATGAAAATTCCTCCTTCAGAAATTGCTACCTGAAGCGAAGCAGCAAAGAATATGTATAAGATTTGTAGGAGGGTAAGAGAAATATGAGCAAGAAACACCCTTATCTTTTAAAAAATCATTATGCATATTAATATGATTCTGGTTTGGGTTTTTTTTCCAGAGATGGGAGACCTTCAGATAAATCCAAAAGAGAACCGTGTCACATGTGATTAGGTAAAAAAGAAATATCAGCAGGAGAGCAGGACTGCTTCAATGATGGGTAAAAGCAATACTGTATCAAAAATGTGGTCCTTCTCACAGAAAATTCCTGATCCTCTTGAGTTATTTAAGATCACACAGCAGTTTCTCAAGGGCAGATATGTACAGCCTTCACAGTTCTTGTAGAATAACAACTCTTCATTATTGCATTAGCGTTGCACTCCCTGGCATAAACATGCTGGGAGCTGACTGAACACTTAGTGTGCAAAGTCATGGAAGCATCACTTGAGGACAGAACTAGCCTATTACCAGTAGGAAAACATTTTTATTTCTATAATATCCCAGTCCTGAGCCCCCAGGCTGACCTACAAAATGGCTCTCCCATCTCCTTCAAAAATACTTGGGAACTGAAATATGTAATTTGTCTGGCTGCTAAAGTTAATGGATAGAGATATACAAATTTTCTGTCAAATTAATAGATCTGCTTGCTCTGCCGCCTTTCTGTATCTCACAGGAAACAGTAACTGCATCACACCTCCACTTACTAACAACATGTTCTGTTAGAAATGTATCAGATAACTGTTTCTTCCTCATGAATTATCATAACAAAGTTAAATTCAGAGTTATTATTCTCAGTCTCTGCTTGATATGAAATGTCCTGCTTCTTGCTCAGGTCTGAAAATCTTGTGTCTTTAAAGCCCATGTGTTCTTCCACCTCTGTTAGTTCCCTACCACCCATGCCTCATGAAGGGAGCAGTACACACTTCCCACCATAACTCTTCATAACTCTTGGAGTTGAGGGTATTGTCTCCAAGGTTTGTCAAATTGAGTCATCTTCCTTTACAGACCTAATGCACTGAGCTATGGAGGATGCAGTGCCTAAGCTTCATGCTTTAATGATCTCTGCTTGCACTGTCTTTCTTAACAGGAGAGTCCTTCAGTAGAAATTAATGGAGTAAGATCCTCTCTAGTTGTGGCAATTGGAATCATAAAATGGGTGGTGTTGGAAGGGACCTTGAAGATCATCTAGTGTCATGGACAGGGACACCTGCTAGACCAGATTCCTCATGGCCTCATCCAACCTGACCTTGAACATGTCCATGGAGAGCCACAACTGTTCCAGGCAGCTTGTTCCAATGTCTCACCACCCTCCCCATAAAAAAAATCTTCCTTATGTCCAGTCTAAATCTGCCTTCTTTCAGTTTAAAACCAGCACCCCTTGTCCTGTCATTACAGGCTTTAGTAAAAGGTCTCTCTCTATCTTTCTTATAAGCTCCCTTTATATATTGAAAGTTCAAGTTCTCAAAATAGCCTATACTAGTAGTTAATTTGCACTAAAATGGTGCCAAGTAAGGTACTTAGACATTCAAACATGTTCATCTGTATTAGTAATTCTTGGACAGGTTTTTTTTGGCACAGCTCAGGAGTCATAATTTGCACAGAGCACCCTCAGCAGATGTTCAGCGCACAGTGCGCTATATTGAAGGCTAGGAGACATAACATCGTCCTTTCCTTGCCCAGGGATATTTTAAAAGTCATTTAATATGCTTTCAAAGTAGTTGCAAAACAGAAATCCCTAAATTTTAAGTGAATGGAAGATCACAATAAGACAAAATTACTTTATTTTCTGCTGCATGTTTTTATGGTTGTTGGTTGGATTTTTTCCCCCAGAAGGATAGCTGTGTTTCCATGTCTGAGTACCAGCACCAGCAATCTTGAACTTCAAAATTCTTTTGGGTTTTTTTTTTTTTTTTAATCAAAGTGTTGTTAATATGGCAGAGTAGAGACCTTTTTACCAGAACTTATAGGGGGTTTGCTTGAAGGAAGGAAAGCCATTACTTGCAATCAGAAGAGATTCACGCAAGTTACTTTGAACTGAAGATCTATGAGAAGGAAAAAGATCTTACAAGAAAGTAACAGGTCCCTTTCCTTTCTTGACATTAGAAGTGCTGTTTGACAGTACTGGAGAGATACTCTTGTACAGCTGGTTAAAATTCATCCCTGTGTATATAAATTACAAAAACTTTTGTCTCCTCTTTACAGATATTGCATGACTGTTGAACCTTCTGCTAAAATTGGTGTATTTATCTGAAAGAAAAATAAATTTTCTGCATGAATGGGGCATTTTACTCTGTCTACTAAGAACACAGAAAATTTGACATAGATGGAAATTTTGGAATTATCAGAAGAGGGAAACAAAATAATTAACTTTTAGCAAACAAACTTTGTAATCTTACAGTGGTTTTACATTGACCATTGAATGAGTACTAATTTGTCTATCAATGAATACTCAATAATTAGCTTACTTCTGTAAACTGAATTATAGCATTGCTTAATATTAAAGAGCAATATTATATACAGTATATACAGGATTGCTTCTGGGAAATGGACTTTATCAAATGCTTGGTCAAATATGGGGAATTAAACAAGCAGTTAACCATATTGCCTTTTTCATAAAATGGCAGAAACAACATATTGCTATACATTGGGACTACAGAAGAGCAGAATGAGACTGTTCTTAGATGCTCTGAACTTGCCAGTCCTTTCACTTCTGTGGAAACAGGTCTGTTGTTTTAAGCTGCATTTTTTAATGTGCTTTGGAAAAAGTAACTTGAATGTCTCAAGTTTTGTGAAATAACTGGTATGCCTACCATATTGCTCCTTCTCAGTCTCCTGGCTTTTGAAATATTTACATTTATTCTCACGTTCTTGAGTTTCCCAGCCAAGATTACAGAGTAAACTAGAAAACAGAAATATTTAAAGACAGTCCAGGGAAATAGTTCACATTCATACATATGAAGAGCAACCACTGCCTTTGAGTCCAGAGATTTATAGAATCATTTAAAATCACAGTATCATAGAATCATTAAGGCTGGGAAATACCTTCAAGATCATCAAGTTCAATCTTCAACCGAATACCACTCTGCTCACTAAACTCTATAGTGAAGTGCCATGTGTACCCATTTACTGAACACTTACTGGGACAGTGACTCCACCACTTCCCTGGGAAGCCTGTTCCATTGCCTGACCACCCTTTCAGTGAAGAAATGTTTTACTAACATCCAACCTGGACCTCCTCTGGTGCAACTTGAGGTCATTTCCTCTTGCCCTATGTTGGAAAAGACCTCTAAGTTCATCAAGGCCAACCATGGCCCTACGTCTCCCAACTACACATCTTTTAAATACCTCCAGGCATTGTGACTCACGCCAAATAACATTTTATTACAGAATCTATGGTCATGTTTGAATGAAGACTCAGCCATACATTGAAATTATCAACAGCAAATTTTGCAGAGCAAATAAAAAGTTAACTGAACAAAAACCCATGCATCTACGCCTAGATGAGAAATGTTTTTCTAGGATTACTCTGAAGAAAACAGGTGACTGGACTGAAAGACAAGTAATTCTAATTCGTGCATCTTCTCCAACTTCTTCACACTTGAAGTTTATGCTGTGTTGACTCAGTCATTCTGAAGTGGCAAATACAATTGCTCTTGTTGAAAAGATCTGCTGTAGTTAAATTACTACATAATACCTGGTACGTGAAATGGAACCTGAGCTTTTTTTCTCCAGCTCGCCAGGGTATCTGGTGTCAGAGCTGTCTGCCTTCAGGAGATCTACAGAGACCATCATAGGACTTCTTTTTCTTCTCCCACCCTTTTCTTGTAACTTGTAAGACCTGAAGATTAGAAACATAAAACACTAGATACTTAAAAACTTATTTTTGAATTATTAATATCTTGTCCAGTACAATAAAGTTTCTATATTTTGTATTCCAATAAACACTATATTTATAGGCTAAAATTAATCTTAAATTTTTTTCCTATCAAAACCTCACATCTGCCTAGAACCAGAGAAGATCACTGCAGCTGTTCTTTCTGGTTTTGGTCTTAGAGGTGGCAATAACCTAATGAAAAATGATATTTAAATTCTAAGGATTGATTAATTATTGCAATTATGTAGAAGAAAACGGAACTGATATTTCATTTATCTATCATCTGCTGAAAATACAATGTATAATTATTTAGCAGAAGAGCTTCTATTACACAACCAATCTTGTCCAGCTGCAAAGAGATATCAATAATAACTAATCATGAAACCATGTGTCAAACAACAGGATATAGAACACAGCTGGATTTCCAAGGTGAATGACAGATTAGAAAAAACTATTAAAAAATCTTAATAACACTGCATTGTAGTTATAAAAATACATTCACTTGTCTAATCTTTTTATAGCAAATTGCGTCACTTCAAAATTCTCACACATAAAACTCTCATGTTATTGTATCGTCTCTAACTTCTGCATGTTGGCACACTGTTCTCATAGTGATGGTTCTTCACAAAACCCAGAGATTACACACATGTCACAGGTGAAGCAGGTGACCCAGTGACATCTGATCCCAAGAGATGCTCAGCCTGAAGCCAGGTGTTCCTAGTCATCTCTAGGATGATCAAGAAAACCCTTGAGTGAAATCCTGCCCATTATTGAAACCACTCTTTTCTTTTTGAAGTCTTTATATCCATTAAGCGCTGTATTGATTAGTGGGACAAGTTTGTGTGACACCCTGTTTTGGTAGCAGGGGTGGCTTCTGTGAGAACCTGCTGGAAGCTTCCCCCGTGTCCTACAGAGCCAATGCCAGCCAGTGCCAGGAGCTGGCTGCAGGCCAAGGCCAAACCCATCAGTGAAGGTGATAGTGCCTGAGGGATAAAGCCTTTAAGAACAGTAAAAATCTACCATGCAAGAACAACTGCAGCCAGAATAGAGAGGAGTGAGAATCTGTGAGAGGAGCAGCCCTGAGGACCCCTAGGTCAGTGAAGAAGGAGCAGGTGGGAGCTGCTCCAGGTGCCAGAGCAGAGATTCCCCTGCATCCCCTGGTGCAGCCCGTGGTGAGGCAGCTGTGCCCCTGCAGCCCGTGGAGGTCCATGGGGAGCAGAGATCCACCTGCAGCCCCTGGAGGACCCCATGCCAGAGCAGGTGGATGCCCAAAGGAGGCTGAGACCCTGTGGAAAGGCAGCACTGGAGCAGACTCCTGGCAGGACCTGTGGCCCCTTGGAGAGAGGATCCATGTTGGAGCAGGCTTGCTGGCAGGACTTATGACCTCATTGGGACCCACACTGGTGCAGCCTCTTCCTGAAGGACAGCACCCAGTGGAAGTGACTCACTCTGGAACAGTTCCTGAAGAACTGTAACCCGTGGGAAGGACTTGAGTTGGAGAAGTTCATGGAGGACTGCCTCTTGTGGGAGGGACACCATGTTGAAGCAGGGGGAAGAGTGGGAAGAGTTCTCCCCCCTGCAGTGCCCTATCCTCAGTGAATTTGTTTAAAAGGAACTTCAGGTACTACTTTTCCCTGACGTAACAAAAAGGAGAACTCAGCAAAAGTTCCCAGGAGGTCATTCCCCCTCTCCTGCCCAGGCCATCTTCAGATGATGGGAAAAAATATGTAACTTAGAGGAATTTTTCCTGTTACATTCCTGCAATGCTCTAGCATGGTTGGGTTGGTGTTGGGACCCAGCATGGCTCTTGGTGGGAGGAGGACAGGAGGGATCCCTAGTTACATCTTTATTCTCTATTCTACAGGAATTCTTGGCTTTCCTTTATTCCAGTCTTTGATTGCTTTGTTATTTTTGGTTGATGACTAAACTATTACCTTATATTTTTCTGTGTGGGTGGAGTTTTTCTAATAGAGTGCAGTGACACTAGCTCTCTGCTCAGGTCTCCAAAGGCACTTTGCTGAGACTGGGACTGCAATGATTAACAGCAACTGCACTCAATTTGGCCTCCTTTTGGTTTATTAACTGTCCATAAACAAAGGGCAATTTCCAAACAGTCATTTTCCCCTGTTCCAAATTATTTACTCATCATGCTTTATGCTAGTGCAAGTCTATTGACATTGTTTGCACCGTATGAGAGGAACCAGATTCGGAATCTGTAAAGAATATTAAAATGCTGCAGTTTTCCGAAGAATGGTTCAAACCAAGTAATTGTATTCATACTTGTGTTATTTAGATGAAAAATACTCTTTTTTTTCCAATTTCTATTAACATATACTCGAATGTGATACAATATTTAAAATGTTACTTTCCAGGACAAGCCCTAACAGTTGTGCCAGTGAGGTGGATATTCAGATGAAAAATTAGATGTTTTTCATCTGCAGTGTAAAGATTAAAACCATGAAGCTTCTGAGTGGGCTAAGAGTTTCAGATTCACGGTTTTCCCTCACTGTCTAAGTGCACATTAGTCCTTGAAGCAATGCCTGCTCTGGCACCTTAAAGGCAGAAAAGGTTGTTTGGTTTGCTCACAGTATTCCATAATTAAACCTAATGAAGCTTCCAGTGTGAGTTATTAACTTGGTGATACAAACAGACGTCTCTTAAAAAAACCCCACAATTATATCTGATGTGATTCATAAAGTTTTTAAGCACACAATATTATCTCGCTATTCTACTGTTATATTGCAACATTGTCAATCCCAAGTGTTCAAAAAAGCTCCATATCACATTACTTTAAATAATACATTTGAGAATCATTTGATTGCTCTTTCATAAGGCATGAAATGCATTTTTATATTTTCAGACTTTGCTGTCCTAGGATTTAGAAGCATGCCCCTGGAGGATGGAAACTGAGGGGTTATTCCAGTTACCATGGATGGACAAGGAGAACCTTCATTTCACCACTAATTCCATGCTGTGAATTACCACCTCTCTGATCTTCTGCCTCTTATGCAGTGAGCATACCCTAAGCCCTATTAATCAATAAGACTAATTATTTAAAGTGCCACAGTTCAGTGGGAAATGTATATGTGAACATGATGAATGCCCAGCATTGTGAAGAGTCAGTTCTATACTACTAGAGCCGCTTTACTGGCATAAAAAGTCCCATGATCTATGATGAATAAGAATACATTTCACACAGTTATACTCTGCCAGGACTAGGACTCAAACACTGTCAAACTCTCCTTGCTTTCAGTTGTGTAGAATCAAATCCTTTTCAACAACTGAACAAAAGCCATTGCTATGTTTCATTTTCCTTCCCAAAATTAGTCTACTGCAGGTAAAAAAAATAAAGGCCTGTCAATGATGGCAAGTAGAAGAAAATTACAGATAAATCGCTGTGCACAATATTTTTCTGAGTAATATGAATCTGATTTAAAGCAACATCTGGCCAAAGACAGTGGCTATGAATTATTTCTACTTAATTAAGAAAAGGTGACAGATTTCAATGCAGAGAACAATATTAAGGGATAGTTACAATTTTGAAATATTTCGTAGCTGAAAAGAAACACCAATTAATTACTATTAAAACTGACCTTTACTGGATGCCATGTGGTTAACTTGATTTTGATCATAGTTTGAAGTCAGTATAAAATTCCCAGTTCTTAATATGGACAGGTAAAAGTGATCTGTCTGGCATCAAGTTCTCCATTAACCTGCAGATATGTTACTCACTTGAGGAATCTGGGCTCAGAAATACTTCTCTGAGAGCACAGCCAGCCTGAGACAAGTGATGTGAGCATCAGAAACAGAAGACTTGCGTATGGCCAAAGTCACTTTTCTGTTCCTCTCTTACACCAGAGACTTTTCAGAAGAAGAATTAAGGCCTGTGCTTATTGGAAAACATAGAAATATATATATATGTATGCATGTACATATATTTAAGTGCAAAAAATACCTATGTTTTTGAAAATCTTTAAAATTGTAGATCTAAGTTTGGTTCTCCACTGGGACAAACAAGGAACAGAAACAAGGTCTTTGTTGCAGCCGGGTCTTCTGTATTTTCTTTTCCCAGTCTCCATCTACTTCTTATTTTCCTAAATTGATACCTACTTCTTTTTCAAAATCCTTACTCATAGATATGCTGTTTGTATAGACTTTTCTTTCATGCCTCATTCCCCTCTTTTTCACTGACAATTATAGTGATGACCCTCTAATATATTATCTAGAATTGACTTTGGATTATTCTGGTTGGTCCATTAAGTCTCTTTTTCTATGAAGAATTTTCTGGGGGCTGATTTTTTCTTAATTTGGTATTTTGCTCACAATAGCTTCTGCCTTATGATAAAACAAACAGAAAGCTGGGATAATGTCATCCCTGCTGCAATTTGGGAGAAACAGCAGAGTTGCATCAAGAATTACTTTAGACAAAGATGTTGAGCCTAGATAAACAATGACTATAGAGACTATATTAAATAGAAAAATATCTGAAGGTAGCAGAGTGAAAAAAAAGGACACAAAAGAAATGTTTTGTGTTTTCCAAATCACAATACAATATTCTTCCAATCTTAGTTTCTTTCCAAAAAAGAAAATGCATTTTTCTAGAAAATGACTATATAATTTAAATTTCTTTCCTATAAAATTTTTCTCACTAAGACAACAACAATAGCAAAGGACAGGGAGCTATCATACAAAAACATGTTTTATTCTTTAAAAGGAAAAGGGAAAATGAGGGATATTATGGTCACAAAAATATATGTAGCATACACAAATTCTGAAATTTGTCAACAGTGGTGACACAGAGTTAGGTAACCTTAGAATTTCATTTCCAAACAATGCTGTTGTCTTGTGGGTCAAGAGTGCAAATCCCTGAAAAGCCTGGTCACTTTTAAAGCTGCTATAAACATATAGATCAGCCTTATAATCATTAACTGATTCTTGGGCTCTGTTGAAGGAAACAACGAAATCAGCCATGAAAATAATTCCCTGAAGATTTCATGCTTGAAAAGACAAAGGCAGAGAGAGAGAGAGAAGGAAAGCTTCACTTTGCATTTGCCTTTTTCATCCAACTTTGCAAGAGTTCAGGGTCCAGACATATGGTGCACTATGTGCTATCAGTAAAATGATAGCTACTCTTTCACCCCTGGGCAGCAAATGGAAATGTGGCTTGTTTATAAGCCAAATTCTAAAAATAACAAGTGTTTTTTAACATGGCAGAATAGTGTGACTCATGCATCATTCTGACATAAACATGACATCCATTGTAGTCAAATCATTATGTCCAAATGCTGAAGTCAGATGCAGTTTGACCATTTTCAAAATTACTTACCAATCTATCAAAATTATTTAAGCATCAGTAGGAAAAATAACAGCAATCTGGAGCTCATTTCCCAAATATTAGATGCTGGTTTTATTAGGAACTGAAATTTGAGCTATCAATTCAATCTGTGAAGTTATAAATGTGTTAAAAACAACCCACAGTCAGTCATGTCACGCTGTTATATAAGCTTAAATGCCTGGGCAACTTAATAGATTATTTAATGGTAAACATACTGAAGTGCATGGGGTCCCTATTAGAGCCATAAATTGACTACAGGACACTGAGTAAGCAGCTAGTGGCCTCTTTGCCTAACCTGTCCATCTGTGGAATGGAGATGATGATAATGCTTTCTTTGTGGCCAATGTCCTCCCTTCTAAGCAGGAACTTCCATCATAACCTTGCCAAAACTTACGTGTCTAAGATGACTGTGAGCAGTTACAGCTAATTGTCCAAGATTGTTTTGCAGTGAATGGGAAGAGATAGGTACTTTCAGAGACAGCTCTGAGAAAATGAAATGAATCACCTTCTGGAAGAATGTCCAGCTGGCTAGTAAATGAGTCCAGGTGAGTAGTTTAGACCTGTATTTTTCAGCTACACTGAAAAGTTCAGTCAGCTCTGGCAGCCTGGGAGGATGAGGGCTGAAGCAGACCAGGGAAAGGGGAAAGGGACTCCATCTCACTCTGGAAGACCTCTTCTGGTCAGGGGAGCAAGCGTGACAGATGTAGGGTCTGTCTGCTATTGTTTTTCTTTGTCCCGGGCTTGCTGAGCATTTTGCATGTAAATCACCCTCTCTTTTGTTATTAGCATTGTTGCTGTTACTGTTCATTTCCTTAGTTCACTGCTATTTCCAGTAAATTGTTTCTATCTCAACTAGTGATCTCTACCTGTTGGGTCTCCAACTCCACATGGGCAGGGGAGCATCCTGTGGTTTTCTTTTTAGTGGGATCGTTAAATAGGGGAATACCATTCCTGAACCATAACAGTCATCCCACTGAACAAAAGTGTAGATGTATTAAGCAGAGCATGTTTTATTATTGTACCAACAAGACTGGTACTACTGATGCAAGCCATTTTTTCTAGCCTGACATAATGGAGAAATTAATATACAGAAGTACCTGCCTTTTATGTGTCCTATTCCACTTCCTATAACATTGCCTGAGCTGTGTCATCCCATCAAATTTTTGCTTCATAAGAAATTTTTTTTTAGAAAACCTTCTATTTTTATAGGTGGGATTTGACACGTGGATGAAAGCCCACAAAATTAGATTAACTTCAAAGTAATTTAAGGAAAATAAAAAGTAGACTATAAAAGCAGTTTTCTTCATTTGGACTGAGGAGATCAATGCAGCTGTGAAGAGAAGCTCCAATACCCTCCTACAGAGCCACAGGCGTCAGCCACTGTCACAAAACAAGTATCCAAGCATCCTAGGCTGGATGTTCCATGTCGGCTCACTGCCAAGGAATCAGTGCCTTCTGCCAAGCTCTAAACAAAATGTAAAACCAAGGTAGCAAGGAATGAATAGGCTATGAAATTCAGGGTTTTCAAGTGCAGGTGGAGCCTGAGATGTGAGTGCTGTGCTTCTCACAGGAACAACTCAGAAGGGTGTGTCCTCAAAAAGTGGATGTGGGGAAGGTCAGCCTGAAACAAAAAGACTGAATTTTACTGGTTTTTTATGAAGGAGACATTCAGGAAAACTGACAATATTATGCACCGTCCCGCCTTTTTTTCATGCGAGCTACTCTGCAAAATAATAGGATGGAGTTCTTCAAAGGACTCTCCAAGGTTTTCCAGAATTCTTCCAAAGTTCTTCTAAATATACTTTCAAAATCTGTGAGATAGAAAAAATATTTAAAACAGAAAAAAACCTCTCAGACTACAAAGCAGATCAAGAAATGTTTTAGGGAAACAAAAATAAGCACTCTCCTTAGTTGCATCACCTATATACTAATCCTCATCAACGTTTTCCTTCACATCGATGCTGAAGTGGCAACCAGTATTGTATTTAAGGGAGCAAATCGCTCACCATGGGGTCATTCTGTAAAGTCCTCAAAGAGTCATATGACAAAATGATTTAGCTGTTATCTGTCTTTAACCACCACCCATGCCGACATAAAACACCAACAGTGGCTTTTTGAGTTGCACAGCATTTTTTGGCTTAAATTTTGACTACTGAGCTCGTGGCAAGTTAAGACCCAAACCCCTCCCTCAGCTAACTATACAGACAACTTTCTGAAAGCCAGACATGAGGAAGAGCACCTCTCAGTCCCATTCCCTGTTTGAGGAGCTAGATATTTTCAGGAAAATTTCACTGTAGAGGTGGCAAAACAACAGCAACAACGAAAAAAACCCCAGAAGATAGCAAATAAATTCAAGCCTAAAAAGAAAAGGTGCTTGCACTCTTCAACACTGCTCCATATTATTAAATTTTCCTGATGGTGCCTTTTTATGCTCTCTTTGATAGCACAATTAATGTAGTCTGTTATTAAATCCATACAAGCTTTTGTGCTAGGCATGCAGCTACTTTCAGGATGTCTAGTTCAGCAAGGTAAACATTAACACTATTTCCATAAACTCCTGGAGTTTTCTGTCTGATGGAAATTGTGCAGCTGCACACACGGGCTAGATTAGGCACATTATGGAGAGTATGGTTGTAGCAAAAATGGACTAATGAAAGTTTTAGGTCTGAAAGTTGAGGGAAGGAAAGAAAAAAGTGATGATTATTGGTGTTTTGGAGTGCAAGAGGACTGAGACCCACAGAACACATTTATGCAGATCTGGGGTCCAAACATAGGGCCTGTATTCAGCAAAGATGGGAGAGGTATAAAACCATATGGGTAATGAAACTTAAGAACTGCAGCCACTATAGATTTGTTCTTCCTTCTGTTGTCTGAATTGTCTCCAAGGACAGTATTGCATCCCTGCCATTATTTTTGTTGGGATTTTTTTCATCTTATCTAAAATATTAATAACTACCAAGTCATCCTGAGAATGCTTGAGTCTGAGGTGTTAATTGAGATGGTGAAATGAAATCTCATAATCTAATAACAATACACAGGGAAGTCTCCTGTCTCCACACAGTTTCTTCTAATAAAACGAAAGAAATCATCCTCTGTTCTTATACAAGAATTTACTGTTTTGTGTTTTCTGACAAACAAACCCAGTGGGAATTTGGTGCTAGGACAAAAGTATTTTCATTCTCCATACTTGGAAAATGGCATACTTATTCCAATCCTTTACATTTTATCAAATAACAACATTTTTCAGTTTCCTTTATCTAATTTCTGAAAAGAGTTCCTTAAAACAAAATTGCTGCCATTGATTTGCTTATGACCCACTGTTAGCATGACTTGCTTCATTAGAAATGATTAGCAAAAGTTCAATTTTTGCTCAGTAAGCAATAAAATCTAATTTATCACTTCAATAATACTACTTTGCGGGATGCCAAACAGTGGGAAATTTTTAAATCTGGGGAAAAAGAACACATTTTCCTCATGTAAATAATGGCTGAAACTTTTGATGTCATTTCTGTAGAAAAGAAAACCACAAAAACCCACTTTAATTGGAGTGCCATAGCAAAAAGTAAATATCCCTGATGTCTTTTGTCTTTGAAAATTATTGGTGTTTTAAGACTGCAGATATTGAATAAAAGTGTTTGTCTTTTATTTATGGATCAAGCTACAAGGAGATATTTCATTCTATGAAAACAGATCATCCAAATAACCTGAACATCAAAAGAAATATTCACATTTAAAATTCATCTCCTCTGCACCCAAGTCTAATCTAGGAGCATCTATTTTCTCATTTTTCTGACATGAGTTTCTTGGGGATGCATAAGGTTTATGATTTTTCAGCAATGTAATTTAAAAATAGGAAAAAAAAAAGAAAGCAAGAAGTTTTTTCTGAACAGGTACTGAAAACTATTGCCAGAAAGTAAAAATTTCTGAGCTTCTTACTTGCTCCTGAAAGAGAAACGTGACTCCTACCTGAATCAGAACAGGTTATTGTAAACAAGACTTTTCTGTATGAGCTGTGCTAATCAGAATACTGTTTTAATTTCACTGAATGCTTTCAGAAACACTATATTATCATTTATCTAGGATTTACTTGAAGTGGAGACTTTTATTGCTAAGAGTGTGCTGGTTTATTTAAAGTGATACCAGTCTTCCAAAATGGACTGAAGTACTTATCTAGTATACCTTGGTTCACTTTACTGATATTTTTATGCAGCCAAGCACTGGAAGAATCAAAATGTAGCAGTTGCCAATGCATTACATTTCTATCTCCTAAACCACATACCACCACTATCTAATCTCATGTCACTGTAATTGCCATGAAGTTTAAGATGGTAGTTTTTATATTAAAGGTTATTATTTCTTTGACTTTTTGCCTTCCCTCTGTCCCTGATTTTAAGATATGTTGAGCTGCAGTTCATGTTCAGTGAGAAAGGGGCAGGGTAATATAAGCACTTTTAAATCTTCCTTCCCAAATGTGTCAGGATCCATAATAAAGCAAAGAGTAGGCAAGCTCTGCCATTATGGAGAAACTGAGGATGCAGGGGTTAGCTCTGACAAGGCACTCAGGGACAGCAAAGTGAGGGGTGCATAAATAGACAGAGGAAAGAAAGGAAGGAAAGGAAAGAAGCCCAGCTCTTCTAATCTTTCCTCTCCATTTCCTTCCTCCATATCCTCTGCCCTGCTCAGAAGATGTCTTTCTAAACTTGAATATTATTTTTTAAAAAATCACACCTGATAAGAGTGAAATTTGGAACAGATCAAGAAGTATCAGCTTGGTTTTGTTAGAAACTGGGCTTTGAGATAAACTGTTTGAAATGTTTCTGAGATCCAGGCTGGGGAAGAGGAGCAGGAAGAAATAATTGGGGTGAAGGGAACCCCTTTGGTTTGAAAACTTCTGCCTAAATTAGAGAATCAAAAGCCTGAAGATAATAGTAAAAACCTTCACTCCCACTGACTGCCCTTTGACTGGTTAACACAGCACATTGCTACTTGGGATACTGAAAAATTTAGTCCTTAACTTGAAAGCCTTTGTCCTGAGAGCAAGATTTTAAAATAAGGATAAATCTACCCAGGAAATCCAGCCTTCTGCATAGCTCGGGGAATGGGCAGTGATGGTTCTTTGATGTTTGGTCTCTTGAAAAGCAACTTGGATCACATTTGTCCTTCCTCCTGCCCGTGGCATTGGCTTCTAAGAGAGTTGGCCTGCTTAAATTTTAGCTTTGAATTAAGAAGTTCAGTAAAGGAGCATTAAGTTTGTTCCCAATCTGACTTTGAAAGTCAGTGTTCAGCTTCAAAAGGAAATCTGGCTGCCCATGAATGCTGCCAAGCTAAACAGCTAGGCAGATGCTGAAAGAAGAAAAAAGGCTCTTTAGCTGCTTTTTGTGGATATGGTGAGAAGAAAGGAGGAATCGAATAAGAAAGTGAAGAAGAGAATGAGAATTTGTGAGGAAATAAGGAAAAAAGGGAGGAAAAAGGGGGGGAAAAGACAGAGGAAAGAGAACTACTGTGGTAAGCACAAAATGAGCTGCAAAACCACCATAACAAAAAAGAAGCTAAGATGGTACGCTCAGGTGTGACCTTTAAAGTGGAAGGTATCAAACTGCCCTTCATAGTAATACCTTGATTCATCTTTGTGAAAGGCTACAGTAAAGTGAGTCAAGAGTTTGTTACCATTTTCTCCTGTTCTTCAGACAGTTCTTGCCCTGCTCTCTTCTTGCTACTGAAACATTACACAATATTTTGGTAGAAGACTGGCTATTTATTGCCTCCCAAGCAGCTATTTATCGGCTCCCAAAATGCTCTCAATCAACTATCCACACCTAGAAAATCACCTTCTCTCTGCACCTCAACTGTTCTCCAAATGTACTATAAGCTGGATGTGTGCTTCCAAACCATGAGGTGGACACCCCACATTTTGTAACAGTTTGTCCTTTTTGGAGATCCTCCTTCTGCTGACAGCAGGGAGCACTGCAGACCGGTTGCTACAGCTGGAAGACTCAGGTGGGAACATATTAGTTCTCTACTTCTGGGTTATTCCTGATGGATGTGGCTAAGCAGATGGATGATTGGAAGAGTGTGAAGACATTTTGTAGTTGTATATTTAATGAGTGTCTATGCAATCTGAAGAAATCAGTGCAGCAAGCATTTCATCTCAAATACTATATCCTGGCTAAAGATTATTCCAGCTGAGATGTCACTTCTTGAATACTTCAACACTTAACTCTCTCAAAATACTTTAAAGAAATACAGAACTGTCAACCATAGCAGACTCAGGAATTTTTTTCAAAATTATCTCTGTGTAGTCTCATCCCTTCACATCGACATACAATAAGACCTAATATTAAAATGGTGAAAGACTTGATGGGTACTTTGGGCACCCAGTGTGGCATTGCATGAGCTCCTTCATGGATGAAAGAAGCACGTTCATTGAAGATAGCACCCAATGAACACAGTAATATCACTTTTTGACCCAAATATATACACAAATGCAGCATCCACTTTTTCAATAATCCGTGTGGATCAGCGTTACCTTGGGTACCTGCTCTCCTTCCTGTGTAGTGCAGGCACACTGTGTGTGAGCTGCGTAGCACAGTTTTAAATGCATCCTGTCTTGGGGATTATTTAGGAATATCCAGAAAAACACTACAGAGGATTTTCGGGCAGAAGCAGGTGTTGCCCCCATTTTGGCTCTTTTGTAATTATTCAAGCCTGACTTTGCAGAAGTTAGCCCGGAGGACAAGGTGTAGCTAAATCACTAGAACATAAAGAAAGTGAAAAATGATGCTTCTCCTGACGGTGAAAATGAAAGAGAGAAGAATCATTCTCAGGGAAACAGTGAGAAATTAAGGAAGCTTTAGGAGTCAGGAGAATTAGTGACAAATAATGCTCCCATACTCTTCCACCACAGACCATGGGCAGCATTACAAACAACAGAAGCATCTGTAACCAAAGTGTGGTGACCCTGTGAGCCAATGGTCAAACCAGCTTCTACCATAATGTGCCAAGCAAAATGAGACGTGCTATGAAGGCCAGGATCTGGAGCATCTGGAGCATCTATCATCTAAAAAAAAAAAAAAAACTGAGCTGCAGAAAAGAGTAATTACTTATAGCTTAGAGCAATAACATAGTACCTGGCTCTTTCCCTTCCCTCCCTTGCTCTCCCAAACAGAGGCTGAGTGAATCACGTGGAGATGTGATCTCCCAGATTGCAGCCCCAGACCTCTTTAAGACACCACCCAGGTTTAAAAACCTGTTTTCTCACATCCTCCCAGGCACTAGAGACATGCAGTGTGTGAGAAAAGCTTTTTCTCAGTTTCAGACCTTTGGTACCTTCCCCGTTTCAGTCACATTTCCCAGATAAACACAACCCTTCTCCTGGCTTCTCACTCTCTGGAACATCCAAAGTACCAAGCACTCGTCCACTTGCCTTTGCTCTGCAGGAAACACATTTTCACCTATGTTAGGTGGGATCAAGGTAAGGTTTAACTCAACTGGAGCAACAGTTTAATACATGTCTTGCAGGAACACTTAGCTCTGTACCATTCCATCTAACAGCCCTTGTTCAGGACTTTAGTTTCTCAATTTTTTTTGATATATATGCGTCTTTTACACCGAAGGGTTTGGGGCAAAAAATTCCCTCTGTTTTGTTTCTGGTAGAAGATAACAAAACAAAATCACTTATCCATGTAGACAATATACCATAATGTTTTACTTTTAAATTTTTAGTAAAAAAAAAATTTCATTTTAAATATTTGTCTTATCTCAAAAAACCTATTTTTTTATCATTTGGAGGTAAACAAAAGATGGATTTCACCCATTTTATGGTATTTCTTGCCATTAGACAGACTAAAACATTTCAACATGAACATTTTGTTATTTCGGCTATGTAATACTTAATTGTAAAATCTGCAAGTAATTAAATATAGTAATTTCTATATTAAAAAATTGTGACAAAGTAAGGTACAGAAATATGACAATCAGGGTTTTTTCCTTAACAAAAGGTTTCTTTCCTTAACATTAAAACATGATTACTTTTTGCTATACAAAACGACTGAAGTGTAATTAGCTTTTTTGAATCTTTCAAATCCCTCTCTTCTTACTTCATCCCAGTACTTTTCCATTTGTTATTTTTTATAGAAACATATTAATGGAGCTCCAATTATTTTTAATCATCATCCTCTGAATAATTTACCTAAAATCTTTTAGCCTTCTTTTCGTGTTCAGACTATTTATAAAGGGTGTGCAAATGCTCTGGGAATTGAAGAAATACACCATGTGTCAAGAGCTAAGAACAAATGTCTTCTAACTGTGTGTACAAACACAAAAATTACAGACATTTGAGGAAACCTGTCCTTCGAGCAATTCATTCACAGAGACCTCCTACCTTCCAGATGATAGAAGAAAAGAAAATAATGATGGCTTTATGACTTTTTGCTCATTTTCATTCTTGTACACATTACCCCAAGGACTGAACACCTGATTTCTGTTTCCTGTTGCATAAAAGCAGGGAACAGACTTGGCACAAGGAACGCACACGACATAGAGGTGGCACATCATCCACATCTCCCCCTCACCCCCTGACATGGAAATTTCTCAGCACTGCAAGCCTCCTGTGATATTTCCCATGGGAAGCTGTTCATATAGTCATAGAGAGAGCTGCAAAATGTTCATGTTGCCAGGAGATGTTCTTTGCACTGTGACTTCTTATTTTCTTTATTTTTTGCCTACAAGAACCATTATCTTCAAGAAATGAATGTTGTTTTTCAAGTGTAAAATAAAACACATTGAATGCCAGCCTGCAAGTCTGGGACAGACAATTGAAAGGAGTTTTTTGGCTTCACCTTGCCCAGAAAGAGGAGATGGATCTCAAATATGGTGATATCTCAAACATCACCTCAACAAGTGCTCATAGGGAAATCAAAATTTCAGCTGGACTGTGTAATTCTACAGGTAGACCTGAAGGGAAACTGTGATCAATGAAGCTTCTCAGGACTGCAGAGAGCTGTGAAATCACAGTAGAAAAGGACTGGTTCCCTCACATTACCAAATGCTGGAGATGAAAAATGTTATTTGCCACAGCACACAGAGCCTAATACCTTCACTTCTAACTGGGTGCAAACATCTTCTGCACAAGAGAGAGGTGCAAAGTTTGAGACTTGCAATGGATTCAGGGAAGCAAACATTCAAAACTCCCTGGAAAAGACAAATGATGGTCACAGTAACCCATAAGGGCACTATTTTACATACCAAGTTAGGAACTTTCTGTCAAAGCTGGCACAGAAAGCAAGGGGCTGAGCAAGGCAGGAAAGGCATGACAGTATCAAACACACTTGTAGACTCTACTATGGGAGAATGAAGTTCATTTTTAAAAATAATATTACCAGACCAGATCATTCTCAATCTTTATTTTAAAATCCAGCAAACTTCTTGAACCAAGGAAGCACATGACAAGAAAATAGAAAAAATGCTGAAGTAAAAATACATCATAATTATACCCCTTGTGAGTTAAAAAACACACGATATTAAATTAAAAAAAAAAAAGATAACAAGATCTGTCAAGGTTCCCTTGATCAAGAAACAGTGACACATAAAGCCTCTTTATTATACACAAGTCCCAGGCTTACTTGAACTACTGCATTTTAAAATTCAACCTGTCTTGTCTTTGCCATCAATTTACAACGAGTTTTTATTGACACCCAAGTGAAGAACTCTTCTCTTTTTTTCCTAGCATAGCTTCTCCCTTTGCCTTGATTGCAATTCTGAGGGCAAGTACCAGCAGAAAGGAAACTGTAATGAAAAATAATCACAAATTTCGAACTGAAGATTTTAAAAAATCCCATCAATTTAGTCTCAGAAGTTATTAGATGAGGAGAAAATCATAACTCTCCAAGACAGATAGTCTGAAATTTGTCTGTCCACAGATATTATGAATGCAATGAGAATAGGCTTAGAAAATTTAATGTGAAGCCCAGTGTTTTCAGAGCCTTTGAGGACTAGAAAACTAACTTAAACTTCAGAAAGCTTTATTGTAACTATGCTGTTGTGGCATGAAAATAATTGTACATTTTTCATCATGTTGGATTTGCATGTTGGAACAACCTGCCAGGATTAATACTGATTCAGGAATAAATGCATCATGCATGATATTTGAAAAAAAAAAAAAAGACTTTGCATCTATTCAGCAGATATGTCCATCAATTTTCAGTGCTCACTTTTCATTACAAGAATTCTGCTGTTGCTCTCACATACATTTTATTTATAAATAAACCACTGGAGTTTCACATTTGCAACCACATTACATCTTATTAGAGTCAAACAACTAACAATGCTGTATGCCAGTCCCTGGAAAGGGAGCAGGCAGAAAATGGGAAATGACAGAGTAGGTATTTCTGTCCATCCCTCTTTTTGCTCTCCTTCTCAGGAGAGTTCATGATGCTGTGCTCATTAAACTTCTGTCTTACAGTAAGCAATATATAATATTAATATTACAAATATTTCATATTATTAATAAGTATGGAATAGATAAATCTTTTGTGAATTCCCAATGATAAGGAATTTTTTATGTTGTTCAGGCTTCTGCTCAGGCATCAAAATATCTTTTCTCTCCTTTGTCAAGGCCTGTTTGACAATGGTGGAAAGTTGTCCTTCAAGCTAATAAATCACACAACAGTAAGCACAGGGAAAGAGCATGTGTTCTCTGTTAGATGCTCCTAATCAACATGACACTTCAAATAAGTTACTTTATACAGCACAAAAATGACCTTGGATTATCACTTTGACTCATATTTTATGCTGTCAGCCCGCAGAATTTTAATTAGAATTGAAAGTTCAGGAAATCACTGTATTTGATGCATCAACTTCTTCCAACCCTGAAAATTATTGTAATTTGAGCAGTATCAGAACAGGAAGAGGTGTTTTAAGGTATCTTTTTAGGAAATTAAGCCCAGGTTATTTATGATAGGCAGGGGGGTACTTGTAATTAATTTTGTTTTCAAACTATTCACTTCTGACTGAAGTCTTTATGAATCTGAAAAGCCTTATATAGCTGTCACAGCAAAAACTGGCTATAGAATTAATAGGGCAAATGTTCTGTCCCTTTACTGTCCACAGGTTTGAATGTGTTAGTCCCAATCCTTCCTGTTTTGGGAGCCAAACCTGCATTTGGTTTAAGTTGCCATTTTGTAGAGGTTGGAAGGCAATGGCTGAAGATTTTCTTACTTGATATGACTGTTTTCAATTTTACTGTGAGTAAGCAGAGTAAACTCCTATGTCCTCTGTTAGTGTAAGTATTACATGAGTTCTTTTATGGCTTCCAGACCATTCTGCAGGAATTCAAGAATTATCATCAGAGGAGTTATGCTGCTAGTCCAAAATTCTGTGCTTGTCAAAGACTGCAGCCAACTGTGGTGAGAAACTCTGCAGCAGCCAGCAGTGCAGAGTATGCACCAGGGACCCAGACCTCTGAAAATTAAAAAATCGAGACATGCCTCATTAGTATCCCATGCTTATTCAAACTTTGCCTCTTCCCTGCGTAAACCCTCCAATGAGTAAACCTGCCCTTCTCACAGCTTCCTTTGAAAAGGCCCTGCATGGTCTTGTTATTGTCTATTTTAATAATATTGAATAATCTTATAATCCTGAAAAAGGATGAGGTTTTATTTTTGTAAAACCACCTTACTCTTCTCTGCCTTTCAGCAATATCATATAATAATGAGTTCTACAGATGAGTTGCAAGTTGTGTGAGAAAGTAGGACTGTTTTCAGTTTTTCATCATCTTTTTTAATTATATCATGCCAGGACTGGCTTCAACCTTCTATACCAAAGGCATGCACAAAACAAAATATTCAGTTCCCTCTCCTGGTGTTGTTAGACACATAATAATTTTTTTCTTAAGACAGGAATAAACCCAAAACTTCCTGCAACAGGAAATGAAGTTTAAAAAATCAACCACTGCAGCTACTAGAAATTTCTAGTTTCAGTCCAAAGGTGCTCCTTTTCTGGGAATATGAAACAATTATCAAAATGATAACAAGAGGAAGAACCGAAGATGATTGTGTGTGGCTTCTGACAGAACATAATTCCCCATTCCCAAGAATTTGCTGGAGCAATCAGCTCTAGTCAGTCATCTCTTTGTTTTATCAGCAAAGACAGGCAAATGAAGAGGAAAATGTTTCTTTGTTAAAGGTACAGACTACCACTATAAACCAGGTTGTATTTCTACATTATTTGTCTTATAAATGATGTCTAAAAATTTCCTTTTAGATGTTTTTTTCATATTGTTGTGTGGTGTTGTAACTCAGACAAAGGGTTTTGTCAAAGAAAAATTTCATTGATCTTGAAGTTTCAGTCTATTTTGTTATTTTCCAAGAAAAAATAAACTTTGTTTTTATCTTTTAACTGCTTTCTTGCAGCCATTACAAAAATATTAGAAATTAATTTGCTTTTCCATTGCCTCAGGAACTAGGTAAGTATGTTTAAAGTTTCAGTTCTGCCTACAGTCAAAAAGTGTGTACGGCTGGGAAGATACGGGCAAGCAAGATATTACAGTCCACTGACCATTATTCTGAAAGGCTGTAAGAAATGGTGGGAAAATATAAAGCAGTCATTTTGACATTAATTGACACCAATTGGAAAACACTTAGATCAAAAGGAACTACTTGAAAAGCAATCCTAAGGACAGCCAGAGTGGTTTCTTCTGCTGCAAAACAAAGCCAATCTAATTTGTTCCAATTATTCAAAGCTATACAAGTGGTGGACAAATCTTTTGGATTTGTGAACTTCTGAGACTACTTTCTAGGTTTGTAAAAAACTATTAAGACCCATGAATGGATTTGTTAAAATGTAAATAAGATGAAGCAATTCTTTTTGTAGACTAAGGCCAAATGGCAGTGTGACTAACAGGTTGCAATTTGCAGTCACTGAACACTTACAAATTTTGGTTGTGTTTCATACACAAGGTATGTATTTAAGGCACCACAGTCCAATAAGCTATCCTTACATTCCTTCTGTAATGGCAAATGAAGAGCCTTTGGTACTCTGCCCAGTCCAAACTGCTCTGCCCCATTCCACAAATTTTGTGAAGTTATCAGATTATTCAGAAATTAAATGCTGCATGTCACTATGTATTTATGATATTGCCAATTATTGAGCTAATGTCACAATTCCTAGAGCACAAATCTTATGAGGAGCAACCGAGGGAGCAGGGGGGTGTTTAGCCTGGAGGAAAGGAGACTCAGGAGTGACCTTATCAATCTCTACATCTACCTGAAAGGAAGTTGTAGCAAGGTGAGGGTTTCATGATTATCATTAATAGTCCTTCTTTTGGTCTTCAGAGCATAGTGAAAGTGAAAAGAATGTTAAAGGATAAAATACCACTGCAAACTTCTATGAGATTTATACATAATATTTTAGTGTGACCTGTGACTGGAAAAAATATTACCAGATCCGTTTATCTAACCAGTCTTAGTTCCTAATTCAGCAAGACATGTAAAACCACTGGCTCATTCAGCAGTCTGGTTCAGAAGGAACATGTGAGGGCCCTGTGGCTCAATCCCTGCTCAAAACATGGCCAGATTGATGAGGGTCTTGCCAGATCAAGGACCAAAAGAAGGGCTATTAATGATAACCATTTTATAGCCTTAACATGTCTGTCAAACAGCAACTCCTTTCAAAATGTATTGTCCTTATTATATTTCATTTCTAAATTCATTTATTATCCTTTTTTCACATGTTCTGAAAATAATTCAGAATCAGAAATACCTGGCAGTGCTATTATTAACATCATTTACAATCATCTTCCTTTCCTCCCCACCACTCAAACAATATACAAGGGAAAATGAGAGCAGTTCAGGATATTGTAAGCGTTATTATAATGAAAAATTCACCTAGAGCTAGATCTATTGAGTCAAATGCCCATGTTCTAACTAAGAGTCTTTGTGTGTAAGTCCAAAGCTGATTATCTCAGACTCCAGTCACTCAGTTGCTACAGCGACAATGAACCAGGGATAAAGTTTCCTGCAGATCTGCTCCAGCCCAGGATTTCCAAGTTCTGAGGGTGCCAGAGAGACAACTCAGCCACAAACAAGGCAGTAACCATATCCAGCACCTCCCCAATACAATGAATGCTACACACTGTCTCAGGGACTAATGACCAACCAAACCCTCACCAGATGAGATTTTTGCCTTTTCCAAAACAACCCATGATTAAGACAGTCTCCTCAGAAGCTGGAGGTCTACTTCTTTTCTCTCCTGAGGCAATTATTCTAATCACCCAGTTCAGTGTAAACTGGGGGCAAGCTCTCTTTTGCTATCATATCAAAACTGTTCTGGTTTTATGATATAATTAAATAGCACTGGGACACAAGGCAAGTAAGAAAGTGAGTACATCTCTATAGCAGTGTTTAGAGTGATTCTTTGACCAGGGCAATACTCACAGTCTACTCCCTCTCCAACTAGAACATAAATCCTGCTTCTCCCCTTACTGCTGCAGGCTTGAGAGCATATTTGGGCTGGATGTCATCATAGGTTGTCCTCTCATAATGATTCCAGTCCCCACGTTGACCATCCCAGTTGCAGAAGGACTAATGCTTTTTTTGGTCATACCTGAAGATGCAAAATGCTCATCAACAGACAGGTGGACTGTGGTCATTGCCACCAGTTGCTTCTATTGCCTTCTCTTCTGCACATCAGTGATTTTGACCAGATGCCCTGATGGCATGCAACCACTCAGCATATATTCATGATGTGAAAGAAACTTTCATGCCCTGGCACTTTGTTGATGAAAGTAAATTTACTAAGCATTTTAAATATGCAGTGTTTATTAACTATTTTGGTATTTTGTTGTGAATATCAGCTGCAATTCTTGCTAAATCTAATTCAGATTTGCAATGAGAAAAATGAAATATATGTGATTTAGCTAAAACAATGAAAATCTACTTGAGCAATAGCCCTGGAACCAAGAAACAAATCTATTACAGACAGACTGTTTTTACTGTAAATTTGTGTAAGTGTATAATTGGCATATTTTCCAAGTATGTTTTCCCATTTTCTCTAAATAAAACATAACACTAAGCTTGTACTATCTAATTTAGGTATCAAAAGAAAAACCAATTTTTTATATTTGTGTTCAGATGGGTTATTTGTGACTTAGAACTAATTTCCAGACTGACTGACTCTCAATCCTATGATGGAGGGAATGGATGGATATAATTACAATTTGGATATTAGGCAGACTGCCCATTTAAAGTCCCTAACTCATCTGTCAAAACTTCTGGTCCCAGTCATCATGCATTAGTAGAGTCAATAGGGTTTTTTTCTTTTTTTGTTATTACTTTATTAAATGAACTCTTCTTTTTCATCTAACTTTGTCAAGCACACCTCATCATATGAATTAACAGTCTTGCATGATGTTTTGAAAATGAAAGCTACTGTTTATTCCTTCATCCTGAGAAGTCTATATGTGTCTATACATATGTGTACTTGTTTGGGCTGAGGTAGAGTCAATTTTCTTCATGGATTGTATAGTGACACATTTTGGATTTGTGATAAAAACAGTGTTGTTAACACGGGGATATTTTAGTTATTACTGCACACTTTCTGCTCCTCACCCCACCCCACCAGTGAGGGGGCTGGGGTTGCACAGGGAGTTGGGAAGGGACATAGCCTGGACAGCCGACCCCAGCTGACCTAAGGGATGTTCCATACCATATGACATCATGATTAGCAATAAAAACAGTGGGGGAGAAGGAGGAATGGGGGGATAGTCATCCAGAGTTATGAAATCTGTCTTTCCAAGTTACCATTATGTGTGATGCAGCCCTCCTTTCCTGGAAGATACTAAACATCTGCCCGATGATGGGAAGTAGTGAAAGAATTCTTTATTTTGTTTTGCTTACATGCACAGCTTTTGCTCTATCTCAATCCATATGTCTTTATGAGTTTCCGTGCTTTCATACTTCCAATTCCCTTCCTCACCCCACTGGAGTGGCGGTGGTGGCGTGAGGAAGAAATTGTGTGGTGCTTCAGCACCTCCTGGAATTAAACCACAGCAATATCGTATTTGTGGAAGTTACACAAGGGTCACATTTTATAAAAATGTTTCTTCATAGGCTTTTGGTGTGAAACAGTATTATTCTGTTCCAATATGAGCTACAGCTTCTGCTAATTGTGTTGAAAATGACACAATGGCCACTGGCCACAAAAGCCAATAAACTGAATATCTTCTGAAGCACTGAGTTTCTTATGGGTAAGCAATTCTTTCCTCCTCTGAATTTGTTCTCTCCCATTCTGTGCCCTCGTCAAGTGCAAGTGTTTCCTTACAAGAGCTTCCAAATGCTCTTACAGAATAGCTTGGGCAGTCATTTTAAGAGCAGAACTTCTCTCCCTCAGCAACCATGAAAACTGAGGACAATTACACTCCTAAAGTGACACTATTTGCTGGGGGAAGCTGAGGAAATAATTTTAATCTAAGTTTCTTCCTCTTCTGTCTGTACTGTACCTCATACTTTTGGACATCCAAGTATAAACGGTTGTAACAGCTGTCTTCATAGGGGTGAAAATTAAAGTAGCTGCCACACAAGAACTATGTGTTGGTATGAGTAAAACAGAATGGGGATAAAATTCACAGAGTTCTATTTCATTTTCTAATGGAATTTAAATTATCCTAGAAACTTAGTAGAGCTGTACCAACAGTCACTTCCTTACCTGCCTAAGTGTAAAATTCTCCTATATGACATAAGCCCCTAAACTCTCAGTGTGTCACTCCTCATATTTCAGAGGTGAAGGCATTGTGTCAGGCTGCCCTAAGTACTATAGAGGAAAATCACTCTCTGCACACCTTAACAGACGGAAAATTTCCATCAATTTCTTATGGTCTCAAGACAAAAGTGCAGTAAAGCCACATTGATACCCTGTGTATTGCATAACATTTCCTTTCGGTTTGTTTCTCTTGTATTTAATCTATTTGGCTAGGTGTGTTTTCCAAACCGCATCCATCTCAACATGAAGACTTCAAGTGATAAAGAAACAAGACTCCCTGGACAGTTTGTTTTGGTGCTTAATAGCTGTCACTGTTAAAAATGTGAGCCGTAATTTGAACATAAATATGTCTTCCTTCTTCTGGCATAGGAACTGGCTCTCATTTAACATTTGTCTCCTAGACAGAAAAGTCCTTTTATGCATCTCCCCCATTCATTTACTTATACAGGGAAATCACTCTTCCATCTTCTTTTTGATACATTAAATGGGCTAAGCTCTTTTAGTCTCTCACCACAAGGCATCTCCTATGCTTTTGCATCATTTTAAGGACTCTGTAAATATCCATTCCTATGACCAACAGGAAGGATCATGAATCCTTACTCCTTTTTGACTGCCTTGCCTGTTTCCTTTGGCTGGATGGCATGGGCAAACAGTGGTTCTGCAATTACTGAAAAACCTAGACCACAGCATGCATTTCTCTTATTTCTCCCTTGCTATTAGTTCAAGCCAGGCTTGAGACTTAAACTCTGAAGGAAGCTATTTTTCTTAACACAGAGGCAAAGGCAGTGGTTGCCAAGCAACAAGACCCATAGGAATTTTTTTTTTTCTGAAAATTTCTTCCTCCCACTCAGACTTCTTCCAATTTGGAAGCTTATAGGTACAGAGGATTTGCATGGAAAAGCAGCACCTAATGTCCTTTGAATCAAAGCAATGATCAAAGGTTTAAAGGCTGTATCACTAGAGAGTTCAGAAGCATCTGAAATTTAATACAGTCAGATTTGGCTTGATGGCAGTCAGAATATTCTGAATTTTTAATGCTGTTTTACCCATATCAACATCAGCCAGCAAAAAAGACTGAATTCTTGGGACCTCATAGGTACTATCCAATACTGAATTTTGAAGATCCTGACTTTTTTTTATTCCTACAAAGAAACCACAGTGCTAAAGTAATGGTATCACTACAGGACTCCTAGGTATACTTAAAATTGAAAAGTACCATGCCATTCCACAGACAGACAACTAAAGAACAATGACATTCTTGAATTCTGTCATATTCAGTGTTCCTAATTTTTTCCAGATCACTGCTCAAGCTTTACATTATGTGTTATGCATAAAACTGTGCACATGGAAATATTCCTGCACTTCTGGATCTATGTTTGACTCCTAGATTCCCATGCAGTCCTCTGTCCCAAGGGTGCCAGCAGGCTTTGCTTCCTCCATCATCTCTACATTCCCTAACAGTGTATGACCTCATCCCATGCAATACTTGTGCCTGGTTGAGTTATGGAAATATTTTACCGCAGCAAATTAGGCACTTTCAATTCAAGCAAACAAGCAAGTAGAAGACTTTAACACTTAAAGGCTCTGTAGAGATGCCAGACAGTCTCTACATAGTCCAATCCTGACCAATCAGCTCTACAGACCCAGATCCTGGCAAAGGTAGACATAAGCCAATCGGTACCATCACACAGCAGCCAAGGATTGCTTGCTTTTGATAGACTACTTCATTAGATAACTGAAATGTCAGTGAAAGTCAAAAGATCAGGCTTTGTTCTTGAGATCCTCAGCACTAAATGATTAGTTGAATACCACCCTGAACATCTGACAGAGGAATGGCAGAATAGAGACTTAAATCAAGTGTTCTGAGCCTCAGTGTAATAGCAACTTCTTGAAAACCCTTGCAAGCCTCAGCTACCCATATTGGCCTCGGTGGTCAGGGAATTTTGTATGCACTGCTCCTTGCTAATCCCATTGAAACTCTAACTGTGATTCTAACACTCCTCTGTACAGTTCAGCTGAGGAGACCTCCAGATATTAGCTTCATAACCCTGTCACACTTCACTCTACAGACTGTTCTCTCTCCAGGGACAATCAGCTTTTGTAGGACATGATTTCCATTCTGCAGCTATAGAAAAATTTCATTAATTCCCAGGAAACAAGCTCTCTCCTGAAGGTCATATTCCCTGAAGTCACTTTGTAGACACAGCTGGAACTACAGTGAGATTTCTGCCTTCAGCACTGACTACACTGAATACTGGTTTAAGAGAAAGTAACTTTCCTTATTTAAACAGCAAGAAAAGTACATCATCAAGAGGTGAAAAAATTATTTTGCAGAAACAAGGGTTTCAGGAGAAGCTTCACCATTTTTGAACCCCCAGTGACTTAGCTGGGAAAGTGGACGACCTTCATCCAGTATGATAAGAAGGAATAAAATCCAAGACATACAGCATGTAAGTGCTGTTAGTCCAGCCTCATTATGTTAATCAGTAACACAAAGAAGTATGGTTAGTAGCTTTGGGGGATTGGCAGGGGAAGAAAGAATAGGAACAGTTAGTAAAAAACATGGTTAGTGATTGTAAAATAGAAAGGGTGCAGGAAAAAAGACTCTAATGAACTCCATAACCAGTGTTTCTGCTGAGACTATAATTCTTATAATCCTGTAGTTACTAATTCCATTTCTAGGCTTCCTTTAGAAGTTTTTTTTTTTAGGTTTCTGTTGCATTAGGAAGCTCAATGCTTTTCCACTGATAACTGCAGTTTTCTATCCTTCGCCAGTTCCCTGCGTGAGTTCTTTCTGATGTATAGCAGTTGTTAAGTGTCACCCACACAATTTCCAAGAGGACATTTTGTACACTGCTTGACGTATATCAGATTCTGGAGCAAAAGTGTATGAACCATGTGTTTTGCTGGTTGTGTTGCAAGAGTGCTAATTGTCATGGCTGTGAAGCTGCCTTGGCCAGTACAACATTTGTTTTGGTATATGCTGGACTACAGTAACATTGCTGCCACTCGTGAGTCTGGCAGGTTCGAATATTGCATGAAAGTTGGTGCTAGGGTAAAAAATGTTTTATTTTTTTAAACAGACTGCAGGTTTTTTGTTTGGTTTTGTTTGATTTTTGGGGGGGTGGTGCATGGGGTTTTTTTTGTTTGGGTTGGGTTGGGTTTCTTTGGTGTATGTTCTGGTAAGAACAAACAAATAAGAATATTTAGGAGTAGCACAATTCTTATCCCTCTTTCACAAAACAAGGATCATTTACATTTTCACTGAACAGATGTACTTCTTATTCATTCACCCGTAAAAGCAAGATGCAGTCACACAGTTATGGACCAAGTAAAGATGTGTGTAGGCAAGTGCCTGTGCTTGTGCCTTCCAGTTGGCACATGTGAAACAGGAGTCTGGAATTTCCAAATGCTAAGTCCAGCCCTGTGAGAAAAAGACTGAGATAGTAATATCTTTCACTTCTATCTTTCTATTTTTTTCTATTTTGTATTGTTAATGTCGGTAAATTTTGCTGTTTTCATTTAAATATTTCTGAAAACATCTCAGTTTATTCATTTTTGGTTAAAAAGACACTACAGGGTATTTATTATCGTTAACTTTTAAAAAGCATCTAATAAAACTGCAGTTATTCTGGGGACCAAAATCAAACCAGTGTAATAATTATCCAGCTGTATGGATCAGGTATCTGCTGGCTTTTATCCATTGATTATGGAAAACATCTAGAAAGGAATACAATAAAAGGACAAAACACCGTTAGCTAAAGCAAATAAACATCCATGGTGCTTCCTCTGGGTATCTCAGTATGACCCTGCATGTCATAAAGCTGTTTCCATCTCTAAGTTCTATCTTAAACCTGATTTTCTCTATCAACAGGGAACATAATCACAAACATTTCCTCTCTGGGACTAGTACGAACAACTTGTGTATTGCACAGATAAAATACATGTAATCTTTTGAAAATAAATACAAGTAAATAAAATTAAATTCCATGTTACAGCTGCGTCTCATTTATATCATCACATATGTTTAGATATGTGTGCTTCCCTCTCTCAGTTTGTTCTTAACAAAATTGCACAGCTGGTGATCTGATAACTGGACATGACCTTCATCCTTGTCTCCATCTTCTTAAATGATCATGTCATTTGAGAAGTCACACAATTTTGTGTATTCTAACAGGTCTCACAGTTCCATTTGAGTTTATATCCTTCAGGTCCTCCTGCTCAGAAAGGATTTCTGCATTAATAAAAGAATGATTGTTTTAATCCTTCTACCACCAAGTTAATTGCTGTTCATGTTTTGAAAATGCATTACACTTTCAATATATTTTTTTATATCTGTGCTGGTATTCTGATCAAAAGTGGCAACTTATATGTGGAGATTTCCTTGTTTGTGTGGTCAAATTAGATTCCTTTTACAGGCAGTGAGGAGAAATTGGTATTTCAGAGCATGAGCCATTTCATCAAATCTTATGTAGAAAAATTTACTGGACAAACAACACCCGAAAGTACCTTTATTTTCTTTTGACTGTGTATTAACCTATGTTTGCAAGGCCAAGTGTAGACATCTAGCTCAGATGTAGAAATTTAGGAGACGAATTAAGGCCCCAGGCTAAGATTCTTCTGAAAATACACATTTAGATGCACATATGTAGGAGTCCCCGTTCTGAGATAGATGTCTGGGCTCCCACTACAAGATCTGGACACCTAGAGCTCACAAACATTGTTGTCAAGATATTGCAACATATCTGACATCTGCTGCTCCAGAAGGGCACAGCTGTGCAGCAAGTCCTGTGTCTTCTTATGTGTGCCGTTATCTCACACACTGCAAAGTATCTCAAGCAATACTAGTTGCTAGTATTTAGTCAACTGATTTTACCTCCAAATTAGTTTCCTTCCTTAAGGGAATCCTAAGCGCAAAGCACGCATATAGACACCAACATTTAGATTCCCAAATGTGGAACCCACACCCAGTCCTACAGACAGACATTGGGAAGAGCTAAACTCTCTCTCCCTCCAGTGCCAATGATGAATAGATTTTGTGAAGAATTGTGCCAGTTATTAACTATAGTGTAATCAGGTCATTAAGTGCTTTTTCATTTGGCACACCAACACTCAGATCTCAGCATGAAGCACTTTGTCACATCCAGAAATATATACATATCATAAAAACGCATCATTACGTGAACAAATTTATATAATCATGTACAATGCAGAGGGAAATAATGCGCATCGCTTAGTACCAGTTCTTGATTGCAATTTAACACAATGACAACCAACTTCCCTGGGACAATAATGGCTTTGGGGTTACTGAGCACGTTTTCAACTCCATGTAACACTTAGCCTGAAAGTTTCTACTGTCTTTGAGGACTTAGCCCCAAATTCACCTGTCCTTAATTGGAAGTTACTTCCTTATTGGGAAGCATAAACAAGGAGCTCAGCAAGCCTAAGCTTCTTCAGGCCATAGTTACTCACAGGGACTGTGTTTTGCTGTCTCGACTACAGGACCTTTCTGTACTATAATTCAGTAACTGTGTGTTTAGTTGCTCAGCATGGGTGAGCTAAGTCTTACTTTAAAACTAGGGGTTCTCTGCAGTTGATATTTTTCTTTATTTTTGGACTGCCTATCAACACAGGTTTAAGGGGACACAGCTGGGGCTGTTCAGCATCACTGAAGTAAAATAATTAAAAATACTAAAATGGCAATTCTGACACAGGCAAAGTTCCCAATAAAATGAACAAGAAGCTTGGCTTTGGGTTTCAAGAGAGCAGATTAATTCTGACTATTGATTTGGCCCAACATTAAAAGTACCTAGAGAACTGGAAATGTATGTTCTGATTTTCAGGACATGGGAAGAAGAAGCAAATTGCTGTAACACCAAGAAATGTATGATGCTGCCATCCAATATAATGCTAAGGTATTGAAATATGAACATTTCCTAGGAGATAATATTGACTACTTACATCTGAGATATGTGCCCTCATTTAATTTCCCTGGACTTTTCCAAGACCTCTAAGTTGCTTAGTTTAGGACAAGACAGCTGCACTTGTCTTCCTGGTTTTCTGCACTCTGTTCTTTGGTACTCCATAAACCAGCTAATTGACTAAAATCACAGATTGTCCAGTGGGGAAAAAAACCCCAACCTGCAGATAGTCTTATACTGTGCTTACTCTGATAGTCACATGCATTAAAATTGTTGTAATCAGTGCTCATTTCTGACTGCGGATTAAAAAAAAAGTTTTGTGTTTGCAATCCAACAGACAGCCACAAAACCTCAGCTGTATTCTTTGTTCTGACACTGATTTACCTGGTGACTTAATTAAGTCCATTATCACTTGATTTTCAGAAGTGCTGAGAGCTGCTGTTTCTATTGACTTCATCTTTAAAATGCAGCTGCTTAATATCATGGAAACTTGAGCTACTAATCTCTCCTCATTTCTGTTTCCCTTTTGAAACTGAAGATATTTAGTCTTTAGCTAACCTTCAAGGCTATTTGGAAGCTAAATCCATTAGTGACTGAGAGGCAATCAGATAATTTGATTTATTCAGTGGATCAGTCTGCAAATAAAATAGAATGTCAGATTTCAAACATACAACAATTTCTTCCAATATCAGATTTTCAGAAAACTATTTCTAACCTACTATTTCAAGAAAAACTGAATACACACATAAAAACTAAAAATTCCTTGATCTATAAATGTTGAGTGTCTAAGAAGTGGATTTAGAACAGCCAATGTGGAGAACAAATATGCTGATGTTTTTTCTGACAGCCTTGTTTATTTAAAAAACTATTTATTCAGTTTACAGTTGTTAATATATATTTACTAACCATTAGCAAATACCTTTTCTCTATTTTAAAACAATGGAATACATCTTCATTTACATTCAACATTTTAACTCGTTTTTTCTTGTCTTTTACCTTTATTTCCTGTGAAAATATATAGTTCTACAAGCATCCTCCTTTAGTGCAAATGCCCTCAGATTTCTCGTTGCAATGAACAATATCTTTGTTATTTTCTATTACATGAAGTATCAGAATGAAGTAAACAGACACAATGGAGACTCGGGGGATGTGATGGCTGTTATTTAGTGTGACAATCTGGTTTGATTGACTTCTAGGAATTTCTATTAACAACTCATGGAAATCTGCACCAGGGAGATGGTGCAGGAAGAGGGTAAAGTGAACCTGTGAGACAGTGTAGCATTTATTCCCCAAATTCCTTGAGCCCAAAGGAATATATAATGTGCTTTGAGTGGTATGAAAGAATAAGTCCAGCTGACTGAGAACAGATAAGGTTTTTTATTTGAAAATCACTTTATCTGACTGAAAATCTGGGAATGCTAAAGAAGTAGCATTAGCAAAAAGAAAACAAGAAACTTGAGAATTACAGATTTAGATGTCTTTCTTTTCTTTTCCCTGCATTGATGGATGACTCCAATGTCATCACAATAATAAGCAGGAGAAAAATGTTTTTGAACCTGTTGCATAACTTTTGAACAGGATGTTGGTGTACTAGACTGCAGGAGAAGAGTGGAAGTGGTCAGAAAGATATCTATTTTTGGTGGAAAAAGATTAAAAACCCCCACAAGTAAACCTTTTCATTATTTTTTTAATTGTTACAGTATTTTTATAAGTGTGTGGGCAGGAGGGATACAGTCAAGTTTTACTCCATTAAAATTTATGGTCTACTGATGAACAATGCAAATATGCCAAGAAGTTTTTATGGATGCATTGAAACAAGAGAGAATGTGATTGTACCTGTATCACATCCATGCCAGCTCACTGAGACAAAACCATTACACAGCCTGTCCTAGATTCTCAGCAGAGGAAGCAATGTGCATTAGTAAGCAAGAGCAATACAGATCTGTGTTAAGAATGCAAGACATGAAAAATGTTGTTTACTTGGGGAGAACAGTCCAATAGCACTGAGATCTCAAGCTTCTACCTAACAAAACCATCATTACAACAAAACTTGGGTGATTCAGGGTACAGCCACAAAGTAGTCAAAGAGCCAACAGATGGATTTCTGCAAAGTACTGACTGTCTCTTGGGATAAGCTGTTGAAATAGGTGAAAAAATGTAAGTGCTGAGCACCTTGCCACATCAGACCTTTTTTTAATTACATGAATAAGTAGATTATTCGAAGAAAAGAGGAAACTGAAATTATGCTTTCCTTTGAAAATTCAGTCACCTAGTTATATTTTCTTATAACATCCCCTTGGAAAATCACGTGATTGTGTAGCCCTGTTTTACTGTATTTCTAGAGCCAGTAACTGCCCAGATATTGCATCTGCAGGGCCTCAGGACAGAGGCTTCCAAACCTTTCTTGACCTGCCTACAGTATGTATAACTTGATTTAGCTGTAACACCAGTGTCTAATTGATTAGGTCTCTGTGGCTAATTTGTTTTACTTTTGTTGTCTTCATGCTGTACAACGGCAGTTTTTTATAGATAGAAGAAACAAGATGTTATTCTGTGTGGAATCAGATATTTATTATTAACTCAGTGATGTAGTATACAGAGAGACAGACCTGGCACAACAGCAGAGGCTTCAAGATGTGAAAGGAGTGAGAGTATGGGATGATAAGTGATGGGGTTGAGCCTGGCGCTGCAGATCCCACACTAGAAACAACTCAGAAATGGGCAGTTAAAAAACTGTCCTGGACTTAGACAAACAGTCTTTACTGGTAATAAAGAGAATAAAGAAATAATATCTAACATAGATAAAACCGCATGTATCTTAGAGGCTGAAAGTGGTATCTTAGATTAGTTGCAGTGTGCATTTTGTCTTATGCATGAAAAGTAAATTGAACAGGATCTTGTGAAAGTGGTACTCTTAAAAATATTAACATAGCTCATATTTGCAATTATTTAGCTAATGCTAACAACTGTTAATTCAAATAATCCTGAGGACAGAAAAGAACTGCAAGCTGCAAAGACAGGAAGGCACTGAGTACTCAGTATCAGCAGGGCTTCACTTGCTCAATATCATTGTGTGAAAGCTGTAGACTTTCCTATAAAGCTTTTTAAAGCCATAAATGTTCTGATTTCCTCAGTAAATTTCTTACTGGTCATTATACATCTTTGCATAGTATCCTTGTATCCTTTACAAAACATCTACCTTTTTGTTCTAACTTGTGCCCGTTCCTTACTTTTGCTGTCTTTTTGACCTGAGCTTCAAACCTTTGCCTTTTTCCAGCTCCAGCCATTTATTGCTTCTTTGATTCTTTGCCTCTATTTCTAGCCAGAAGAGTTTCTTTAGTCACAGAATAACCCAGAATTTATAGATCTGTAAGACTAAATGACAAACAGTAGCCCATAGCAGCTGTTCCTCTCATCTCAGCAATTGGTCATCTTTCTTTCTAGCATTTCTGTGGTTGGAGAAAAAATTTTTACCAGGTTTTACCAGAGAAGACACCTTTACCTGGTCCCTTACTCATAGATGTTCAATTTTACACATCAGGCAGGTAAGGGTGACACCACGACTCCATCACATCTCTTCATACCCTTTTTCCAGACCCATTGGCATCTGAGAGTTTCCCAGTTAGAATGGGAAAGTTTGAGGAAAATGGAAATGCGAAAGTACTTTTTCCAGAGATTGAAAGTGCAGGTTTAATTTTCCAAGGGTGTCTACTAGGTTTTAAAGCAAACCTGTAACTGAGAGAATTCACAGGAAATTTCCATAATGAATGCATTTGGAAGGTTTTGTTTTAAAGGCATGATCAGTTGGACTTAAATGCCTAGGACTCTTTCTTTAAATGTCCCTGTCAACACTTATTAGAAATATTACTCTCATTTCAAACTGCAAGCAAATGTTTACAAAATATCTCAACTGTGAACATCCCTCAATATATAAGTTCTCCTCTGTATACAATTTTACAAAAGTTTTGATAAGCTTAAGAATCAGAAGGGGAAAATGGTAATCTACAATGGCATCTACAATGCTTGAAAATCTTGAGATCATTAGAGCAAAATAACGTAGAATATTTTTGCCAGGGAGTGTAACAACAATGATATAATCTAGCCAGCTCTATCCTCAGTTTACACCCACTCAGCACCACAGCACCCCTCAGAGGAAGAGAGATGTAGGAGTGTGGAATACACTGTGGCAGTGCTGATCAGCAGCACATCTGTCAGACCCTCAGGGACAGGGCACAGGGCTGCAGGGACCCTCTGCAAAGTGACGGTGCACCAGAAATGAAAACTGGCAGCTGGATAAACGACCCAAGTGAAACCCACTGTTTTTTCAATGAAACCACATAGAAAAACAGTAGCAATTTCACATCTGATTTAATTTACATAAAATTTCAGAATCCAATGCTGTCTCCTTCCCTGCTTCATTCCTCTTCTAGGGTACATTTGTATCCTGAACTATTAGCCTGTCATAGGTGTGATTAGGTTTTGAAATTTGGAATTTATTTCAGTTATGGTGCCATTTGTCAAAATAATCTACTTGGATTCAAATTAATTCCAAACTGGTGGCAACATGATAGTCTTGCAGAAGTCATGACATTCAGTCATGTTTCATATGTGTAAATTCAGATGTGTCATAGTTATTTACCTCAGAATAATTGTATTGTTTTTACCTGTTTCCTAATATACCACTCTATATGATAAAGCTATCACAAACTATCAGACATTTGACAATCTAAATTTAAAAATTTAATGGCTAGATTTAAATTTTTTTTTCTCAGGAGCTCTTTTAAATTCTTAATTACTACTGTTTTCAGACATTTCAGATCTGTGCACTATTCATTACCATTATGTGTTTGAACAAGTGAGCTCCTGCCTCCTGCCAAGTCAGAATTCATCACACCTTGTATCCACCATTTTAAGATTTGATCATCCCCTCCAACTCAGTGTTTTAAGTCCCTTCCAGAGTCAGCCAATTCCAGAGAGCTCAATCTCAAATTGGTAGGATAAATTGTCATGTAGGGCTGCCTGTCTCTCTCCATGAACAGCTGAATCATGCTCCTTCTCCAAACACATGAAATAAAATGGTGTTAAAATACTTTTTTCTTCCATTCTGATGATTATCTAAATTAACCAGCTCAGCAATGTTATGCAATATCATAAGGCTTTTTAATATAGCAGAGCATAACAAGGTCCAATACCTAGAATATCAGCAATATTCAAACTAAATGACATCGATATTAAACAGCAAAATCAAATTGTGTTGAAAATAACAAGGAATGTGATGTTTCAAATGCAGACTAATGAATTTTCTAACCAGTAGATCAAAAGTAACTCATAAAACTCCCACAACTTGTTGAGTCCTAAAGAAGTATTTTCTTTTGCAAGATGAAGAAATAGAGTAGTTATAAAATTGAAGTAGAAATGGAGGTGAAATAAGTGGCAAGGGAAAAATGTAAATGAAATTCAAGACAGGACATCATAATTCTGGTTTTATACCTTATTTCACAGGTCAAACATCTTCAGTGCTGGTACTGCATGGCTGCCTTGTCACTGTTTTGTAGCCTATGCCTTGATCTTCTTGGGTTTTGTTTGTCATTACATGTGTTAATGTTTGTTCTTGTCTTCATTTCTTCTTGAAGGGCTCTTCCCTGCAATAACTATTTTGTTGCATAAATGATCTTACCAACCTTTTCATTGTAGGAAATATTAAAGCCATTATTCTTCTAACCTAATTGTTAGAGCTGGTTATTATCTGTCTTGTTATGTTACACATCCATATCAGGTTTAACATGTAAGATTATCATGTAATGAATCACCTCCCATTTAGTATTTATTTTAAAATTAAGTCATGATTAAAACCCCCAGAAATCCTTCATTATAAAATCAGTGCAGCTATGAAGAGTTAGTTGAAATTATGTATATTTATTTGTGAAATGGAAAGATGCAGGATATGGGGATGATTGCCTCATACTAGACAGCAAAGATATGAAAAGGGGTTATAGGGCTGTTGAAACAAAAAATCTTCCTTGAAGAAATAAGCAGAGTTTACATTTCTTAGTATGAATGAACTCAGACGGGACAGAATTATTGAAGGTTATCGTAAGGGAAAGCAGAAGGACAAGTAGGAAATAGACATGCTCTGATTAAGTTCTTAAAAGTTGGAGGAGGAGGAGGCTTAGAAAGAAAGAAAAAATTGTACTGTAAAGCTAAACTGTAAGTATGGAAGTCAAGGGGTTGCCCTGGGGAATTAAATCACCTGCAGCCACAGGAGAGCCCCAGGCTTCCACAGCACTGACAGTCCGGTCGAGCCTCATGGCCAGTCTGACGCTGCGGGTCTGGGCACACAGCGGAGCATGTCCTGCAGTGCCTCTGCTCCGCACTCTGCAGAAAGTGCCACAGGCTGGCAGAGAGGCACCCCCTTTCCCTGCTCAGGCCATGGGCAAGAGAGTTGCCCTCCTTTAGCTCTCCGGGTCATTCTGCAGATGCAATAGCTTTCTTCCTGGTCTGCTTGGGGTGCTGGCATCCTGCCTTCTCTGCGTGAGCCCACTGCACGGCACACCAGCTGTTAAAGAGCTGCACACACGCCACTCGCAAGGTTGGACCACAGAGCGGGCAGTCTCTACAGCCCTCTCTGGTCAGCTTCGTCCTGCACTGGACCTCATCACTTGGGTGTAGTTCTGCAAGCACAGCCCTTTGTGAGCTTCTAGGCAGAAATGCTGCTCCTGCAGAGCTGAAGGACAAAAAAAAGCCATGATTTCACAATATTGTAGTAATTTCTACCAAACTTAAATGGACCAAAGCTTCATGTCTCCAGCTTTTATAGTGATCTTGGGATAAAATCAAGTGTTCTTTTTATCTTGTTAAGGCCAAAATAAATTAGTAAGCCAAGTTGTGCTGAATTTGGCTTTGTTTCTGGTTATTGGTCTAACAATTGCTCTAGCACTGAAAAAGAGAGGAAAACTGAGCCTCATATTAAAAAGATGTGTTACTAATATCCTGGAGGCTAAGAAATAGCAGCCTTTTTGTACCACACTCAGACGTTTGGTTTCTACACAACTGACTGCTAAACTGTTTAGCTGAATTTTTCCAGGTCTCTCAAACCAGTGCAATTAGCAGTTTCTCGAGAGCTGAACCAAGTCCCAGTTCATACCAGTGTCTGCGAAAGTGCTGACACTCTAGTGATAGAGGCATTTAAAGTCATGGCTCTTCACAGAGGTATAAATCAGATCAGAAGGATTTCACCAAAAATATTTAACTTATTTTCATTTGCTACTAAGAAAGTTTGAGGCAAGCTCATATGTACTGGACTGAAGTTTGATGAAATGGATATTTCTGTAGGCTTGTAAAGTAAACCAATTCTAAAGTGTAATCAAATTCTGAGCAAAAATGGACTAGCATGGGAAGGGGAAACTATCTACTAAAGACACGTTTGCATTTTGTTTGGTTAGATGCCTTGAGTAGTGAGGGGACTTATTTATTGCTGAAGTTGCAGTGAGACTCAGAGAAATAAATATTTTTATTTTTTATGTTGTCATACTTAATTTTCTTGAGTCAAAACTGTGTCACTCTTGTTTGGTTTTAAGAGAAAATTCTAAATATTTGAACCTATGTGCTATAACCAACAGTAATTAGCAGAATAACAAGTTAACATGACCATTCAAATTATTGCACAATTATTAATGACCTAGTAATGATTTACTATTATTGGGCTAGGAGATTATTTAAAGGTGGGTTTGGTCCACATGATTTGCTGCTTCTTGCTTTATGAGTATATCAGAAAGTGGAAGAAAGGCTTTCAAGTGTCTGTGGGAAATTACAGATTGCTTTTGCAAACAAGGGAATTCTCCAGGCAAAGGAAGGGAACCTTTAATTACCTCATGTGAAAACAGGCAATTTATATTTCTGGGTGACCACATAACCATACTCAGCTCAGCACTGGTCCTTACTAGTGTGGAAGATGATTAGACTGGATGGCAGTGCAGCCTGATGAGCTGACTTGTGTGCTAAAAACACACAATCCTTTTCCAGCTGCTGCTGTTAATTTGTTGTGTGATCTCTAGGTCNCTAAGAAATAGCAGCCTTTTTGTACCACACTCAGACGTTTGGTTTCTACACAACTGACTGCTAAACTGTTTAGCTGAATTTTTCCAGGTCTCTCAAACCAGTGCAATTAGCAGTTTCTCGAGAGCTGAACCAAGTCCCAGTTCATACCAGTGTCTGCGAAAGTGCTGACACTCTAGTGATAGAGGCATTTAAAGTCATGGCTCTTCACAGAGGTATAAATCAGATCAGAAGGATTTCACCAAAAATATTTAACTTATTTTCATTTGCTACTAAGAAAGTTTGAGGCAAGCTCATATGTACTGGACTGAAGTTTGATGAAATGGATATTTCTGTAGGCTTGTAAAGTAAACCAATTCTAAAGTGTAATCAAATTCTGAGCAAAAATGGACTAGCATGGGAAGGGGAAACTATCTACTAAAGACACGTTTGCATTTTGTTTGGTTAGATGCCTTGAGTAGTGAGGGGACTTATTTATTGCTGAAGTTGCAGTGAGACTCAGAGAAATAAATATTTTTATTTTTTATGTTGTCATACTTAATTTTCTTGAGTCAAAACTGTGTCACTCTTGTTTGGTTTTAAGAGAAAATTCTAAATATTTGAACCTATGTGCTATAACCAACAGTAATTAGCAGAATAACAAGTTAACATGACCATTCAAATTATTGCACAATTATTAATGACCTAGTAATGATTTACTATTATTGGGCTAGGAGATTATTTAAAGGTGGGTTTGGTCCACATGATTTGCTGCTTCTTGCTTTATGAGTATATCAGAAAGTGGAAGAAAGGCTTTCAAGTGTCTGTGGGAAATTACAGATTGCTTTTGCAAACAAGGGAATTCTCCAGGCAAAGGAAGGGAACCTTTAATTACCTCATGTGAAAACAGGCAATTTATATTTCTGGGTGACCACATAACCATACTCAGCTCAGCACTGGTCCTTACTAGTGTGGAAGATGATTAGACTGGATGGCAGTGCAGCCTGATGAGCTGACTTGTGTGCTAAAAACACACAATCCTTTTCCAGCTGCTGCTGTTAATTTGTTGTGTGATCTCTAGGTCAGACATCTCTTTCTTAGCTGTCGAGACTCTCTTAGCATATATTCTCACTGAGGCAGCACAGTAGGCTGCTGATCCTCAGGTCACAAACAACAACCACAGTCCCTGTGCCTCCTGTGGCGTACAAAAGCCTGCAGCCCGGACATCTTGGAATATGGACTGTGGTGTTGATGGCAGCTTTGAGACCATTGCATGGGCTGAGCACTGTGAGCATTCAAAGATTTGTCTTAGACCAGAGAACTGTTGTGGATGACACTTTGCTGTTTATATTCTTCAAAACACATACTTAAGTCTGTCTTCTTTAATTACATTGCAGATAATTGTCATGCTGATTACAAGCACTTTACAGTGACTCTTTTGCAGTCACTGATATAATTTTTAAAAATCCATTGGCATTTTCTTATGAAAAGCTGTCTGGAGTGCTGATTACAACATCCCCACTCAACTCTGTAGTGGGGAGAAGCAGGATTGCAGCAGAATTGCAGCCTAATGGGCTGCAGAGCCAGAAAAGAAAAAAAAAAAATTAAAAAGGGGAAATGACACAAAGAGACAGAAGAAATCAAAAGGAAGAAAATTTACATCCATAATGTAATTAGAATGATTTCACCAACATCATCTTAGGATGATTTCATGATCCCTTATCACACCTGGCAATTGTACACACTGCCTTCCCCTTATGTAACCTATGCTGTAAAACTCATGCTTTCTTTCTCATTTAGTTGTTTTCAAGAATGAAGATTCCTATGATTATCTGGGTGCAAGAGGAATGCCCCATTTGGAGTCCAAATTATCTTGTGCCATGGGCTGACTTCTCATGGAGTATTCATACTTTGCCTGTGCAATTAGCTGCTTGGAATGGAGCACTTACGGCAGTGTACTTGGTGAGCACTTTAATCAAATGCCTCAAATCATCTAAAGAAGATACCTCAGCCCCAGAATAACTGGAAGGAGTAGGATACTCGGGGCCCCTTATCAGTTCATGTAGAAGGGGCACAAGCATGTACTGTGTCATGACTTTGTGCTAAGGCTTCCTGTGACAGCTCAGTTTCTGAGGGCAAAAACAGAGCAGTGACATACCTTTGTCTGGATATCACTGTGAACACATTTTTTTAGGGAAACTTGTGGGAATTTATTCTAGTCTACTTTAGTTTGCATTATAATGAGCTTCAGTGTTTGAACTTGGTTGTTTCATTTCAAATCAAACCCTGCCAAATCCTCAAGCAGGGCTGTCACTTTAAGTGACAGCATCAGGAGCACCAGGACAGAGACAACACAGTAATTACAATGTGCTGATTAATACTAACAGAAAACAGTGGATGGGATTAATGCTAAGTAGACCAACACATGAACTAAATCTTCTTTTCTCCCTGCCTTTCTAATTGCTTCCTACTGTATTATCTGGTTCTAAAAAACAAATTAAGAACTGCATTTAAACTTTTTCATACTGTACCCTACTTTATCTACTTCTTCTTTCCTACTTTTTTGTTGGTATTTTATTTTGCTATCAGAATTGCATATAGAAATATGCTGCAATAATCATGGAAATTCAGTGTGAAAGTACACTAATGAAATTTTCCTGCTGCATGAGCTATGTTTAGCTGTTTTACTTATTAAAATTCTCTGCAAAAACAGGATCCATTTGAATGGTTTTTTTCTGATCCTCAGTAATACATAGAGAAACACCCAAACAGTAGAGATCTAAACCAAAACGGACACAAAGTTCATACCAGGAATGTGAACCTTCCAGCAATTAGTCCAGCTACTGAAATTTCTGCTCTGAATTAATTTCTATGCTGTAGCCTCATTCACTGCAGTTCAGTAGAATAACCTCGACTCCTGTAGTATCTGAGTGGATTTTAAAAGCTTTGAAAAGGGCACTTTTACACTGTCAAATGGTAGTGGATTTCCTTTGGCTAGTTCCCTTAACTAAAGGGAAGATGCAGAGCCAACAGCTGGAAATGAGGGGGTTATGGCTGCATTAGGAATTGCAGTGAGCTGCCTGGGCATGAGGAATGTGTCCACAGCATGAGGAGATGGGGCACTGCTGAGCTCAAAATAGAATTCCTGTTCCACAGTTATAGATCTGGAAAACAGTTATTTCTATATGTAAATTTTAACTCCTGCTGGCATGCTTTTACCCAGACTGCTAACCATGCCTCTGGCTTCCCTCTGCCGTGCTCTTGGGGTCACAGGCCTGAGGATGTCTGTAACAGAAGCCTCCTGAGCAAACATGGGGGTAACTGCGAGGTGTGGTGGGTCCAGAGTAGGGATTGGATGGATGCAGGGGCAGGGGGTTAAAAACAGGCCAAAACCATGAGAGGCATTAGAGAGAAAAGTTGAAGAGGGAAGGAGATGGTGTCTGAGCTCCAGAGCAGGTGGTCGCACATGGGTTACTCACTCACTCATCAGGTTTTGGAAACATTGGGTGCTGCTACAGCAAAGCTCTTTTCTGGCTGGCTTTCCTCATGTTCCTCATGAGCTTGTTATCAGGGTAGAGCACAGGCCTAATTACACTCTCCTGAATATATGTCTTTACATTGTGCTGTACTGTGCCAGAGAGACGTACCCTTGAATAACCCCTTTCATTGCTATTGATATTTGACAGCTACTAATGCAGCAAACCCAGTGCAGTGGGGAGGAGGTTAATATTAGCCCCGTTGTGCAGAGAGGGGGAGATGAGATGCAAAAATCAAATTACTTTTCGCAAGTTGCAGAGAGCGAATGTGCCAGTGTTCCTGCTGCACCCATGAGCTCTGGCTGTGAGTTAGGAGGGATTTGGATGTGAAGACACAGGTGAAAGCCCTTCTGCATCTCTGTCCTGTACAGAAGGCAGTTGCAGATTTGTACCAGAGGCTTAGTAAGAAAGAACAACCTTTGGGCTTTCAGTTACCTCTGACTGCTTCTTCAGAGACAACAGGGTGGTGGAGGCTCTTTCGATGCTGTACCCTGGTCCTTCCCCACCCATGGAATTGCCATGGTCTTTTCAGAATTACTCTAGATAGAAATAATCAGGCAATAATCTGTTTCTTAGGTGAATTATTTTGAAAAATGGCCTAAAAATAGAAAGAACTGATAACCTTTCAGCAGATTAATTTTCTTACTCTTCTAGCAGGAGACTTTTGGCTAAATGTCAGCCTGGTGCTGAGTGTACATTTGTGGAGAATGGGCATTGCTGTGCTTCACACATTTCTAAATAAGACCTCTGAAACCCCAGTGTTGGCCTAGTACTTACCTCCAAAAGAAAGCAATTAATAAAGGGGACTCCAGACATAGAGCAACCGCTCCTGCACTAATGGGCTGAACCAGGAACTTTACTTCTACCTTTTTTTGGAGTGAATAGGGAATTGTGGTTGGAGTTATGGACTGTCTGTGACAGACACTGCCTGTGAGGAACCCTGGTGCTTGCAGCTGCTGCATGGTTTAAGAAAAGGCTAAGGAAAAGTAGGTTAGGGTATTGGTCTGACACCTTGCACAAGTTGTGTGCTCTTCAGAAATCATACATGTGTAGATATCAAAGTTACTTGAGAAAAGTGGTGAATCTGGAATTTCCATTTCACGGGTGGTAGGCACAGGTACCTCTGTGCTCTGAAGTGAAGGTAAATCACCACTGTACCTGAAGGGTGATCCTTCCTCAGCAGGACCGGTAGGATCCCAGTGTAGTGCTTCCCCTCAAATTGCTAGCATTTAAAAGGAAAAACAATGTTTTTGTCATAAGATGTGTAAAGTGCTGAAAGAAGGAGTCAATCGTTTCTGTGTTAGGCTGCGAGTTTTTGCCCAAAGCAAAGTTACAGGATTTATATCCATCTTAATGCAGTTACTGGGAAGTGGAATCACACTTTTTGGTGAGAACAGAATTGAACTGCAGTCTAGTTTTTAGCCCCATATAGAAGGCAGTGCCTCCAGCATCTACGCTAATAATAAGGAAAATTCATTTTAGTTAGAGTGCAAAGGAGGAAAGTGGTTTCTTTAGTACAGTGAGAAGGCAACAAGAGAAGTGCAACAGAATAGAAATATTTAGTAAATTAAATACAAAAAGAAGTTTTGTGCTTTAATATCAGCTATTTACTGCTTTGGCTCAGTGATTATTTTATGCAAAATGCAGTAATTTAATGTACCAATGGTCCACAATGTCACAATGGGATTCCTATTTCTAGCAGCAATTGTTGTGATGAATGACATCTATTTTAGCAAAGAAATGGTATCCTTGAATGAAGCTTGTTGTAGGTATTTTTATCTTGACTTTACTGACAGGTTGAGATATAATGATATTTAAAAATAAGTCTATATACAATTTTTAGAACCTACTCCCAAAATCATTAAAGATGCTGCCTCTGAAGGCAATTGGATGCAGTGAATGAGGGAAGCTGATACCGATGCTTCAGCAGCTGCGTACTGTAAAGATCGTCTGCATCCAACTGTAAGTATATTAAGTAGTAGGAGTTTCTTCTAATTGATTAAATTTTTTTACCTTTACAGTCATCAGAAGAAGGAAGTGCCTAGCCTGCTGGATATTTGCAAGCTCCTGATGGTTGCAAGCTTCTGTAGTCTGGCCTGCATTTGAATGTTTGCAGCTTTGTAGGAAACATGAGCTGCTCCAGCATAGGAAGCCCATGGATATCTTCTAGTGTCTTCCTGTAGAGGAAGCAGGAGACTGTGTGGCATAGGGAAAGGGCAGTCTAGATGCAGGCAGCCAAGACTTATCTTTCCAGGAAAAATCTCCATCTACTGCCAAGAGAAAGAGGAAATTGCTGGAAGAGGAAATTTCACCTTCTTTCATCTTGATGCAGCAGCTACTGAAGAAAGGAGACAAAGGCACAGGTTGATTGAAGAAATGGCTACCACAGTATCCAAGATGTGACACTGGCAAACAGTGGGATGCCAGAGAAAGAACCAACTGCAAATGGCTGGTGGGAAGCAGGGGCCTTTATCACATGTGTAGGAAAGCAGAATCACTTCTACATTGATCAGGGTCAGATCTGGGTAATGCTTCATATAGGCAGGTGGGAACCAAGAACTTCTGCACCTGTACGTACTGTCTGACTGAAATGTGAAAGGTGCAAACAGTCACAAAAGGCAAGTCTAATGAATTAAAAAGCAAAGCCTACTGGAGAGAGGAAAGTAAAAGGTGACAAAAAGGAGTGCAGGGTGGCTAAACATAACTGCCATCTGTGCCTGCTGCTTTCTGTGGTAACACCTTGGACAGAGTTTGTGATATTCAGGGTAATTCTTCACCCTTTCCTGATGGACAAGAGGCGTCCATATAAAGCTGCCCCAGGGCTGCCCGATGTCCAAGCCAGCTGCAGTCCTGTGCTCATTGCTCTCATCCAACCCATCACAGCAAGTTCTGCCCCCATCCCTTTGGGGTCTCTGGCTTTATTTGCTACCTTGTCATGATTGATGAGATTTGCTGCCTTATGATACAATTCTTAGCCTGGGGTGAAAAATCACCCCAAGCATATTTAGGAATTGTTAGCTGACTCAGATATTTAAACATTGTTAAGGCAATAACATTTCCTCTACCTTTTGGAATACAACCTTTTTTCGTCTTTCTTCTTCCTTTCTCCAGAAAAAACTCCCAAAGATGCTAAAATCGATAACACAATTAAGTTTCCTTCCAGCCTGTCCTTTTCTCCATTTCATTCCACTCCCTTTTCCACCACAAGATGCTAAAGAAATATTTGCATCCCTCTGAAATTGAGTGCCAAGTAGGGGAAAGCTTCTCTTTTAGGTCTCAGACAGAGTAAACATCTCCATTTTGTCCATCTCTAGTCCACAGAGATTTCAGGCTCATTCATTACCAAGACCTGACCTTTTAAGGTGATATCTAAATTATCAATTCCTGCACTATAATAAAAGTGTATCTGTAAGCACAACAGCAGTTGCTGAGGATCTGATAGCTGCAATGTACAATCTCAGGGGAGTTTTTCTTCATAACTGTAGGATATTCCCAGAAATTTGAGACCCATTAGTGACTGGAATGCATTTAAAGTGCCTCCATTATGTGTGATTTACTGTCTTAGTTTAATCTGAAAGAAATACCTAGTTCACTCACTGAGAGACCGATTCACCATGTGATTCAAAACATGGCAAGTGGGAACAACTGAGAGATTCCCTTCAAAAGCACAACTTCAAACTAATGAAATTGCATCCAAACCCATAATTCAAGCTGGAGAGGAAACCAATACGTGTGTCAGCTCCCTTTTAGCTCCTTTTTCTTTCATTTGGTGACCCCTGGAGACAAATATAGGAGCCCCGTTAGGCTTGTATGTGGAAAGATAATGTAAATGCAATCTTCCCATAGGGATGGTTTCCTCATTTCACAGACAACTGGTGACAGGGAACTCCACTCTTTATGAAACTTTTTCCTGCTCCCCTTTCACAGAATAGGGTGGTAATGAACTTCTTTCTCTTAAGCAGCAATAACACATTTTTATTGTCTCAGGCAACAGCTCTGGATAAGGATGTGCTGGAAGAAGTTTCCTGTTTCCTCTCCTTCTTTAATTTATTTTTGTTTTTCATATGTCACCTTCCATTTCCAACCTTAACAATTTGCTGTGTGCAAAAAAGGAAGAAAATTAGGGGTGAAGAATTGGTCCAACTAAGATAAAGTTACCAATTCAGTTAAAAACATGGCTTTACATAATTCAATTAAAATAAAAGCAGGAGCTAATAATGCAACTAAAATACTAATGCATGGACCAGTTCATCCTAGAGTTGCCCCTTTCATCCAAGATTTTTGTACATCTCTGGTAAACCTGGATTCCTGGGAATGCAGATATATTTTCTTTAAGCAAGAGAGGAGTTGCCTCACTGTCCCACATTCCATTACAAGGGTGATGTTGAGGGTGCTGGTTTCTTCTTGCAAGCCTTCTCTCTTTTTGGGTTTATGTGAGGTTATTTTTACACTGCTATTTTTCCACAATATAATATTATGCTTACACAAGGTCATTTTTCTTTATTCATGGCCACTGGCTGGGGTTTTCTTTATAGGGTAAGGCCAAGTTTTACCAATATACCATGGCAAACCATGATCATACAATTCAGTTAAACTAGATGGAACAAATTCCCCACTGAGATCGAGAGCTGGGTGTTGTGCATAAGACATCTGATTAAACTGTAGACAACTGAACATTTGTAATGATGTACTTTGAATGCCCAACTGCTTGCCAAAGCAACAGGCAAAACAGGTTTATGTCAGGGTAAATCCTTGCAGGCTGTGGCCTCTTCCTGGTAATGAAAAACCCATGTGTCCTGGGCCACTGCGCCTTGCTACAGTGTCAGTGTCTTCAATGTATTGAGACAGAAATTAAACTTTACGTATGTCAGTCCAAACGCTAAATACCCAGTAGTAGAAACTCCAGACTTGCAAGATCAACTGGAAGTTGTTTTATTTGCCTTTGATTTACAGTTTTCAGAGGGTTTATAATAGCTTTTCAATAACCCCTGGTGCTTTGGTTTTGCTTTCACATGCACACATAGAAACCTTCTTCTTCTGATGTCTGAGACTACTGGAATCCATTAGCAAGAGTATTCATCTTCTTAAGGATGCATTAATAGCATCCACTGTAAGTATTAATCTGCTGTTGTCAAGGGATAATTGCACAACATGGTGATTGCATCAACCTTCACCAAGTCCAGCAGACAGAAAAGTCCTTGCACTCTTGTTTTAGGAACTTAGCATTGCAAAGAGTATTTTTGTGTTTTCAGTCAGGTTAAAAACCTGTGATATATTTCTAATTACAAAGAATCATAAAACTTTTCCTTTTCTAGCTTTTAAACTTATGATAAAAGTAATTATTTAAAAATTTATCCCATCCAACACAGATCTAGTGGGCTAGAATACTCCTAAATCCAAAATAATAGAGGAGAAAACTGTGGGAGAGAGTAAAAGAGTGATGCCTGCACAAGTGATATTTGCTTCAGGTACCATAAGCAACATCAGACTCTACATCCGGTCCAGCTTCCTGACTGAGAACTGAGCATCTTCATCTCTATTATCCACTCCTGTTAAATCAATATATGAACCACCCTCCTGCAGGCATGGTAGTAAACCCACTTAAGTCAGAAGCACTGTCCACTTGCTCACAATTAGAAGAGCTTAATAGCAATGTTGGATCCAGATAATGAATTAATTGTTGTTGATGATTAGCACTCTATGCCTTAGTTTCCCTGTGTGGGATAAATGTTGATTCATACTTGCCGATCATTGGAGTCAATGGATGAAAAATTACTCTGAAAAGTTACTCTGATTCTCCCCAGAAATAATGATCTATGTTTGTCCAAGGCAGAGGTTCTCATTACTTTCAGATATGTTATGGAAAAGCTATATTCTCACATACTTTTTGTTTTTTCTAAAAGCCAAGTAGCCTGTTCAGTTAGAGCTTAGGAGGGAAAATAATTTTTTTTCAATAATTCCAACTTGACTGTTATTCCAATTTCTACCTGACATGATTTTTCAACAGATTAAGCCAGTCTGTCACAATGATCTTACAAAGAAATAGCAATTACTGATTTCTGGCATTCAAGTACAAGCTTACTTTTAGATAAACTCCAGAAAAAAATTAAATACCAAGGAAAGACTTATGTGTCAGCAAACAGGAATCTTATTTATTGATAACTTCCAGGGACTCTCTGTGCAAAAAAGCAGTCCAAGGACTGTTTTTGGGAAACATTTCTGGTGACGTTTAAGCCTGAGTAGCATTAAAGTCCAGAATTACGCAATTTCTCTTATGCGGCCAACTGTGAAGTTTTCATTTCTAGGTTATTTTTTTCATCAATTCCTTAATTAAAAGTAATCAGAAGACTGTTAAATATTTTGTTGTGTTGTATTAGAAACTCACATGCAAATTTAGCATAGCGGTTTTATTGCTTCATTCCTTAAGCAATAGTTCCCTTGCAATTTCAGGCTGGGAAGATTGCCATTTTAGGACTTTAAAGGGATAAAAAACAACCTCCTTGTAGGAGTTAAGCGCCTTAGACACAACAGGACAAATTCTGGTATGAAGTTGCTTGCATTGCTGAATTTTCATGACAATGAAAATTATCTGAAATTATGCAGCCTATGTTATGTCACCCTACAGAGCGAGCTAAGGTTTTAAGTTGGATCTAACTTCTGATCCCACTTTCACCCACATGCTAAGCCATCTCACTGGAGTCTGGTGAAGTTTAAGGTCAGGTTTAATGCCAGAAAACCTGTAGAAAGGATGTAGGATAAAGGTCCCACTGCTTATTTCAGCTGGCATATTCCTGTTTCGAAGCGGAGATAAAGACAAAGTCCCTCCAGTGACATCAGAAACTCCTCCTTCCCAGAAGAGCAAACGGGAAAATAATCATACACATACCCAAGTTTCAGAATGCAAGAGATCCTTTGGTTATGTCCTGAGAAGCTCTACCAACATGGGGGAATGAACCTACCAACATGAAGGTTTACAAAATCATGCACAGACAGCGGCTGGGTTTAACAGAAGGTCCCTTTCGGCTAACTCTGCTGTCAAAAAATAGTTTAAAAAAATACCAAGTAGGTACTCCCTAGGTTTGGGGATGTATAACTGGATTGTACCCATATATAAACTCAGGAATTTGAAGAGTTGTTCATAGCAAAACTGTCTTGCAGAAATGCAGGATGACTACCCACATGAGGTTTGGTGCTGGAAAAAGAAGGGTGTAGGGCTGCCTACCGTGTCTCAGTAAGGACCATGTCCTGATAGCCAGTGCAGAACTGTCTTTTCGGTTTTGCCCTGTGCCAAAGCCCATGAATGTATTTAACCAAGAACCTTCTGAACCTGTCAGATATTCTTGCTTGCACGTTCCAGCTAGTGCTGGACCCTGAACAGACTGCTTTGGGATGAAGTGGTTTTACTTGCAGCAGATCTGCTACTAAAGCTGACCCAGGTGGCCAGTGATATCCTGGTTAGCATTTTGAGACATCTTTTGTGCTTAGAAGTCTAGTTTCACATCAGAGCAGAGGTTCATCCCAAAAAAACCCCAAAACCAAATTAATTAATTTAAAGCTTTTATTTTTAATGGGAACATGGAACAAATATAGGTGAAAAAGTGTCATCTCCCTAGAGAAAAAGCAAATTTTCCAAACCAATTTCCCTACCTGTCTCACAAGTTATATCTCCTGCTGGCTTCACAGGGATGAGAGGTTGGTAGGTTTATCCTGCCTGAAAATCTCACATATTATTCTGAGCAGCTCTTGTGCAAATAGCTCTCCTCTGACTGAAAGGTTCTTCCAGCACTTCACAGTTCACCTGAATGGAGAACTCACTTCCATCCTAGATAACTCTTAAGTACATGGACTCCCACCCATATGTGAGTATATATCCCATTTTTTGCACCTTAATTGAAATTCAAAATTAGGTGGGATACAAATTAAATAAGTTAAATCAAATTATGTTGATATTTGTAGTTCAGAAAAATATATGCTAATGAATTTATCAGATAAAGACAGTGGAATTTTTCTTCTCAAACATATACAAAATTCTTTTTTTATCTAAAATGATCTTTCAGAGGCTGTGATTCAAAAAGACATCTGTTACTCGGGCAAATGAGCACATATTTAAGTTAAGCCACCAGCATCTACCAAATGAAGTGTCTCTTCTAATAGCTGTGGAATGTAAAAGAGCTCTTATCTGCTCCATGGTTGAGGGTCTGTATTTCCATATAAGTATTTAACAGGAGCTTTACCCAGGAAAAATGCGTGCCAGTCACAGATGCTACCAAAAATATTCACTCTGTGAGCAAAGCAGCCTAAACAACCTACGGCTCTAGACTCAAAGTAGAAAAAAAATCATTTTAAGTTGTCTAAATTCTGACATTTGTGTAATCCGAACTATAGAACTGAAATGTGTGGCCAAAAATCCAAATCTAAATGTATGAATCTCTCTAGTACCTCCTGGCATGGAAATTACCTACCTGCTGTTTCTAGGACCATTTCTTAGAATAGCATGATGGATTTGACCCCAAGAATATAATTTCCTTTAAAATGATGCTGCACAAACAATTTTGGCTACTTCTGAAAGGAGAAAGAGGCAAAGAAAATATTCTAAGAAATATCCTAAACAACTGAGAAAGAGCCAATAAAACTATTCAGAGGGCTTGTGGAGTTACCATACTCAGAATTAATCAAAATCCACACAGATATGGCCCTGAGCAACCTGTCCTAGAGTCTCATTATTTAGGCAGAGTTGGTGGATGACAGTCTCCAGGTCTCCTTCAGCTTCAGCTATTCCATGAAAATATTCTCTTATTATATTCAAGCCTATTTTTTATCCTTATCTGAACTGATTTTCCAAATAGAGCAAAGAGAAGAAAAACTTTTTCTTGGAACTCAGAATGAAGTACAGCTGAAGGAAACTCAGAACATCAGTTATGAATAATTATTAAGTGCCAGTTAATACGATTTCAAAATCTAGACTACAGGTGATTTAAACCTTTCTAGCAGATTTTCAAGCATGTCTGTTTCTTTTTTTCTTTCCTTTAAAATTGCGAGAGTAGAAACTTTATGTTTCCAAAACTTGTGAATGCTTTTCTTTGCCTCTGAATCTCATGTGCACTTGATTGTTCTTTGGTAGGATTTGTTTACTGTGAGGCTTTAGCTATTGAATCAAAAAAGATGCAAAATTGCCTTAGGATGACATCTTCATAAGCATTTTTTACGTAACAGAGATTAGGAAGTGAAAAGGAAAAAACCCAATAGCACAAGAAATTGTGCAGTTTGTTTTGAGATTTACTACTATTTAAGGCTTTTTATAATCAACAGTTAGATAACCTTCTGTTATTGATCCCACAAACATCCTGTTTACTAATAGTGGATTGCATACAAAAGTGGCATAGTTGAAGAACTGTAGGAACAATGACTTACAGTCTTACAAGGTTTATCATCAAAAAATGTGCCATATTGCTTCTCTTTCCTAGGGGTGATAGTTGAAAATTATCTGAGCAGGCTATGGGAAATTAAACTTCAAGATGCTTTCACATCAACCATTCTTGTGAATATGTTAACTGAGCTTCTGGAAGATTTCCATAGCATTCCTTCAAGGAAATACAATCACTGGCACAGACAGTCTTCTGAAAACAAATGAGTACGAATCCACTGATTCAAGACTGGAAATTTAATGGGGCTTACAGGTGGATATTGTCTACCTCGACTTCAGCAAGGCTTTCAACACTGTCTCTCACAACATCCTCGAGAAAAACTCAGGAACCATGGATAACTGGACAGTGAATTGGATTGAGATCTGGCTGAATGGCAGATCCCAGAGGGTGGCACAGGATCTAGTTGGAGGCCTGTAACTGGCATGCCCCAAGGTTCAGTATTGTTTAACTTACTCATCAAAGACTTGGTGAAGGGCTAGATGTCTCCTTAGCAAGCTTGCTGATGACACAAAGCAGGGAGAAGTGACTGATACCTGATGCTGAGGAAGTTCCTCCTGAATATGAACAAGAACTTCTTTACTGTGTGGGAAACCATGCACTGGAACAGATTGCCCAGACAGGTTGAGCAATCTCCCTCACTGGAAAAATTAAGGAACCACTGGGGTGAAGTTCTCTGCCATGTGCTCTAGGATGACATTGCTTGAGCAGGGAGGTTGGACACCATGGCCCACTGTGATCTCTCCCAGCCTGACCCATTCTGTGATTCTGTGATTTGTCAATGTCTATCAGTGCTTCAGTAGCAAGATGTTGCAACTGAAAATCCATCTTAGGCTGTATGTTAATTTGTTCCAAATTTAGGGACATCCAGCAGTATTTCTAGTGCTAACAGAGATCTCATACTTTAGGTAAAGAACTAGATGACATGGTACAGCATGAAATCTCCAGGGCAAATGCAAAAAAGACATGGTTTTATCACTGTTTTTCCCCAAATGAAACACTAAAAAGAGTCATGGAGTCATAGAATCTTTAAGGTTGGAAAAGATCTCTAGGATCATTGAGTCCAGCCATTAAATAAGCATTGTCATGTTCACTACTAAACCATGACCCTAAGTGTCATATCTACATGATTTTTTAAACACTTCAAGGGACAGTGATCCTTCCATGGGCAGCCTGTTCCAGTACTTGACCACCCTTTCTGTGGAGAAATTTTTCCTAACATCCAACTTGAACCTTCCCTGACACAAGTGAAGGCCATTTTCTCATGTCCTATCACTGGTTGCCTGGGAGAAGAGGCCAACCCCCACCTGGCTACAACCTCCTTTGGTTGTAGAGAGCAATGATGTGCCCCCTGAACCTCCTTTTCTCCAGGATAAACGACACCAGTACCCGCTCCTCATCAGACTTTTGCTCCAGACACTTTTCCAGCTTTGTTGCCCTTCCCTGGACATGCTCCAGCACTAAAAATGTTTTTTTTAATAATGAGAGGCCCAAAACTAAACACAGGATCATGTTCAGCTGCTGTTGACCAGCACCTGCTGGTCTTTTCTGCTGGGTAGCTTTCTGAAGCACTGCCTGTGGTTGTTGTGACCCAAGTGCAGGACCTGGCACTTGACCTGATTGAACTTCATACAGTTTGCCTCAGGTCATCCACCCAGCCTGTCCAGATTCCTCTGCAGAGCCTTCCTGTCCTCCATCAGACCAACACTCCAGCTCCACTTGGTGTTGTCTGCAAACTGACTGAGGGTGCACTTCATCCTGTCATACAGAAAATTTTAGCTCAACCATATTTCCAGATGCAGGAGGTCCGAAATAATGATGTGTTTCACTTATAGAATAGACTTTCTAAAATGTTTATTTTTCTTGGTTACATAATCTACTATTTTATTAAAAACAGACCTAGGGAAAAAATATTAGTTTTAAAATATGTTGAAACCCATAGAATTTAAAACACTGTTGAATTAGACTTAGTGTTTTATCTTGCTCTGTAAAGAAAATAAGCAGCTGCCAAATGGATTCTACCTGGATATCTGTTTGTCTCTTTAATACCAAGATGAATTGGGGTTTTATTTAATAAAGGCTAGCACAACAAATACTATTATATAAAGTAGCATAGAAGGAAAATTAGTTCATACCGTTCATCGTATTAGAATATTGAAGGAATGTCCAAGCCATGTTCTGAGGATATTTAGCACTAGTAAACACACTACAATGACAATGAAAATGGGCTTACAATTAAGTTATCTTATAATGGAAAAAGAAACACCCTTTTCTGAAGTGAGACAATATAAAACTTTAGTGCCAGGAAACAGAATTAAGTATGTGAAAAATACATATGACTCATAAACTACATCAGGTGAATCAAGCCTGGAATAGAGTACTTGTAGACAAAGTAGCAACAATAAGGTTTTTCACGCTATCTTCTACAACTTTCTCAAAGGCAAGCTAAGGTAAAATGACCTGGATGAAATTCTTGTCAGACAGAAAACTCGTTGTAAACCATAGTCAGAGTGCAATTACCAGGGAATTACACCAGTACTTGCATTTGACAGATTTATCAAGTGCAGTTCTTTCAGCAGTCTGTCCATGACCCAGTACTAACCATATTTCTGCACTGTCATCCTTGTCGTTTATATGTGTAGAGATTGAATTGTCAGCTGACAAAAATTGAAGGAACTGGGACTGAAATTCTATCTGACCCTGATGAACTGAAAAAGTGGCCTGTCAACATAGAACAAAATTCAGAAAAATATTGCACTATTATAGGAACAATTAACTTTACAAAAACCCAAAGGAAAAAGAAACTGCTTAGGAAACAGTTCTTCAATGCTACAGGAATCTGAAAGGACCACAAGTCACAACAAAAGTCAACAACACAATCTTCAGGGCACATGAAGGTAATCTTTCTGCTCTATGTAGCTTACTAAAGTTCTCAATAGGGGTTGTGTGTGCAGTTTTAGGCACCACAATGAACCACTCAAAGCCCATAAGAAAACAACAGATGTAATAACTAGAGGACTGTAAAATGTGTCTCAAGGGTAAAGGTGAAGAGCGAGATTTCTGATACAAAGAAGAAAAAGTAAAAGAATCCCACAGTAGTAGTTTTAAAATATGTGAATGATACTTGCAAAAAAGAAAGAAACAAATTTTTCAGGTTCACAAAGACTGGAAAAGTTGTCAAGGTCTTAAACAAAAGGGAAAATTTTAATTAGACAGTAAGAAAAGTTTTCCAATAGTTAAGACAGTAAAACATTACAAAAAGATGGCCTAAGAAACCTGTGGAATTGAAGGTTTCTGAAAGATAGGTTAGACAAACTTCAATCATAATAGTCTACATAGTAATTATTTGTGGTGATGGGTAAATAAAAGACAGTTTTATGGTTCTACGATTCTGAGCCAGGACTTGAAGCACAGTCTTCTGTTGTCTTCAGACAAAGTGTTGACACTGAGCCAAGTTTGCCTAAATATATTCTTTCCCCTTGAACCTTTCTTCTGTCTTTGCCTTCTTTCAATATTTTTTTTTTTCCCTTTGGGATTTCAGCTGGGCTTGAATTGTTTAGTGAAGTACAAAACGTGAACATAGTGAGACATTTTCTCTTGGCATAGAGACGATTGAGCTAGAAAAATAATAATAATAAAAAGATTGAAGTAAAAATAAGAACAACAAAAACTGCAAGAGTACATTTGTCCTTTTTTACTTCCCCTCAAAAACTGTCCCTAACTACTTTGTGTGTTTCTGAAGTGTTTTTCTTATTGCACTTGCCTTGAAAATGCATTGTGCAGAAGGCCTGAATAATCTTATTACAAAGATGCTCATCTGGCATTGGGTATGTTTCAATCAAACAAAACTTGTATGAATTACAACAGGGATAAAACACAAATTTTTTTTTGTTTAACTTTTCAGTATTGACAAACAAGCATTATTTACAATAAGTAGAGGATATGTAGTCCATCAGAACACACCTTCTGTTGCCTATACAAGCATACAAAATCTCTTGTCTCAGACCATGCCTGCCTAAAATCCGCCCTGCCAATTTTTTAGCTGTGGTCAATTAAACACTGCGCTGCCACGGGAGGGATACCATTTCTCACAGACGCTCAGCCGACCACGAAACAAAAGCAGACTGTCACGGACTTGTGGATGTTTGACAACCTGCCCTGCACAGCTGCGCGCCCAGAACGCAGGGCTGAGCACAGCTCAGTCCAGCCCCTGTGATGCATAATTACTTCTATTCTGATATCATAAAGATGTCATCCTCTCTGTAATTAAATCTGTGAATCATTAAATAGTCACTGCTTTACTATTTACAGAAAGAGTGAGTTTAATTTCTCATGATACTGTTCTCTGGAAGTAATTTGATGATTCGACATATTTTAATTAGCTCCATGATAGTGTTTTTCTTTTATCAGCTCTGACAGAAAGAAGTTCTTACATGTTGTACAGTAGCAACTGTCTGGGACTGCAAGGGATCAGTGTTTATCTGCTCTGTATATTCTCAGCATATCAAAGATATCCATTTTATTTTTTACAAGTTATAAAAAATGAACCATACTAAATCACTCAAGAAAAGTATACTTAATTTATCCTTCAACTGCAGGTAGTTCTTTCCACCAGGTTTCACCAAAGTTTCAAAGCCCTGTTTCTTTCATTTCTGAAGGACATTTGGAAGGTAACTGAAGCCTTTAAACTAAGTCCATTCACCCATAGCCAAAGCAAATCAAAACCGCAGCTTCAAAATCACCTGATTGTAACTTCAGCTCTCTGTTATCACCCCAAATCAATGCCTGAAAATGGTGAGAGAGGGTCAGGTAGTCTTCCTGGCTGTGATCAGCTAGAAAGCTAAGGGTGCAAGCATGTACAGGACATTTAGCTGGGTTTGTAAGCACAAATGAGTCCATCATGTACATCTAAGCAGAGCTTAGGGAACATGTAAGCACAATAGAAACATAATGCTTAAGTCAGACAGAGAGATACAGCAATCATCCCCAAATGTCTCCATCTCTCACTCTTAAAAGTGGGTCATCACTGTCTGTAGATTATCTTGGTCACAGAAGCTGAGGTTGATTTGGAGTGACAGCAAAACCAAGTAGCTGAAAGCAGTATCCCAGTAACACTCCATCTCCATTTATGCCTCCATTTATCCATGCCCCCGTACGCAAGTATTTTGCTCTCCCTGTCTTTACAGTCTACCAACTTGTAGGAATACTTTTAGCTTTCTTACGGTGGGAAACCACTGTGGGGTTCCCAGCCTGGGTACTGCTGCAAGCTACAGGAGGTGCTCTGGAGTGCTACAGACAGTGCTCTTGGGCAGCTGAGTGCCCCCTCCTGTGTATGGGGGGACTGCTTTAACCACTGCCCCAGGGCTTTGTGGTCACTGCAATGCAAAACCAGGGTGCAGGTTTACCGTAATTGGAAAAGAGTGACCTTGACTCAGGCATCAGGCATTTTCTTAAATACTAAGCCACTTCTATTGGTAACTGTCCCCATTTCTGTTGCTAATAATAGAAAGAGATATTAAAACAGGATCTCTAAAATAAAACTCATAAGGCAGTAACTGCACGTCTGAGAAATGGTGTTTCTTTATCATGTAGCAGAACACAAGGCAAAGGGAACTCAGTGCTACCCAGCCTGATACAGAAACATGATTCAGGGTGCAATAAACAGCTTCTGCCCAAAAATGTCCATGTAGTGCTGCATCCTACAGCCAAGAGATGCCCACAGAACCATTCCCAAGGGTTCCCTGCACTAAGGGCCACTGAGAAGCTGCCTGCTGCTGGCAGAGTAAACCCAGCACGTGGCCATCTTGGACTTGTTGCTGCTTCAAGAGCTAAAGTCCGGTGACAGGAATGCCACAAAGACCATGAATGCTATATTCCCAAGTAACTAGCACAGAAATAAAGGAACAGGAAGAAATTTTCAAAAAGTGTCTTGACCTTCTCTCCACCCCTGTCCTCACCAGTAAATCAAACACCAAAGAAAAATCCAAACTGCTAAAATCCTTTACGCTATCTTCTGCAGACCCAGTTTGTGAAGAAAAATTGTGACCCTTGAGGACCAAATCCCAGAGCACTCAGACATGGAGTTTTTGCATTGTTTTCAATGCAAGGAGGAGCAGCAGCTCTGATGCATTCTAAACCACACATTAAAACATATTAGACCAGAACATCCCTTCCTCCTGCTTCGTCAACTGTTCTAAATGTTTCTAAATTATGTACATGGGCCACTCTGACTCTTAAGTGGATATATAAGGCACACTTTGGCATGTGGCAGACTGGCTTGCTGACGTGGCAATGACTTTCCCTGACTCTTGGGCCCTAGTTGCAAAGACTGAAAAACAGTAGTTTAATTTAATGGAGCATGTGTTTGCAGTTTCTATTTTTTTATCACCAAGGAATAACTCAATAAAATTAAACCAAGGTTTTTCATCCTTTTAGGCCCTGGAAATTACATTTAGGCAGTTATTTAAGAGCTTTGGTGCACCTGCAAATTTTTCTCTAATCAAGCTACAGATGCTCAAAACTTATGGACCTTGGATACTTCCATTTAGATGTTTCCACGCTTCTTCCTGTAGCCATTTCTGCACAGGACTGGAGTTAAGTCAGAAGAGCTGAATTTAAGCTCTGGAGTTAAGTTCTGCACAGGACTGGACTAACAGGACTGGAGTTAAGTCAGAAGAGCTGAACTAAGCACCTAAGTAAATACAAGCCAGACTGTGTTAGACTTAGTAGAGCAGGGTATTTTGAGGAGAATGTAAAAAAGTACCAATCTAATTTAAATTGATAATGCCCCTTCCCACTCTTCTTCTCCCCACTGCAGAGAGTGGTCCAGCTTGCACCTACCTTCTCACACAAAACATTTGAAGTTTCTTTTGCCCAAGATTCCTTCTATTGTTGTAGAAAATACTGTTAATTATTGTAAAAGGCTTTTGTAAATAAGGCCAGAAGAAAAACATTCCTTTTCCTAAATATCAGCCATACGGATCTAGATTGCAGTTAGTGCAATTTGAACCTCTTCATCCCTATCAAACATGAATAAATGCTGGACAGCTTTGCTTCTTGCTCCTGCCAGCCAGACAATGCTAGAGCAAGGACATAAAAGCTAACGGAAACAAAAAGCACATCACTATGAAAATGCATTTCACAGATTTAGGGAAGAAACCAAGTGCTGCAAGGAAAATGGAATTATAAATAATGTTTTCAACCTCTTAAAATTTCATTTCACATCTTGGAATTAATATGATTTACAAATTTTCCAAATTCTTGATTTCCCTATTTCATTATCTACTAAGCCCTTTTAAAATTTTTTTTTAGAAAATATTGATATTTAGAATTTAAAATGGTACACAAAGCACTCAAACATTGTTAATGTTTCAAAACATTCCTCTTAGGCACAATATTTTGGAGATTATATTTAAAATTTTGTGAATAAAACTACTTGACTATGCTATAAATGTCTTCAAGTCTGTAAAACAAAAAATAAAACAACTTCAGCTGTGGACACTGCTGGTTGATTTTGGAGCTGTCGTGGGATACAATCCATTGAGAACAATAAAAAGCAAAGTTAAGATATAGATTCAATACTTTTTCCATTTACATTGAGGTAAATTTAGGTGTAACTCCAAAGAAATCAGTAGACTTCTTGGAGCTTTATTTCATTACAAGTGGAGATGGGAGCTGGTTCACCCTCAAGTCTACTGAGGAGGAAAGACAAACAAATTTAAGAATACTGAGAAACAGGAAAACCAAGTCAATGTCACAGCAGTCTGACCTGCAAAAGCAGGAACCACACAGTAAAACCAAGCTTTGCTTGCTGCCATGAGAAATCTTTGGGTGACTACAATGAGACATTTCATTCAGGCTCATTAATTAAACTTGGAGCCCATTACACTAATTTCTGGCAGAAACAGTATCTGGACTCTACACATACTTTTTGAGTTTACCGTTAAGAAGACAGATGGTCCAAATCCTGGAGAATTACCCTGCATTTCAGATGACACAAACTCAGGTCCTCAAAGCACACAGGATTCAGACAGGTTGACATGAAGGTATTCCAAGAGGAGGCTTACTGTCAAAATTCAGAAAAAAAGTATTTAGACTTCAGCTGACGACACTGACATTCCTAATTGACTCTGACAGGCCATTCTGAGTTTTTCAGACAGATTTAAAAGAATGAGAAAATGAGTAAAGCAAATAAGCATTTGCAGGGATTAGGAATGTTCACCAATCTTCCAGGGAACAATTCTCCAGCAATTTCATAGGATGGGATCGCCTATAACTATCTCACACATAGATTTTGCAGGCATCTAGTCATGATATGTGCTGGTTTTAAGAAAAAAAGAAAGACAGGTATTTTTGGATGATCCACCTTACCATTATTTAACATTTAATTTTCTATGGGACCACAGGGGTTTTTTTCAGGAGAACACTTTCCTCTCAACTCATAGAATGGTTTGGTTTGGAAGAGACCTTAGAAATCATCTTGTTTCAACCTCTCTCCCATGAGCATTGGCACCTTCCATTAGACCAGGTTGCTAAAAGCCCCTTCCAATCTGGCCTTGAACATTTCTAGGGATGGGGTGTCCACAGTGTCTCTGTGAAATGTGTACCAGTGTCTCACCACCTTCATGGTGAAGAGTTTCTTCCTTATATCTAATCTAAACCTACCCTCTTTTAGTCTGAAGGCATCCCCCCCTGTGCTGTCACTTCATGTTCTTGTCAAAAGTCCCTCCAGCTCTCTTGTATTCCCTCTAAGTAGGTGCCAGAAGTTCTCCAGGTTGAACAGCCCCAGCTCTCTCTGCCTGTCTTAACAGGAGAGGTTCTCCAGAGATCTGATCATCTCTGTGGCCTCCTCTGTACTTTCTCCAACAGGTCCATGTCCTTCTGACACTGAGGGCCCCAGAGCTGGACACAGCACTCCAGGTGGGATCTCACCAGAGCAGAGTAGAGGGGCAGAATCCCCTCTCTCGCCATGCCGGCCATGCTGCTTTGGATGTAGCACGACACAGTTGTCTCTCTGGGCTGCAAGTGCACATGAGTCCGTCATGTTGAGCTTCTTGTCCACAAACATCCTCAAGTCCTTCTCCCCAGGGCTGCTCTCCATACGTCCTCTGCCCAGTCTGTATTTTTCTTGTGATCACTCTGACCTTGCAGGACCTTGCATTTGGCCTTGTTGAACTTCATGAGGTTCACACAGGCCCACCACTAAAGCCTGTCCAGGACCTTCTGGGTGGCATCCCTTCCCTCCAGTGTGTCAACCACATCAGAGAACTTGGTGTTGTTGGCAAACTTTCTGAGCGTGTTCTCGATCCACTGTCCCTGTCAACAACAAAGACATTAAAGTGCCCCAGTCCCAGTGTTAACCCCTGAGGAGTGCCCGTTGTCACTGGAGTCCACTTCGACATCAAGACATTAAATACAACTCTCTGAGTGCAATTTCTCCTCAGAAAATGTTTTGTGTTTCTTGCTGTTCCAGTTCAAGGAAGGGTTCTTTAATTCAAAACAAAATGTATTGTGTCAGTCTTCCAGCTCCAGATCCCCAACCATAATGGCAAGTGACACTACAATCCATGCATTTGCATGCATAAAAATGCACCAAATAAACCAGTCCACGCAGGTTGAACAAGCACAAGGTGAACAGAGGGAGGTGTACTGATCGGTAAGAGAGAGATAAGAGTAAAGAATGGGGAAAAAAACCCTAAGATTACAACTTATATGGAAGGGAAATGGGACATAAACTCTGTAAGACAAACTATCAATATTGGTCTGTAAAAGACCCTCAAGTCAGTTTGAGAGTCATACCTTTTTTATCCTTAACTAAGTAATAATTCCTCTAAGTATCTCTTCTATTTTCGACATGTTCAAGAGTCCTTTTGAAACCTGCCTTGGAAGGCAGCCAACAAGTCTCTGCCACTGTGCAGAGGACCTGCAGCTGAATACCAATTGATTTCACTGTGTAATACACTGAGGTTTGATCTATGCACCCAATGCAGAAGAGAAGAGAGACTGAACTCTGAGTAACTTGCTTTGATAAAGTGAACATCATGAAACGAAGACTGGGACTAGTTGATATGAATTATCTTTGCCATCCCAATGGCACAACCCAGACCTCCTGCCAGAACTCTGGGAGACTGGGTATTTTCTCTTGTCCTGATAGTTATACTGTAGCTCAAACCAGCAAAAGATTTTGTCTTTCTCACTCAGAGGGCTGCAATATAAAGCAGAGGCTGGCAAAGATCCAGTAAATCATAGGAAATAGATAAGGGACAAAGTAGAGAAGGGACAAAGTAGAAAGCCCTTCTGCTACCACTGTTGTTTAATTTTAACATGGAAACTTTCTTGCATGAACAGCCAACTCAGTATCACGACCTTCAATAGACACTACTAGTCATCTAAGATAAAAATGTGCCACAATGAGAGCCCTGGGCAGCTTCACCTTTTGTAAGATCAAGACTTTCTGAAAGAATTCTGCAAATTCATACAGAGCCAGCTATCACCCAGCCATTTTAAACCACGGAGCAAGAGGAAACACAACTGAGAATTCTTGTTCCACTCTATGTTCAATCTGCAAAGGAGCTACATAATGGCTTCCAGCCAGGGGTTGGCTGTGAATAAAAATCCAAATGAAAAAGAGAACATGTGGAAGCAGAAGGATGCTCCTGGGTCAACAGGCCCAGTCTAAGCTCATAGACTTTTTGCACCTCAGTTTGGATATCTAAACACAATATTTCTCCTGCTCAGAAGGGTACTGGAGTGAGGTGCACAGTGGAGGGAGCTGCTGGAGTGAGGTGCACATAGATGAGCCCTGTTATCTTGATGGAGTCTTGAACAGGAGTTTGATGACTCATTAACCATCATTAGTCTTTGCCTAGGACTTTATGGTCTCTCAGATTAAGTTTGTTGAATGTTCTGCTAGTATTTGCTCCAAAATCACTAACACATAACTTTCAGTTATAACACTGATTGACCCACACTCCTTTACTTGCAATTAATGATGAGTTAATGACATCTGTTCATCCTGGAACATGCTCAGATATTGACAAGAGTTAATGGGTACAAATCAAAATAAAGAAAGTTCATTCTAAGTGTAAAAGAACCCTTTTTTTCTTTTTTTACTGTGAGGATAGTCAAATGCTAGTACGTGTTGCCCCGCCTGTCTGTGTTTGAACACTCGATAGATACTCAGATTCTGATTTTACATGACTCTGGCCAACCTGCTCTGGTTGACCTGACTTTCAGCAGAGGGCAGGAGTAGACTATCTGCAGAAGTCCCTTCCTCCATTAGCTATTTTGTGACTTTAATTCTGTGTGAAATTTTGTTCACAGCACCAGTTTTTCAAGGCATTTCAACAGGGCTGTGGTTATCTCTAACAAACTCGAGGCCAGGCAGTTTTCACAAGTACCTGCACAATGCAAAACCTACTATGCCCTAGGAAAGAAGTGAAGCAGACTCACATTTCCCCAGATAGAGCAGGGAACTGAACTCAGCTTTTACACATCCTTTGTGGTTTCCTAACAGATGGGCCAGAAGTTTAATGCCAGTGTAGGAAATGGAACAGGATGGAGTTATTCCCAAGCCTATTTTGGGGTGCTTACATTAAGAGCTTTTGTCCTTCTCAGTAGAAAAAACTGGACTCTGGAGGGTGATGGAGAACAATGGAAAAAAATTGTTGCTCTGCACTGCCTTCTGGACAAAAGCATATTTTTAAGAATAGTTCTGCTCTGGTCCCAGCAGTACATGAGGTACTCTAATGAGGTTTTCCAAAGGCTATTGTTTTTGCCGAGCTTCATGTCCTACATTTGCATATCCTGGCATTTACAATGCCTTGAAAATTAAGAAATAAAAAGTACTGCCCTTTGCAAGTCTTAAAACTGACTATACACAAAACAACTTTCAGCCTGCTGACTCACAGCACCTTCATGAACAGAAATAGCCAAACACCAGTAGCACCCTGATCGTTTAGAAGAGAGGCAAATCTGATGAGCTGTGAGGGAGAATAAGCTTGGTGTGCCTGTATCAGTGTGATGAGGTTATGGGTGCTATGGAGCTGGTGGATGACATATTGACTCTACAGCAGAGGCACAAGGGAAGCTGGAGCAAGGAAAAAAGGAAGGAAAGTCTGGAGCATAGGACTGTAACCATAAGCGGGATATGCAGAAAAAGAATATGTTGGTAGAGATTTCTATAAAGAGTAGCGATTTCAAGGCTTTTTCTCTTCTCAGGCCACAGAAGGTAGAGGAAGGGCAAAAGGAGAAGAATTCTTCAGTTATAAACAAAAATAGAAAGGTAGTATGAAGATTACATTACTCTAATGTAAAATTAAATTATCTACCTTGCTCTTACTGAATAGGGTGTTCTAACATAGAGCCCTGACTCAGATTTTAAGAGCAGCTTGTACGCAAAATAAAAAAAGAAAAAGAAAATAGCAATGATTGTACAAGGTCATTATAAAAAGACTTGGAAATACGATTAAGCTCCAAATGAAAACAAAGAAGTGATTTAGAAGATTGCTTTTGTTTCTTGTTATTCTTTTAAATGTGTGCCTTTGAGAAACCTCATCATGCACTGCAGTGTAATAAAGGTGATAAGCAGGCCAGATGGATTCAGGTGACCCTGAGTCTTCTGCTGAATTTCAGAGTTGCCTATGAGTAATTCCTTCACTTTTCACAGACCTAGTAACACTTTACCTAAGCTTGGTATGCACTTTTGAGAACTGCTTTTTCAAAAGAATTTGGATGAGCTGAAAATATTTTAGAGAAGCTGAATGAGAATGATCAGTTGGATTGGTCAGTCATCCTCAAACATACATGAACAAACTACAAATCAGATGAATTGCTGAATTATAGAATGAATAATAAAATAGTTTGAGTTGGAAGGAACCTTAAAGATCATGTAGTTCCAACTCTCCATGACACGGGCAGGGATGCCCCCCACTAGACCAAGTTGCTCAAAACCCCATCCAGCCTGGCCTTGAACACTTCCAGGGATGTGGCAGCCTCAATTTCTCTAGGCAACCTCTTCCACTATTCTCATTCTTCCTAATATCTAGTCTAAATCTACACTCAGTTTTAGCTTTTCTTAGATTATTTAAGTCTTCTTCATGTCCCCTGTGGTTATAACAAAACAATTATTTTTTCCTCTTCCGTTCCATGCATTTTCACCTGCTACAAAATGTAAAAGTACCATTTAGTTCACAGTCTGGAGAGAAATCTTCTAAATGCTTTTCTGTAAACCAGACCTTAATTTCCTTGTAAGATCTCATTCCACATGAATACCCTGGCAGTAGTCTGATGTTCACCACTGCAAAACCAAGCAGCTGATACCAAAAGAATCAGCTTGATGCAACCAAATCCAGTGAACTCAGCCAATATACATAGGAAATAGTTTTATATTTTTAAATTCTAATACAAAAGTCATTCTGATTGTTTTATCCAGTTCTCTGGCAGCATCTTTTGATCTTTTTCACCTCATCTAGATGCACCAAGATTTATATTATTACAATGAGATTTTAGCAGTTACCAGATCCACAAGACAAATGTTCATTAAGCTGGGGAAGCTTTAAGGCATGGCTATCTTCCATGGACAAAAATGTAGCAGGATGACAAATTATACTGTTCAGGGTTTTGTGTTTGTTTTCCCAATGAATGCACTTCAAATTGCCAGTAGAAGAAGGTTTTGCTGATACATATGGGTGACATTGACACAACAGAGTACAACTGTCACTGGCAGAAATTTTTGTCTCTAACTTTGTAGTCTCTTCCTGCACATATCTATAGGGTGGTTTTTTTACTGTCCCATTTTTAGGGGTTTTTCCTCTTTAAATAGCAGGCAGTTTTAATTCAAATAAGTTTTGTATTAAACAAATATTTTGAAAAATTGCAGAGAAGTAATCTGTAAGAAATTGTTATAGCAGCTTTGGTTTTACCTTCATTACATTAAAGGTTTGCCATGGCCTTGTTTTCTCTATATAAGATTGAAATTAACTTTAGAATACAAAGCAGAAAGGCTCTGCATTTTCAGGAATAAAACAGGGTTTTGTTCACTTTTTCCAACTAGGTATTTAGACTTTTTTTCATATTAATCCCCCTTCACTTTCTTACAATGCCTTCATTGCCTGTGTTGGACACAGTTCATTTTCGTTTCTCAGCCAGATCCTGGCCTGATGCCTCAGGGACAGCCCCTCGGGCAGCTCCCTGACACCCTCAAAGTGCCTCCCAGCATTCCACGCAGGTTCACACTAAGACAATGTGAAGCAAAAAGCTGTTGTAAATAATAATGATACAACTATTGTTACACAAAATCCCATAATTATAAATTTGCATGGCATTTTTATTGAAGAATGCCTAAAACTTTAAAAAATTGTCCTCTCACCAGAAATGCTCTTTACATACCTGTCTGCCACCAGCTGGGTGTCTTTAACAAACTGTTTTTAAGTCCCTTTACATCCCTCCTTCTTGCCTGGGTTATTTGGCACATAGTCTCCCAATAGGAAAGGTTGCCTCCTCCTGTGCTTTTGTCCAGTGCCCAGCAAAAGAGCAACTTCTTTGTGTCACCAGGTTGAACTCTGTATTCACCTGCTCCTTGTCAAGGCACAGCCTACACGTTGAACTTTTCCGGGACTGAAACATGCTCTTTGGTCACTGCACCACAGGCATTCATAAAAACAAACAGAGGTTGAACCGACCCTCACAGGGTTTGCGGTTTATGGATCTGTGCATCATTTTGGCTAAACAGTTGGTTGCAAAATATGTCTGAGCCTTCAAGATTCCCTTGACAAGCTTTTTAAAAAATAAACTAACAAGAACTCATGATCTTTCTTCTCAGTTTTAAAAAAGCTCTTCACTTTAAAATACAGCCTACAAAACTATATTAGTGGGTACTTTTTTCAGTAGCTGTCGGTTGGGAGATGTCAATTTATTTGATCGGAACAGTTTGCATCCACCACATATTGCACTCAGGTATAAGTCTGAGAGCTCAGGTTATCTTTGGGATCATATTTAAAATAATGCTTGACTTTGGCACAGGATTTTGGACAACTGTAGCTTTGGTAGAATCCTTTCCCAGGAAAACATCCTGTAGTTTACCTAGGGAGAGCTAGAGTCCATGTCATGGTTTGTGCCTGTATGAACCCATAAGATCCATCCCACCCTTTTGTTATTCCTTCAAATCAAAAAGGACACTCAGATTCAATCGTCCAGTGGAGCAAGACCTGATAAGAATATTACTTCAAGAAAAAAGTGACCTCAAGAAGATCTCTCCATTCTCGAATGGAGGAAGAAGGAGACCCCATAGCTCAAAGAAGTTCCTTACAGGGATTTTACTCTTGCAGTATAGTAGGTGTGCTAATAGACAATATATCTAAACAGCATTCAAAGGCTCCTTTCATTAAATTAAGCAGAATTTACATCAAGATTTTATTAGAAAGAAGGATAAAATAAGCCTTCTTCCCCTCATAATGTCAACATGAGAGTCACAATGCTCTCAATTCCTGTTTGTGGGTAGAGTTTGCCCTTACACTTGGTCATAATTTTAACTATTTGCAGTTTATCCTTATAGGAAAGAAAAAAGAAGACGACAAGTAGCATTACATATTTGGAAAGAAAGTGGATTTTTACAGTTCCCAGGTAGCTTTAGTCTTATCCAGATCAGAAGGCAATTGTTTATGGATTTATAGTTTGAACAGACCTTTAAATAGACCAAAACAGGAAGACACTTTTATTTTACTTCCTCTCTTGTTTCCTAATAGTAACATTTTCAAAAAGACCTATTTTTGTTCAGCAGCTCCTAGATCACTGGAGATACAATCACATTTCTTTTGATTTTCAGTCATGGTATTGCATCTGCAGTATTACAGAATGCCTCTATTAAGGCCTTTCTTGCCTTTTAGAACCCTATTGCAAAAGAGTAACATCAGGGTGAATTTTTCCAAATCAAAGGTTCTTGCCATGTCCTTAATGCCACACAAAGAAGGCCTGGATATCACAAGCCACGATTGTAGCGTCAGCCCCCAAACTGCAAGGAATCTCATAGCAAAGCAAAATGGGTGCTCTTAACTCCTGAAATGCCATGCTGTGGGTGAGAAGCACTCTCCAAAGGACCTGAAGGGCTCTCAGTTCTCCTCTGTTCCTGGGAGATAGAAGATGTGGGCACTGCTTCGTATGCACAAAAGAAAAAGTTAATCTATTCCAGCAAGAACAAGAGTAAAAATGAAGATGCAAAATATAGACAGACAAGGAAAAAAAGGTAAAATGAGAAACCTTATGAGGTACCTGCCCCTTGTTGAGATCCTCTTCGGACAGCTGAATGGAGAAAGGTCTGCTCACCAACAGCCCTTCTGTATGTAGCTCTCTGGGAGGGGCCGGGGAGGACAGCCAGTGATCACAGACACGGTTACCCACCTGCTTCACAGAGCATTTCTCTCTCACCTACATATGTCTTTATTAACAGGTCCTACTCTCTTTTAATCAGCTGTATCCCTGGAATACTGAGAGCTATAGGAGGTACATTGATAAAACATAACGGAGATTTGCTTTCCTCTCCCTTACCAGTTAAATCCAGTAATATCTCTTGTATATCCAGGCTGCTAATCCAATCCTTTTCCTGGACTGGACAGCTGCATAACAGTGACTTAGGAAGACAAATTCCATAACTCTGAATATCCTCCTCTCTCTTTTATTCTTTTCCCAGTTCTATATGAAGAGCATGATGCAATATGGTGTGGAGTATCCCTGTGATCTGTTGGGGTCAGCTGTTCCAGCTGTGTCCCCTCCCAACTCCTTGTGCACCCTCACTGATGGGGTGGGGTGAGGAGCAGAAAAGGCCTTGACCCTGTGTAAGTGCTGCTCAACAATAACAAAAACACCCCTATGTTATCAATACTCTTTCCAACATAAAATCAAAATCATAGCCGCATGCTAGTTCCTATGGAAAAAAAAGAATAACGCTATGCCAGCCAAGTAGCACATCAAATAATTTTTTTTCCTTAAGTTTGCTGTATACACATCTTCTCTAGTGCTCAGACAGGCATAGGAACAGCATACTTCCTAACAGCTAGGTAAACTTAGAGACAAGCCAGAAAAACAACAGACCTTAAGAACCATAAGACAGAAGTCAGACAATGTTTCTACATCTCTAAGACAAATAAAGTTTTGGAGATCATCTCCTAAAATCAACCTTATCCGTTAAATCTGCTTACAAAAGCGAAGAGAACAAGATTTCTCATGCCAAGACACACTGAAATTGCACAGTTCCCAGTAACTCCAAAAAAGAAAAACAATTATGTTTGAATTCTAGTCTCTTTACAGACTAAGCCCTGAAAATGCCATGAGAAAACACTACTAAATATCTATGGGGTTTTTAGCCTTACCCTGGTCACTGCAGGCTATTTCAAAGTAGCACATTTTGAAAACTGCAAGTAGAAAATGGAGGAATAGGTCTTCCCTCAGCTCATACCCACTGAGATGTCCTGGGCAGGCAAGCAAAAAGAAATGATCAGTTTCAGAAAGATAAAACTTCAAATCCATTGAAGAAGGCACACCAGTCAAAAATTAACTGAAGCGGAAAATACAAAGACTCTTTCCTAGACTGGGGGTCTAGAAGATTGTAGAATTTCAGTTTGTCACTAAGTGGCTTTGAAGAAACTTTGAACAAAGCTGTTTTCAGCCACTTTTCAGCATCATAGAGTCATAGAATGGCATGGCTTGGAAGGGACCTTAAAGATCATCTAGTTCCAAACCTCCTACCATAGACAAGGATGCCAGTTACTAGATCAGACTAATCAGGACTTCATCCAACCTGGCCTTGAACACTTCCAGAGACGGGGCATCCAAAATGGTTTTTTTTAGATATGGACACAAATTTTTTTGCTACAATTAGATCATCAGCATTCAGATTTTTCCTCTATACTTTAAAGAAAGCACTAATATGCAGCAACATAGGGCTCCCTGCAACAAGACATTCATGGGTTCAGTTGGCAGTGGCAATTCATGGGATCAATTTTGCACCACTCCAATGATGTGCTGAGAAAACTCATTTACTTCACTGTAAAAACAACCTGTGAAATCAAGATTGAAAGCTCATGTCACGACTCCATACACATTCCAAGGCACCTGGGAAATCATAGGTGCTAACTAACTCTGGGTCGTTGGAGTAATTGTGTTCTTAACACATGGTTTGATAGCCTGTGAGAAGGGAAACAGGCTATATTTACTGTATTACATTTCCCAACACAACTGCATCAGCAAGGCTCCTGCCGTGCCTCTTCTGTGGGAGAAACTACCCTCTCTCCTCAACTGTTAGACTTGACTTGGTGTAGTTTTGGCCCGTGCCAGCCACACACTTCCAGAGGTGTGCAGCTCATAGTTTGGGGAATAGCACAGGGTGGGGACTGTACCCAGTGGGGAGAAGAGAGGTGTTTTTCCTGCTCTGGATAAAAGACGAAAGAGGACTTAGACATGCAGATCCAAGTTATGACATGCCCTATTTTATGAATTACATTTTAAAAACTAGAACTTCAAGCATTTTGTCACTTGTGACTGGATGTGTTTTATTGTTGCTTGGCCTTCTTTTTTCCAGAAGAGATGTCTGCAGTTTGGTATGTTCCACTTTCTCCCTCTCAGTATGCAAATACTATCCAAGCCTGGACCTACTCTGGTTATTGACATATTTAAATGGACAAAGAGGCCTTTTCTCCCAGGCAGTCCCTTTTGAAACCAAAACTGAAGTTTTATCAGCCATAGTCCAGGCCCTTTTATTCCAATTCCTTTGAAAAAATCTTTCTTAAAAATGTCCCTTCATGTCTGTACATAGAATCATGCCACTCTAGAATACATAGAATACACCACTCCAGAAGGGACCTTGAAAGATAATTTCATCCAGCCTTTCATGGGAAAGGGAGCCTAGTTGAGATTATCTAGTACCCTGTCCAGTTGTGTCCTGAAAACCTCCAGTGAGATACATGAGATAAGCAGATCACACTAGATGACCAAAACATTTCCCCCCTTCATTAAAAATAATATAAATATCATAAAGGATCCTAGGGGACATTTTCCCACAGAAAAGCCCTAGAAATCTGTGAGACACTGCAGGATCTCCTAAAGAACTGCACAGCAATTCAAGGCTGTAGCAAGCCAGGCCCTCATAGCCACGCTCTGGAACTGTTTTTTCCACCGTAGCAGCCCAGAGCCATGGAAACACAAAATTACCACCTTCCCCTTGTTGTTTTGCAGCAGCAGCAGAGGCTCTGCCTAAATGTCTGGTTACACACAAATCTCCAGCAAAAGAACAGCAGCAAAATATTAACGATTCTCTGGTATAAAATCAATTAGCAGCTTGTCTGTCAATCTGTATGTCCCTCTTTTCAAAGTCAACACAATTTCTTTAGGTGATGATTGAGGACAATATTAACTGGAGAGCCCATAGGCTTTTTGTGAATTATCTGGACTGCAAGTACTTAGCTAATATGTTTTACCTCTAATTCAGTTATGTCTCCATAGTAATTGCTGTTTACACAGTATGTTTGCTAACCCAGGATAATATACTTTTCACATGACTCTTCAAAATTAAGCTAATATGACAGCAATTTTCATTGAAATGCTAGAAAAAGGCTATTAAAGTGCTGGTCATCAGCCTAATAGCAATAATATATACTCCTTTGTTCTCTCAGGATCTGAAGTGGACAAAATAACCATTCATAACAGATGTTTTATTCAGATTAATATCTCAATGAAGCCGACTTATAAATACAAGAGAAATCTAAAGTGATACAAGTGTTTTTTTCATTACTGTAAGGGCTGGATTTCTATCCAAGAGACACTACTGAAAGGAAGAAATCATGCTAGACTGACTCCAGCAATGTGATATCCATCTGGATCTGACCTCTGTGGACAAGGAGCTGCACCATCTGACTGTTGCTAAAGCCCAAGGCTCTGAGCACTCCTTTGAAATAAAATACTATCTACTACACAGAGGTTCAGCTGTGGCCTGACCCTGCCGCTCAAAACCCTCTACCAACACAGAGCTGAAATAGCTCTTGTCCAGAGACAACAAACCCCCTGCAAACGTATAAAGAGCTTGGACCTCTGCCTGCCATAAATTGATTCAAATTCAATGAAGTTAATGGTAAATGGATTTATATCCAATGATGACCTGGCCCTGAGCATCTTGGAAAGTCACTCACGTTCTAACAAAACACAATGAATTATCTGTTGTTCTCAGACATTTTGTTTGATATAGATTGCTGCTGTTATGTTCACCCTGCCTTTAGACTAAAAGTTGTTGGGGCAAAGACACAAGGACTCTGCCATCAGTCCAGGCTCATTGAGAGGAAGTAAGACAGCTCATATTGCTAAAGAACAAAATAAAACTGCAAGGGACAAGGCCCAAGTGACTGTATTGTGAGTCTGGACAACACCCCAAGGTTCCAGAGGTGGGACAAAGAAAGTCCTGGGAAGGGGATTGGTGTCACTTCCCTTGATTGTCTGGTGCCTCAGCCACTTCCAAAACTGGAATGAGTGAAGGCTCCAGAAGTCTTGTTTTCAACAAGCCATATATTTGAATGGAACCTCTTGAAATAATTTTATAGTTCAAGAATATTTTTTATTTTGCTCTTTGAAACAAGAGATTAGTCAACAGGATTTACTGTTGGGCAAGTTAGCTTCATCAGACATTGCTACATTTATTTCCAGCCTTCATAAACAAGCAAACAATTGTTTAATTTATGCACATTTATATATTTTTTTTATCCTTTAAATAAAGCCTAGAGTTTCTGAAAGGATTGCCTACAGTCATTAAAAGCTTGAAGAATAGCCCTTTTTGCATAGGTATGAAAAATAAGAATAAAAACTACGTGCCTCAGTAAAAAAACATGGATCACTTACAAAGATTTTCAACTTGCAAAAACCTCAAAATCTACCTGCATAGGACTTGTTATATGTAAATATATATAATAAACACATTTGATTAGTTATTACATGCTTGTTATTACCATTTATTTTTACATACTTATTACTTATATTCATAGCAAATATTTTACCTAGTAATACATTTATTTAATGTGCTTTTTCAAACAGCTCTGTATACACCTAGTCAACTATTCCTCTTTTTTTCCAATCATTTATTTTTAAACATGTGTATTTATTTTTAAATAAAGAATTATGATTTACAGTGGACTCTGAAAGATGTGGTTTCACTAGGGCCTGTGGGACAACTAAAGCAATAGGTTCAATAAGGGTAGGGTGATGAGATACCAGTAAGAGTTCCCTCAGGGATCTCTAGGTACAGACCTGGTACATGGTGAAGAAAAAGATCAGTTCATTTCATATGATCTCTCTCCAACTTCATTCTGTTTCTGCAAGTATGTAGTTAAGTGGAAAAGGAATGTTGAGTGACTTAATTTAATGAAGTTATCATGTATTTGCCTCCAACAACAGAAAAAGAATGAAATAAGTATACAGCTCATGGTGAGCACCATTCCTGCAAGAGCCCAAATTTATCTACAGATTTTCCTTCTCAAAGTCTTTTCATATAAGTAGATTTTCAGATTGTCTCTTTCCTCTCGTGACTTGCCTTAGGCAAGGAGCATTTTCAGGTACTCAGAGACTTCAACAACAGCACAGAGATTTCCTATTTATTTATTACCATTATAAGCACAGACACATAACCTCAACTACCCTACCTTAACATCTTTCTTTACCCCTTTCTTTTATTTTAGGGGGTCTAATCCCTAATTAGTCCATCCAAGAATAACTTTCTAAGAAGCTGCACTGTGGAGTTGTATCTCTTGCTGCAGTCTCCTTCCGGCTCTACCATGTAGAATCCTAACAGCAGCTCTGTGTGCTTTGAATGCACATGCATTCCTACAATAATGGATTTCCTTTCACAAGAGAGTCACAACTAAAGAAAGCCTGTTTTCAGACATGGTTTTCTGAAAATCTAATGAAAACAATAAAAACTGACATTTTAATTTCTAGGAATCCAAAGCAGAGGTCAGAATAAAGCCTAGTTCTTCCAATTTACATTTTTAAAAGGAGAAAAAAAATCACAACAAACAATTCCCTAGACAAATTAGATGCTAGTTAAAATGCAGAATGCTCAGTTTCAAAAGTGTTGGCATTATTTGTAATTTTTTCCTGTATAAATTCCCCTTAGGCAATTCATTGCAAGATTAGGTACTCACTTTTAAAAATGCTGTGTATGTTTATGCTGCCATTACACTAAATTCTGCTGTGCAGCTTAAAGACATACCTTGAAAGCATAAGAAATTCTGTCTTACCAGATGCAAGCTAGCAGAAAGTGCTCCATCATCTCCCTAAATATCAATTATGCATGCGCTAGACTGCCCTTGTAGACTGCTGCTGAGGTGGGCTACATCATCTCCATGCCTTCCACCTCACAGGCAACTGTTCCAGCTAACAGGCAATTTGTGAAAGGTTTTGGGGGAAGAGTCTGTCCTTTCCTCTTGTGGCAGTTGTATGTTTTTAATCTGATTTCAGTTCTGGAGGGTCTTGTGCTTGCTGATAAGTGCCTGGCAGTTGGTGAAGAAGCTGTCTGGATCCAGCTGCAAGGGAGTGACGTGCCCCTCCACTTCCCAAAGATGTTTTGGTGAGTATCTAACCACTGTGGAGCTAGAAACTCTGCTTAAGCTTAGGCACAAGCACACAGAAAACTTTCATATTAGATTGGAGCTGTGCAGTGATTTTAGAGTACTCACAAAACTAAACAGGAGTTGAGAAGTCTTTCTGTTCTTTTATCATCAGTTTGGGCACAGACACCTACCCTGTCTTCAGAAACCAGTCCAGCCCTCTGTAGTGCAATCTCAAAGCATTCCTTTGCTTTGAAGTCAAACCCTGAGGGGAAGGGGGGTAAAAAAACTCTGCAGAAAGAGGAAATCATCTTTCTCCTTCCTTAGTAGCTGAGCAGTAAGGGAACTTGCCTAGATAATGAAGGATTATTGTTATTATCCCAGTCTGTATTCAGGGATTTGAAACTTTCACCTTCTAGGCAACCGTTCTTATCATTGAGATAAACCTTATCTGCAGAATTTGCCAAAACCCTCTAGCACACTGTTTCACTTTGATGATACCATAAATGCACATTAAAGAACGAAACTATCTGTATGATATAAATTGCTTATTTGCTACATCAGTAAATAAAACCTCCCTTTTCTGCAACCCCCCCCCCCCAGGTGACACCTCTCCACAAGGTTATTGCCTTGTTCACGTTTCTCTACGTCATTAAATATCAAGCTACTCTACTAAAGTGAAGTAAAGACAGGATAGAAAAAAATCCCCCTTTGGTATACAAGGCTGTAGTTCAGTGTTTGGTGATACTATTCACTGAGGCAAGAAAACATCAAAACCACATATTCTCATCACCAAGCACTGGGAGGAAATGCCACTATCACCTCCTCTTGCAGTTGCAAGCAGCAGCAGTGCCTGACCCAGTCTGCACAGTATGTATCCAAATCCTTACGAGAGAAATGGATTTCATACACACATTCCTCCAGCATTTGGTAGGCTCAGACATCTTCCTCTTTACGTGGCTGACTCTGGTGGATCACTGTTTGAAGTATCATATCCTCCCATGCAGCTTCCACTAGATTAAAAGACTGATGAAAACATCAATGTGATGCTTAGCACTTTGCAGCATAATTCCCCTTGCAGATCTAATTGTGAGTTCTGTCAGGTTCTCTTCTGCATGTTGGTCTTACCAATGAAACCTGCAATCTGTTCTAAAAACACCCCAGGTTTTGCCAAACCTAATGAGTTGTCCGTTTCTGATATCTATTGCACCTGATTCACTCCCTTTTCTCTTATCAGGATGCTGCTCTGAATTCTTTCAAGTCCATAAATTTCTTGAAGGATACAGATGATTGCATAAAACCATCTGAACTTGCCACATGATATAATATACATTAATCAGCTATAGAGGAGTTTCCTTTATGACCATTACCACTAATCAACAAACTTTGGATTCATTATGTTTTATCAACTAAAATGTCTGTAATTCTATTCCTTCATCCAAATGCTTAGTCTGGAAGGTCTATGGCCATATTCACAAAAACAACACGAAACACCATTGCCTGTGAATTTGCAATTCATCTCCTTCATGATTTTGTACAGTTTCCAACATAAAATTACACTATTTTTTTTAACCTACATCTTATTTGCTGTCTACAATGTACAGCACTCCTTGAATAGATATCTAATGGTTTCTTTTTTCTTCCCTCTGAAAGGTAGCTAGTCCCATGAATGCTTTGCTTTCAGATCACAGAGCACTTCAAACTAAAGAAAACTGAGCTTCTGAGCTGAGTTTGAGCAGCTGGCAGATAGAAGAGAGAGAGACAGCAGCAGCTCTCCTGGAGGGAATGTCAATAAAAAAACAGAAAGCTACCACAGCAGGATATTGTATCCCAATAAGAATGCCCACAAAGATGAGGTAAGTTCTCACTTCAACTTCCTTCATACCTTCTTCTGCTTCAATCACTGCTTTGACCAGCAAAATTCAAGAGCATGGACAACACTGGGAGACAAATCTGCTGGGAAAAATGTACATCCAGAACATGACATTCATTATAGAAATCATGGAGTTACAAAGCTACTTGTATACAAGTATGCTGCTACCACTCAGGTAAAAAGGTAGAATCTCTTGATTAGATAGATCTTAATTAGATACTTGGGAGGCAGGGGGGAAAGAGCATATATTTTTCTAAACTAAGGTTTATCTCAGCTCTCCTTATACAAGTGTTTATGAACAGTCTGTTTCCTAGGTACATTCCAGATATCCACAATACCTTAACTAACACAAGGCAATAATCTTTTATTATGGTCTGTGGGAAAATATCCCCTAATTTGTCTTCCTATCATTTCTCTGAAGGAGCAAAATCCCAGAAACAAAAAGGCAAGATGCCACCTTCTCAGCTCCCAGAACAATTTGATCAAAGATTGCACACAACCAGCTTCTGTCTGGTTGGTTGCAGACAGTATTCTGGGGCACATGCACCAAAACCAGGCACACAAGCCTTCAGAAAAAGATGTGTATGCCAGGATAGTATGGCTCGGAGCTTGTAAACTGGCGTTCCTTGGTGGCCAACTTCACGTAGACTTCAATTACTACCGATGATTTGCGTGCTCCATTTGCTCCACCAGGGATCTGCTTATAAATTAATGCTGTTCAGGTTGCCTTAGGAGGCAACCTAGAGTAAGGATGTGGCGTACTGAGTACACAGACCCCAATTTCGACTCTACAGGACCATTCTTCACAGTATATGCTATCACTTATAACTCCTTTAGAAACTTCCCTGTGTTTCCTTCCCCTGAATGTGTGTTTTCTCCCAGAAAAGAATATGGAAGAATTATTCCTCTAAGAACTGCTTCTGTTTGAAGAAATCTACAATTTCTGGTAATTTGAGCTGTATGCAACAGACTGGAAAAGTGAGAAATGGGAACTTAAGATGACTTTGGCCATTAAAACCCATTGCCTTCCAAAGCAGCGTGCTACTGAGAATAAAATTTCTGCTTTGGATGCTGTGTGTACCTACTCTCTTGCATATGTGATGGGTTTATTGTATACTTTGATAGCCTTGAAGAAGACTGAACTCCTTTTATCTAATTTCAAATCTGTCTGGAACACCATCAGACCAGAGGCACGGCGAGAACTGGAATGTTTCTGAACTCATCTCCTGCTGAGAACAGCAAAGGCTCGACGAAGGTCTTCACAAATTTAAAAGGGCAAGACAGGCTGCTTGAAAAGCAGCATTTGCTTGAGATATTGGTTTTGGTTTGAGTCTGTTGTTTTGATGAGGGGTTTTTTTTGCAGCAGACTAGAAAGAGAAAACTTTTCCAGAAGGGAAGTTTTGTCAAGGGAAACAATATCTTTTATTAAACCAAATGCTACAGCTGGAAAAAAACAAGCACATTTCAGGAGTGCAAATAACTGGAGAAAGTTTGTGTACCTTAAAGCTTGCCATCTGCTCTAATACAAGGTGTTTCGTCTCCCTACAATCCTTCTCTTGTTTATAACCTTGGAGCATCACAAGAATGCAGAAATTTATATTTATTTGATATGACAAATCTCTGCGTAATAGAATAGCCAGGAGGCCTCTGGGAAATAAGCTGATCTGATTTATAGAGAAAAAGTTAATGGGGTTTTTTGGGGTTTTTTTATTTATGGAACTAAATTGGGCTCAGATTCTGCACATTCTAGCTCTTTGCTCAGCTGGTTGATATTCTGCAGTGGAGTGCTTGGTGTTTCTATGATATGCAAGTCAAATCTACTCAAGGTTGGAGTGATCTCTTACTAAAAGCTTTGCCACATAAGCTGCCTTCTCAAAAACAGCTGATTTTATGAAATCAACATTTGTCTGACCAAAAGGATTGTCTCAAAAAAATTTTATTCAGTTCTTTGCATGCCTTTGGAGGCAGTCAAAAATAATTAATAATATAATAATAAACAGCAAAGAGCTGGAGGAAAAAGTAATGCTAGAAACAAAACATTATGATGTATCCTTGATCACAAATAATTTCTGTCAGCCTGGACTAGGGAGTTGAAAGACAGATTTAATACAAGGCAGAAAAACAGCTCTCATTAGCAAGTAAACAATTTCCAGAATGAAGTGCTCTTGAAAATAGCTGTGAAGGATTGACCCTGACTGGACAGCAGGTGCCCACCAAAGTCACTCTATCCTGCCTCAGCTCAGCAGGGGAGAGAAAATATAACTAAAGGCTCACGGATAAAGACAGGGAGAGGTCACTCACCAATTACCATCATAGGCAAAACCATGTATTGCCAGTCAAATCAGAGTATGGTAATGAGAAATAAAAACTAAATCTTAAAAACCTCTTTCTTAAAAACACCTATCCCCCAGCAGCTCAGGAGGACAGGGAGCAGGGGCTGCGGTCAGTTCATCGCATATTGTCTCTGCTGCTCCTTCCTCCTCACGCTCTCCCCCTGCTCCAGCCTGGGGTCCCTCCCAGAGGAGACAGTCTCCCACACAGTGCTCCAATGTGAGTCCCGCGGGCGTCCCATGGGGAAACAGCCTCCTTAAGCATCCACCTGCTCCGGCGTGGGATCCTTCAGGGGCTGCAGGTGGATCTCTGCTGCACCATGGAAGGCTGCAGGCTGCAGGGGCACAGCTGCCTCACCAGGGGCTGCACCAGGGGCTGCAGGGGAACCTCAGCTCTGGGACCTGGAGCAGCTCCCGCCCCTCCTTCTGCACTCACCTTGGGGACTGTTCCTGTCACATATTCTTGCTCCTCTCCCTTGCAGCTCTTGCCCAGCAGTTTTTTTGCCTTCTTAATGTCTGTCATTTCAGAGGTGCTTCCATTGCTGCTGATAGACTCAGCCTTGGCCAGTGGTGGATTTGTCTTCAATCTAGTTGGCATCAGACATGGGGAAAACTTCCAGCAACAACTCACAGAAGACACTACTGTAGTTCTACACTACCAAAACCCAAATACAATACCTTGGTTTGAATTTAAAAGGGGAAAAGGAGGATTTAAATCAGATCATAGTTATACAGTTCTATCTTAAAGGATATAAGTGCATAAGGCTCTTGTAAGGTGATGAGAAGGGTGAGTATAGGTGTTATTTTTAAAATAGAGAAAAAATTCCCACCAAACAGAAAAAGTGGTGTTTAGCCCTTCAACAGAGTTCTTAATGAGACTCCAAGTTAACTCTAAGCATTTCTTTTTCCCCATGGCACTGAAGTACAATTACACTTTCTTTTCAAGAATCAAGAATATAAAACTTGCACTGTTACACATTGTTCAGATACCCATAAGGACTGTTTTCTTCTGCTGGCAAGTTTTCCCTGATGAGTCGCCTTCATAAATCAGCCTCATTTTTCATTTAACTTTTCACCTGTCTGATCATGACAATAAGTGGCATCTTTTTTTATAGCTGTTGCCAGGTGCCACAAAGGTAGATCTATACCTCTGACTGGGTGGGTAGTACTTCAGGAGTCAGTTGAAGTGACTAAGCCTTCAAATCCAGGCAATTTATTTTGAAAATGCTGTCATTAAAATAACAAATGAACAAATAAACATTGGCCAACCAGGGTCGAAATTATGAAGAATAAAGGATTTCTTTGCAGACCATAATATTTTAAATAACAATCAATGCAAAATAGACCTCACTCTCCAAACATAATTTTTAGCAACTTATTTCAGAAGGAATGTAGAATGTGATGTGCAAACCAGGCCTGCTAATATCAAACCAGGGCCCACAAACCTCCTTTTTCAGCAGTCTAGGAAAATACCACCCATATTGGACATTTAATTCCATCAATAACATTGAAAAGAGCATTTGGTCATAATGTGGTCAAGTTTTTATACCTTCTGTTGGCAGCAGGGATTAATTCTTTCTCCATAAGCATTTTTCACATCTTGTCCCAATATTTCCTGCTAACAATTTCTAATCACAACCTACTATTTGAGTGGAAGAAGAGAGATGAGAAGGCCAGGCAATCCAGGGAAACTTGCAGAACTGGAAGAACACCAACACAAAATTTCTCTTAGGATTAGAAAGGGACGGATGAGAAGTGTCAGCCTCAGCTAAGGGGAAAAGAGGTGCTCAGGCACCCCAAAGACTGCAGTCCTAGTATGCAGCCATGCTGAAAACATGAATTTTGCCAGGTATCACTTATTTTCCTTAGCTTTGATACTGAGATGTTTTATGCAGCATGTTTCTCTATAACCAGAGGGATAGGAAAAATATAAACTTCTTGCCTCCGCCTTTGAATGAGGACAATTTTCCTGAATTATAAAAGTCACTATGAGGCTTACCCAGCTATTCTGCATCTCTCTGTTATTGACTCCAGACCCTAAGTTTTGTGGGTGAGGTTCACACAGCTAAAATCCTTTTATTTAGCAATATTGAAAACCTGCTTTTATCCCATTATATGCCCTTAGCAGGCATCAAACCCAGGACACTTGTCCTTGATTTCAGAATCAACTTCAAGAAAGTGAGGCTGCAGCTGGCTGCTTCCTCATGCCCCATGCTCGTGCTGTGTGTACAAGGCAGCAGCTATGGAGAACTGTGTGGGTCAGGTAAAGTGACTTCTCCATGTATTCTTTCTTCACTTGGCCACCTTTTCCCTTACAGTGGCAATTTCCACTCCTCATCACACACCATCACTTGTACCCCATCGTCCTGTCCTCCCTCTCATTACAGCCACAGCTGCTGAGGTGGAGAAGGGGAGAAGATAAAATCCCATCCCATCCCATTCTCTTCCCTATCCCAACCAGGCCACTGAGCAATCCCATTTTTACCACCAGTTTCCAGATGAAGCGATGCACTTTATCGACTGTCACAACCAACAAAATGCCGCAGACAAGCACCAAAGTCACAGCTGGAAAAGACATCTCTGTGCCAGACCAATACACTGCCTACCAGGTCCAAGGATGACTGGCTGAACTGCTCAGCTTTCACACACCTCTGCAAAACTGAGCATTCACTTGGTGGTTAAAACTCAAAGAGACAGAAATCTAAGATACTTGCCTTCCTCCACCACTGAACCAAGAGGTACTCTTAACATATTCAAACTAATCAAGCCCAGAAATCTAACAAAAAAGACTATAAATTGGTCTCATGCCTGCAGAAAGTGCTATGAACTTAATATGGACTGATTCTGTCAAGAGCCACACTCACAGTAACTGCTCGGCTCAGCTGTACTGGCAGTGCTGTCGTTTCTCAGTGGGAGCAGGTCCTTAGTGGGGAATTTTGAATGTCAGGAGGAGCTGTGTTTAATGCTGCACATATTTTGATACATCCATGCAGTGCACAGAACCTCTTCCCATCTGAGGTCAGGCTTATTCCCTCACACATTTCACAAGAAATTATCTTAATTTCTGAAATTATTTTTATTCGGGGGTTTTTTTCCCATTCAGGCATCTGTATTTTGAGTATTGCTTTGAAAAGGTCCCAGGAGTTTTTTGAGTGGGCACATATTTCACACACACACACACTCGAACCCCCCTTTTTCATGGCTGCCTGAAGTGTGACTGGGAAGAAGCCACAGCCTGTCATATGTTGCTCTCTGAGGAACAAGACATCTCATCTTATCTCTGCTCCTGACTCCTTATAATCTGGCATCCCCACAGGCTGGAAGCCTTTTCTGTTATTCCAATCTATTGTAGAACATACTTCTTCAATAATATTTTGAGTATTTATCTGCATTAGCCCCCTACAAGTTCAAACTGCCAAGTTCATTCTACACATAAAAATATGGTGTATGCATGCGTTTATTTTACCACATAAATTTCTTTAAATATTGTTATTTCCTTTTTTCTTTCTTTCTTTTTTTATCTTTTAAAATTATTATTTCATAAGATTCATCCTATCTAACATTAACTGGTGAGATACTTCTATAAATTTCCATTGTAGGTAAGGAAGGGAGATGACAGGATATTTCCATCGAAGTACAGAATCCTGTTCAGCCCTTGCTTACTCTCCATGGATTATAGGGAGAGGTGAGATAGTCAGCTCAGCCTATATGCCTGAATCTTAGACTGATAACATTAAGTGCACCTCACTCTTTCTTCCTGGTGAAACATCTCAAAAACTGAAAAAATCAACAATTACTAATACATATTTAAAGCTTTTTTTATATCTCCACTGGGCTTTTTTTATTTTCTTTAGTGCAAGTCTAGGGATGCATGTGGATAAGGATTCAATTTGGATGAGCTCTTTGCCTGAGCAGGAGCTTAGGTACTATTCCAGTGGAGCCACGAGTACTTGCATAGGTACAATAGGATGAATATTGTCTCTTTAGCTACTGCTGATGGAGATCGAGAATACAACTGTCTGGTTGTTTTTAAACACAGGCTGAAACAAAAAAAAGTGAAGCAGAATGGGCTTTATTCATTGTGCCTATTAAGATCACTTATTTTTAATCACCTTCAAAGTAATCGTCAGCAGCAGTTCAGGTTCCTTCTACACTTAACAGAGGGATACAGGCATCTCCATTAGGCATTTTTCCAGTACTAATCTTAGGAAGAGATGAAATGACACTTGAAGACATTGGCTTTTCTCCCTTAACTGCAGAAGGAGGCACAACAGCTACTTCAGAAAAACTATCCAATTTTTATGTAGCTAAAGTTAGATAAGACAAATTTTTGTTCATTTAACTAGTAGGCATAGTCCATCAGTTACACTTTCATTACAAAAGTATTTGCTTAATTCCCTTAGAGCATCATCTCATTAACTGGAATCCATTTAACCATTTTGAACAGACGTCTGAGCAGCAACAGAGAGCTCAGACATCAAACGTGACTGAATGGATTCAGTGGCAATAAAACTCAGAAAATGCTTCTGTACAGCAACCAACCTGAGGCAGTGACACACAGTCCTTGGGTGTTCAGCATCACAGCAACATCTTCCCTTTATTTCAGCAGGTAAAATATGGGTATTTTCATATCGATGTATTATACTTAAAGGTGAGAGTACATAAAAGAGCTGATGGTTGGAGCGTGTTGTTCAGCAATAACTTACCTAACACAGAATTACTGCTGTGTGGAATATTGCACACCAGTACCTAAGAAGTTTCTGCAGTTTCGGAAGACTGACGAGAAACCTGCTCTTTTTGGGGAAACTGCGACATCTGCTGGTTTTTAAGGACAAACCTAGAAATGCTTCCTCATTACCGATTTCAGAAGAGGCACATTCTGTGAGGGCACAAATGTGACATTAGAGAGCCAAACGGTGATGACAGCATTGCAACACATCAAGACAGGAGTTGAGGTTTTGCAAACCCAGTGAAGTCATCAAGGGTTAAAAAGAATCTGAAGATCAGCTTCACAATTTGAAGAAAGGCTTCAAAAAAGAGCACAGATCACTGGAGTGTGAAAATTGCTATCAAGATCTCGGAAGTAAACATACGGAAAGAAAACAAGTTCAATTTTCTGTGTTTCCTGTTGCTCTCCTAGTATTGCACACATGTAGATAATTATCTGCATTCAAAACATGAATTCTCGAGTTCTGCAATGAGAAGTGAAAACATTGCAGGGAGAAGCAATAGAAACCAGCCAGTTGCTAGCAATTTTTACTAGTAGATATTTACTAATTAGGTAAAGCAATATCACAATGCACTAGGAATGCTGGCCTGTTCTCAGATACCTGTTTTTAAATAAATGGTCAAACCAGAACAAGCATACATGTGATCTTTAAAGATATGTTACTTTTCACAAGCAAGGGAGTATGAGTTTGACATGCCCTGAATTGCTCTGGAGAACTCTATTCACAGCTAAACACTTGCACATCTCCCAGCAACTGCTGCTTTATTTCAACCATGTATGAAGCAATCTATTCACAAACTGTGTGCACAATCATATTCATACACCACTTTTGAATGTTTATAATGAAAGGTGGCTCATAAAGACAAGAGGAAGTTGTATTTTCAAGTATTGAAATTAACACTGAAAAGTTTTCCCTTGCACTTGAAGGCCAAAAGTCTGGACCCATTCTTCTCAGCTTGGAATTAAACTGAAATAATATTTGGTTCTTTTATCACTTCCAGATTTGTTTATTATTGAAGTATAATGTATCAGACATAGCCAAAAGGAGTCAGGTACAGTCATAGATGCAGGAAAACAGATTATTTTCTCATCCAGTCAAGGCAGAGTGAAACAAAAAAAGTGTGTTTGTCACTGACAGTGGTGTGCCTACAGCTGGGGCCCTTCAGGAACAGACGGCTTTGTTGCAAAATCTGCCACTGTTTAACAGACCTCAGCAGCACTGACTTCTAAACCAGGAAATTAACAGAGGGCTGCAAAGAATTAAATGTCTCCTACTTCATCTTTCAAACACTCCAATAAATTCTTCAGCATATTCTTGCCATAGACCAGATAAAACAAAGTTGACAGTGACAGAATGCTATCACTTGAGACACCAAAACAGGTTTTTTCTGCATTCTTGTCATCAGCTTGTTTTTAAAAATCCCAACAAACTGGAGGAGAAAATAAGGAAGACTAAAGAAGAAAACTTCTGAAAATGTCAGTTCCCAGAACTATGCCTAGATGTTCAGTCGGACACCAATCACTGGAAACCTGGAATTGGCATCGTTGTATTTTGATGCACAGCACAAAGAGCGTTTCCAAGGCAGAACTGGCAAAGGACCAGCATCTGCTACCTGCTAATTAACACTTTAAACACAGCATTGCAGGTGGCTGAAACAGAACAATGCAAACCTGGAGCATACTGGCACAGCGAACCTCACTCCGCTGTGGTGAGTCTTGCTCCCTCCCTGTGGAGTCCCTCCCAGAACCGCCTGCAGTCTCCTGCATTTGTCTGTGTCTTCACTGCCTTGACAGCCAGTATTACAGTTATTTAGATGTTGTGTAACTGCATTACTTAATGTTTGCACAGTACTTTGAATGTGTGAATTGCTATCCAGTTATTCAGTATTATTATTTCCATTAGGATGAACCATAAAGGCATATTGAAAAAGACCATGCTTAAGTTGAATAACCTCCTTTAAAGAGGAATAACAAATCCATCAGGTCTCGTCAAGATGTTACACTAACTGAAATATCTGAAATTATATCTGCATTTTCAAAACACACGTGTTCATGCACATGCACATTATTTTATTTCAAAGACAAGTATATTGGTTTAACTAATCTTTGGGTTTATTACTCACAAAGAGAAAACAAAAAGTCCTTCACCTCGAATATAATAAAAATTTGTTAAGTTAAAATCTAATAGCATGGCTTAATGACAATATCAAGAAAACTAGCCCTGGAAATCAAAATTAGTGATGTTCTTTGATGTTACTCTGTCTCGACTTTGTATCTTGTACAGGTCAGACTAGTTTTATCAATTCAAGGAAATTAAGCAGGAAGATTGTACAAAAGCAGTTATACTGCTGACAGTTTAGTGGCATAAATTGTAATGTGTGTACTGGAACCAAAGTAAAATGACTTTTCTAATTCCAGGATAATTGTTAAGAAGAGCCATGCATCTCAGTATAAAACTAGGCATGTGATGAATTGTATCAGTATGACTACATTAATATAGACTAATACTTTACGCTGGCTTAATTTTCTATATCAAGAATTCTGTGAGTTTGAAAACCTGCGTAATCAATCAATTGGAAAAAAAAAAAGCGTCAAACAGTTTTCGTCATATGGGTATAGATAATTCCAATCCTCCTGAAGATTTTACCTCAGAGAGAAAGCCTAGCTAGAATAAAGTTTCCTAACTTAAAAATAATCAAGACCCACTTAATTGAAAAGACACATACAAAGCAAGAGTGGTAATAATGGTGGTGGGTGTAGACACAACTATGTTTGCATAGAGGGAATTTTTATAATGCATGGAAAAAAAGAGCACACCTACTTGTTAGAAGCCAGTCCATTTCTTCCAGCTATGGCTTTTCATCTAATAAGAGTTATCCCCTCCCTTTACAATGCATGCTCCATTTAAAAAGATTGATAGATTCATATTACTGAAGCAATAGCTTCAAAGAACATGTCACATCTGATGACAAGGTATGTTTTCTTTAAAGATTAAATCAAATGAAACATTTACTTTCTAACACACAATCTACGGGTCTCAGTTCACATTTGTTGGTTCAGAGGAAGACTGGTAGTACCCATGGCATGAGTATGCTAACAAATTGCCAGGCAAGCTGGAGGTTGTGAAAAAAAGTTGGGTTTCATTAACATTTAGTCCAAGTTTTTGGGCTATAGGCTTAGAGAATTAATCAGTGTTTGAGAGGAAGAATTAATCTGAGACTCGTGTAGATGTCTCCATCCTTCTGAACCAGTCACTGGAGTCTCTGTTACAGCTGATAAAGGAAAATTAGCACCTTTAGAGATAATTTATCCCAATGTAGATTGTAAAATGAAACAGACAGCCCTCCATATGGGGAGACTGAAATTATTAGTAAAATTATGAGACAAATAGATCCTGCATTGGCTCTAATAATGTAATCAGTAATTAATTGTCATAATTACATGTCTAGAAGACAAAACAGAATGTTTTTATGTTGTCTTCCTCTCACCATCTCAGTTAATATAAAGAACAGTCTTAGAAGAGGAAAGACAGAGACCTTAAATCCCTACATGAGGCTGTCTTGATGGTTAAAGATTTAATCAGGAAATAGGAGATGCAGTTTAACATCCCATCTCTGTTCTTGCCCAGCTGTCCTGGCTTAGCTACTTGGCACTTCCCTAGGCCAAGAAGCCTTTGGGAAACTGCCCTGGCTGAGGGCAGACATCCAGGAGAACAGAACAGCTTCTTCTCTATCTTCATTTTGGATGAAAATAGTAAAAACAAAAAAACCAAACCTAAAGGTCTAAGCAAAAGAAGTTTAAAAACCCCAAGCTCAAACAAAAAAGAGTTCTGTGATGAGTAGAATCCTCAGGTTTGCTCCTCCACCCTCACCTCTGAAACTTCCCTTCATCAGACCAGTGAGATGATTGATACACACACGCCATTGCTATCTCTATCCTTTTGCCCTCCATTTGGACCCCAGATTCTGTTTCTATTCCTTCTCTGTTTGTTAGAGTTGTTCGTGAAACACCTCCAGAATGAAAGACAGTGAATCAAGCCCGTGTCACTATGAGGCTGTTTCCAGATACCCTTTTCTCTCAGATTGTTCCCTCTGTGCCCTCACCATGTGTTTCTTACCTAATCACTCTGTTGGCCTTTGGGCATGGACTGGCTCTCACAAGTGATGATCATTTTGCTAAACAAATGAGTATAGTGGGGAAAACTGTAAACATCCTTACTACTAAGTCACTTACTACTTATTCTTAATTCTTATTCTGTGGGGACAGACGTCCGGTCCGTAGGTCTCTCAGACCTTTCTGATAATGAGCCAATAAGGGTATATCCATGAAAAGCAAGAAGAATCCTGAGGAATACCAGTGAACAGGAAGCAAAACAAGCAGGATGAAAACCCTGGATGTAAACCCTGAAACCGGGAGCTGAAAATCTGCCTGAACTTGCCTGAACACATGAAGTAAGAAGCCAATGAATGGCTTCCAGATGTAACAAGAGACCAATAAACAATCACCAGGTGTAGCAAAAAAAATGAGGAGAAACTGCAGCCTGAGTACCGCCTTATAGAAAAGATATCAGTTTATAACTAGAGTGTAATAAAAAAACTTTACCTTTTGCTTCACTTTGCTTTCATTTTCTGCTTGTTGCTTGTGTGACTGTCCTAACTTTAAAGCGACATTATTCTTCTTTCGGTAGCAGTATAGATGTCAGCATGGTGTCCACAAAATCCTTATCATGATAGTATAGATTGCTTCACAAGCCCTGCCTGAACAATTATTCAGTGATGCCTCTCCATGCAGGGAGCTCTGAGGAGCTTCTCCCTCCTTGCAGCCCTATGTTTTTTCTTGTCCCCCGGTGTTTGTGTCAGGTATGATCTCCCTACTGCTCTGAAAAACCAAAGTTAATCATGATCTCACACTCTTACCTGGTTCTCAACTCTGGATTCAGACAACACAGGAACCAACTTCATGAGATTAAAAGCAGTGAAATTCCCTATAGTCCAATACACATCTTAATATAATTTTTTGGGAGAAAATCCTATGAATTGTACAGGAGCTTTCCTTATGCTAATCAGAGGGCATTTCCCCAACTTGACTATGGATGTTTTTAACAAACTAGAGAGAAGGTGCCCATGGGGCTCCTAAATGAAACCCTTGGCAGCCTTGCACATCTGCCAAAAGAGCTCTGTACAGCACAAAGGACAGCGTGGTTTCTCCCGTGGCTGAAGGTCACAGCTCAGTCAGTTAAAGAAGAGCCTGTGTGTTCTTCCAGATGCTTTTCATGCACAATTCCAAAATGGACGGTGGTAATTTCTGTCTTTTTCTTAGAGTAGATACTCTGAAACAGCAATAAGCTGTTGAAATTCAAGTCGTATCTTCCATCAAAGATATGACTTCACTGGGCTCAGAAATGCTGTCTGGGGACAGCCAAAGAGGGGAACTATTTCTTCTGGTGCCTTCTGGAAGGCGTATTAATCCAGCATGGGAAGGGAAAAAGCAGCACCACATCACTCCCAAGTCACTGCCACAGAAACACAGGAATTACTTTAATATCAAAACTTTTCCATCAGCTTTTCAATTTAGCAGACAGCTGCCTTTGGCAGGAATCGTGTAAGAGAGGCTTGGGCTGAAAAAATGCAGCTATGTGGAAAGACGGAGGAAAATAGGTAGAGGGAGGGATAGAGAAGCTGTCATACATATGAAGTCACTGACTTTATTTCCATACCTGTGATGGGAGGAAGTTAGAAGGCTCATCCTTATTGCAGAGAGAGCTCCTCAGAGAGCAGATAGCCAGAGAAAGCTGTCATTTATCAAGTAACACTGGCTGTCATTGTGCAGCTATTAACTCTGACTCAGTTCCGTCATTTCTGCTTTGAATGATACTAACATCAGCCTTGTGGAAAATTATTTCTTTGTTATATCAAAAAATTTTCAAATACTTGTTAATCCTTTTATTTAAATAGTTTCTGCTATTTGTTTTAGAAGCAAGCAGAAAATGAAGGAAGAAGAAGGCAGGCATTTCCGAGGGCACAGAACTGAAAACATAAATGTTTATTGCAGAGAGATGCCTATGTAGAGTGGGCAGGTATGAAATAAAGGTGTCATTTATCAAAGAGCACTAGTGGTCAATCTGAAGGTGTCCCTGCCCATTGCAGAGGGGTTGGACTAGATGATATTTAAGGTCCCTTCCAACCCAAATCATGCTATGATTCTGTGATCAGTCAGGTAGTTCTGAGGCAACCCTGCACTGGCACATTCTTCAATGCCCATTATGCTTTTAAGGCAAAATGAAGAAATTGTGTCCAATTATGCTTTTCTACAAGCTGTCATTAAGGAGAGTTATGCATCTCCTTTCAGAGTAGAGAAATATTATCAACAGCAATATCCAGCTCCTTGAGTCTCAGTAAAGTGATATACATTTTGCACTAGGTAACATTAGGACAGGAATAAATACACCCATTTCTCCTCAGCATGCCTGTGTGAGTTGAAGAATAAAATAGATTCAGCCTAAATTAATCTGTAATGTACAATAAAACTCTTTAGATGCCATCAGTAACTAGCATATATTATGAGTCAATAACTGACACTGATAGCTTTAAAATCTTAACTCATAAGACAAATTATCTCAGCTATCAGCTCACCATCAAATTTTGTAATAAAGAATCAGCCAGGTATACTTATACCTACTGATAAGTTTAAGGTCCAAAGCACATGATGAAGGGTATTGGGGCTTTGTAATGAGGCAATAAGATGCTGAGTCAAGATTCAGCTTGTTGAATGACAGCTCTGCAAGCTGTGTTTTGCACTAGCTAGGCAGGTGAAAGTACTAGGCAGAGTCATGCCAAAATTTGGAAAATATGCATCAGCCAATCTCCTACCTGTGTTTATTGCTGCTGAAAACCTCTCACTGGGGTTACTGTTCTTCACTTATTTTCTGCTCTTATTCCCCCACCCAAGTACCTCTGTTTCAACCCTGTCTATCTGCTACAAGAACCAGAGATTTTCAAATTCCCAAGTGCATCAGAACGCTACAATTTTGCAGTGATATCTTGAACTCCTGCCAGTGGAAAATAAACCAGATTCTCTTTGAATAGTTGCTGAAGGAGAAATACAGTCCTTTATGACATAGAAATGCATGAAGTTCTGTCCTGGCAGCCCACTGATTTGCATTATATTTGCATCATTAATCATGTCTTCTGAAAACACTCAGAAAGCAGCGAGCGTGAATGCCATACCATCCAAAGGAATTTTGTGGACAAACAATTGACCTGTCATCAGTGTAGATGGCATTGAGCTTCACATCCCACCAGATGTGGTTGTCCATAGGTCTGACCAAGAATGCAGCTGCAGTATTCTTCTTTGGAGTTGGCACACCATGTCCTCTCTGGGAGTCCTGAGCACCCCTTTGCCCCTGGAAGCAATCATTTCGCTTCTGTCAGATAATTACAATGAGAAAATAATTAGGAATATTGTGGATGTTTCACCAGATATTTGTTTTTGTGGGATACTTCTGGACAGAGGGAAACACATGGCTTAACTTGGACTTTGTAAAGGAAGGTTTACATAACCTTCCCACTTACATAACATTTTATCTATTTTCAGGCTTAAGAGAAACACTTTTGTTCCTTACCATTCATGTCTGTATAAATTTGTCCGTGGGCATGGAACAGTGACACTCACTCAAAAACAGCACTACCTCAAGGAATACTTTTGAAAATCTTACATCCCAGGAAAAACAAGCACCCTGACAATCCCTGACCCTTAGAGGGGTCACTCACTGGGTAGAAGCAGAGACAGCTTCCAAAGCAATCAGTTGACCATGGTCTTTTCCAGATATAAAGCTCACCCTGACAAAGTTAGGTGCTGTACAATTGAGGCCTAAGATGTGGTCTCCGTGTAAAAACATTAAGGAACTTTGAGTGAAAACATTTAACGCTTCATAGTTCCAGACAATCTCGGGCTCTGGGGTTTATTTTCGTATTTCGTTTGAAATACACTTACAGCTTCTGCCACAACCTGGGGCAATGTATTCCACAGGCTGTTTATGCCTTTGCTGGGGGTGGGGGAAGGTAATTAAAATATTTAATTTATTTTATGGCTGCTACTTGATATATGTGTTTATGCACATAAATATGTATGCATACATATATATATATATATGTGTGTATATATANACTCAAAAACAGCACTACCTCAAGGAATACTTTTGAAAATCTTACATCCCAGGAAAAACAAGCACCCTGACAATCCCTGACCCTTAGAGGGGTCACTCACTGGGTAGAAGCAGAGACAGCTTCCAAAGCAATCAGTTGACCATGGTCTTTTCCAGATATAAAGCTCACCCTGACAAAGTTAGGTGCTGTACAATTGAGGCCTAAGATGTGGTCTCCGTGTAAAAACATTAAGGAACTTTGAGTGAAAACATTTAACGCTTCATAGTTCCAGACAATCTCGGGCTCTGGGGTTTATTTTCGTATTTCGTTTGAAATACACTTACAGCTTCTGCCACAACCTGGGGCAATGTATTCCACAGGCTGTTTATGCCTTTGCTGGGGGTGGGGGAAGGTAATTAAAATATTTAATTTATTTTATGGCTGCTACTTGATATATGTGTTTATGCACATAAATATATATGCATACATATATATATATATGTGTGTATATATATATATAGTGCATGTGTTGGTACTGGCTACTTACTTGCTGAGTATCCTTCCTGAGCATGTTATGATATTAGCAATGCCTGTGAAAGAAAGATAAGAAGATGAAGTCACAAAATCTCGGAAGATAAAAAGATGGAGTCACAAAATCTCAAAAGAATTTTCTTTTGCAGGATGAAAAAGCAGGGAGTAGATTATTATGAAGACTGGAAACAGAATTTAAAATAAAATAGGAAGAAAGGGATGGAAAGTTAGATTCTGTGTGAGGTTCTTTTCTTTAAAGGCTATCAGAGAAGTTCACAAGATGGTTTATATTTCAGAGAGTAATACTTTCTACAGCCTTTCCAAAACATCCCTCTAGCCAGAAGCGTACCTGTTCTCCCTCTATTATCCTAGTATGAAACAAAATTGATTCAGACTGCCTGCGTAGAAGATGACTGAAGTGAAATCTCCTGTGACAGTAAAAGAGCAATCTTTAAGTGCCTCAACATATCAGTGAACTCTCAACACTTTCATTTTCTCACAGATATGAATTGGTCTCTTTCCTATTACTTGTGTTAAAAGGGCTCCATGGTCATTTTTGAAGGCAGAAAACGGGTCCATGAGCAGTGTTAGCCCATAACCCCAACATGGAACAAGACATTAAAAGAGGTTTCTGAAACAGCCAAGTGCCTGCTCAAGGAACTTGGGGATTGAAACAATACTACAGAGTTTAGATGGTTCATAATTCTGAAAAAGCTTTGATTTCCATGTTCCTTTCTCCTCTGGTGATTTTAGAACTTTTTTCAGGGGAGAGTACCATTGCCCTCTCCACCCCTTATACATCTGGCTACAGTTTGGGGCAATTTTGCAGAGAGCCAGTCTGCCTGTTTCAAGTCAAAACATGTACTTTCATGATAATTTAAGGGAGGGGAACAACACTTCCTATATTTCATCCCTGCCCTCATCTCCAGTTACAACCCAAGTTTCCAGAAAAAGAAAACTGTTGGTGTAGTTAAAAAGCAGTAGATTAGAACTAGCTCTTCCAGAAAGATACTCCAGCAAAATTCCTAATTCCTGCCCCAAAATGCAACTTTATCCAGAACTGATTTACATAAAATTGGACAATAGTCTTATGAGAGATTCATAAACATAATGGTTAAAAAGCTTTATCTTCACTGCTGGTGAATTCAAAACTTTCAGTAATTTTTGGCTTATACATTTGACAAGGACTTTTATGGAAGGACTTTTCACATAATGTATTTGAATAACAAAGAGATAATGAGGCATTCACAGGACAAAAAATAATACACATTTTTCATTGTGCTTACCACATTTTTAATATTTTCTGTCATTGTTTGTAAAACTCACAGTAACAGTGCTGTTTTGACAGTTGAACCTTAGTTACTTTGTCAACTTTATTGTCTTTTAGAATTATTCAAATATTCTCAATTAATTTTAGAGTAATGAGAATTTTGGAAAGCAAAGATTGTAGTGAATATTTGATGAAGTAATAGTATGTCAACAGTCTAAGCATGGCTTGATTATGGAAATGAAATTTGGGTAGGGAATTAAACTATTAAAGCAGAAAATGTCTAATTAAATGGAATCCATGCATTAAACTTCACTTATTCTCTACACAAGAATTTTTTTTCAAGTTCCATTTAAGTAGTATTATATAGCAACATATAATTAAAAATCTAATACAACCTTTAAATTATAAAAGGCATCCTACTTTTAACAGGAAAGAGCAGACCACTTTTAAAAGGAAATAGCAGCCCATGTGAGTGATTTCCATTAACTGAAACAAATATTTTCACTATCAAAATGTATTTGAGTTTTTATATTCAGCACATAGAATACAGAACTGATTTCAAGGAAAAAGTGAAAACAATAAGAAAATACATTCACAAGTGTATAAAGTATTTACACATCTCCTAGATAGCAGAGGAAATGCTCTCAGCTCCTGAATGTTTCACAAACACTAGCATGCATATTCATATTTCATAAAGTTTATACCCAAAAGCTCATCATCTGCTTATTATTTACTGAATGTCACTCTCCCAGTTAACACATTTCAATAATTCAGTCCCAAATCAGAAGCAACTGCACACGATTTACATTTACAAAAGATCACGAATAGAAGAAAGTCAGTCTGCAGACAGCACGGGGACTGATTGCAATGCTTGCCAGCCCCTAGAGTCAGTGACAGGGATGACAGATTTGTGACCTTATTTTCCAGCAGAAGCACATAGAATCATAGGATTGTAGGAACATGTAATCCTAGAATGGTTTGGGTTGAGAGGGACCTTAAAGGTCATCTCATTCCAACCTCCCTGCCATGGGCAGGAATGCCTTTCCCAGACTGGGGTGCTCAGAGCCCCGCCCAACCTGGCCTTGAACACCTCCAGGGATGGGGCATCCACAGCTTCTCGGGGCAACCTGTGCTCGTGCCTCACCACCCTCTGCTGGATTCCTCCTGATAGGCATCGCACCGTTGTATATTTAGGCTCCTTTATCCTGATGCCTAGCTCTGTCCTCAAATGAGACAAAGAATTCAAATGTTGTGCTAGCAGTCCTGTGTCACTGAAATGCCTTGGAGCCCAAATCATGGTGTAGGATGGCGGTGTGGCTGATCAAACACAGAACAGAGACAGGTTTCCTGTCTCATCCTCATAACTGGAGCTGAGTGTATAATCACTGAAAGGAAAAAACACAGGGATAGTTTATTGGGTTAAGAATAATTTTTCCAAGGACCAGGAACCTTTGTTAACGTTTGATAAGCAATTTCAGGTGTGAAAAGATACCTGAAGAAAAAAGGGAAATAATTTATATCTTCATTTTTAGATGAAGAATTGTGATTTTTCAATTTAAAACCCTTTTCAAAATTCTGGTTTTATAACTTTAGGTAATTTTATTTTCGAGTGGAAAACTGGATGGCTTGAATATCAACGTGAAAAGTCTGTTAGAAATACATATTTATAACCTATTTACACTCTAACCACCACACAAGCAACAGCAACTAGCTAAGGATGGGAGACATATGCAGTCAGTCTTTGCAGCTTCCTAATAGTTTAAATTTTGCCAAGTTATTTCCAAGCATGCACACAAGAGATTGAAAAGATGTGAAGAGTAAGACGTCTGACCAGGTCATGAAGATGTTCTTCCCAAACCTGACATGTCTGAGGGAGAGCTCAGAAGAATTCATTTGAATTTTTCATGCTTGTTGCAAAAACCTATTATTTTTTTAAGTTCAATCAGTTTCTTACCGGTTGTTTGGTAATTTCATGCATCATCCTAAACAGCCTGACAATACTATCTTCTTATAAAAACAATCTGTAGCTCACCCCACAGCACACACAGAAACAAAGATTGATAGCAAATTCTTCTCAGACCATGTAGGGTGGACCTATAAAGTGAAAAACATGAATATCTGAACATCAAAATAACACAAATATTTTATAAATTGTTCCACCTAGCTAGGGTAAATACCCATGTCACCCCAGACCAATTTTTCCAGAGGAGTTTGCATGTCCAGATCAGCACTAAAGTGCTGAGTATAACTAACACATTTGGGGCACCAGGCAAGTTAAAGACTGAGAAAAGCTGATGAGGAGAGAAAGTAATGGTGGTTAATACCAAATGAGATCAAAAGAAAGCCATCAGTATGAAATGGGCTGTGTAGAATACCTCCCAGTATAGCAATTGTATTAATGAGCATGCAGCTCCATGAAGTCAAGTTGTTACAGACACTGGACTGTGATACTAATTACACCCTGTGAAATATAAACAACTCATAAATATAGAAAAGCTGTTCTAAAACCTGCAGTTAGCTAATATGTAGGTTTACCAGGAAGATAATGGTGTGAATTTGCTTACTCCTGAGGTAAATTTCTGACATGGGAGAGTTAACATGCATGGATCAACAAGAAAAGGATGCAGTGAAGTAACATCATGATGGATTGAAATACTTTTGCTAATGTGAGGAAGAATTCTTCAACTCTGGAGCAGGAAGACAGGTCAACCACAGATGATTCTGGATATTTTATGACAGTAAAAGGACCAGAACATGGGAAGTTCAGACCTTGGATTCAGCTAGGTATGGGTAGGAACTACAATTCACTCTCTGTGAGCTTATAAGAGACTTTCTGACTCTCTTCAACACTCCTGTGTTGCCCCAGTCTGCATGTGCAAAACAAACCAAATATATCCAAAACATCTTCTGTCAGTGTAATACACTTCCAGCAGAACACGGCTGGAAACTGTTAGATCTGCACGGCCCTGGTATAGCCAGGCTCAGCAATCTTCTGAGAGCACGGAGGAAAGCCTGTTATTGTCTTAGACTCTTCTTAAGTCACAACAGACCTTTGGTTTAGCCCCTTAGAGATTTTCACATGTATTCTGAGTCCTGTAGGATAGGACAAGGGGTAATACTTTTAACTTCAAAGAGGCTCGATTTAGATTAGACATGAGGAAGAGGTTTTTTATAACAAGGCTGGCAAAGTATGCCCAAAGGCAAGCTGGATGTCCCATCCTTGAAGCATTCAAGGGCAAGTTGGACTGGGTTCTGAGTTACGTGGTCTAGTAGAAGATATCTCTGCTCATGGCAGGTGGGTTGGACTACTTGGCCTTTAAATGTCCCTTCCGGCACAAACTACCCTGTGATTCTACACTGCTGCAGGTCTGTTTTCAGCTGTTTAACTTACCGAGTAAACAACAGTATCACCAACAGAACTACAGAATTGTAAGGACAAGGAGACGAGACAGAAGAGATCAGGCAGAAAGAAACACAGGAAGGATTTCTCTAGAATTACTCAGGTACAGTTCATTCTGACTTAAAACGACAATTTTCTCACTTTCTTATCATTATATTATTTTTCCTTGGTTATTTCGTGGTGCAATTTTCTTCCTTGCCTATTCAAATAATTGACAATGTGTAAGTAGGCTGCACCTTCATTCCCTTCACCTTTTTAAAAGGCACACATCATCTGCTTTCTCTTTGCTCTGCAACAAAAATGCTCGAGGAAAATGCAAAGGAAAAAGAATAACCTTCCCTGGATAGATGTCCAGATTGCATCTTTAATATGACGCATTAGCTGTCATGCATGTAATTGATGGTTCTAAAAGCTATCCATACTTTTCAGTACTGTCTTGCTGTTGCCAAGGTTTCTTTTTGTAAATACTTGCTTTTGGAAAAAGTAGGGTGACAAAACACTTTCCAGGTTTCCATGACTGCTGCAGTGTTTAATTTATTTTGATCCATCATGTGTTTACATCTGTTTTCAGTTTTTGTGTCCCCTCCTCTGAGAATCCACCTAGCCTATCTGAGTTTCCAAAAAATTGATTGGGAATTTCATGTTAGAGTTTTCCCTTTAAAAAAAAAAAAAAAAGGAAAAAGCATTTGATTTTGTCGTTCTTCCCCCTGAAATATTTGTGAAGTACTGGATATAACTATAGCAGATGTGAATAAGAAACAGAGCTCCCAAGTCATCTATGATACACAGTTATTTCACTGGAATAAGAGCTTTTCCTTTCATGGCCTCATCATGGTTTGTTCCAGCCCTTCGCTAATATTTCCAGTAAACCTCATAGACCCATATGAACCATACAAGAAAGGATACATATTTTTATCCTCCATTTAGCAAAACACAGAGTGCCCTTAGCGTTAACAAATTTAAACACGTGATTAAATTCCTTTGAACAACTCTTTCAAAGTTATCTTCTCACTTCATAATATCCTCCATTGCATATTTGGCATTTGACATCCTTTTAGTTGTAGATCTAATTCCAAGTACATAGCTAAAACACTAGGTGTGCCTTTTTAATCACTCTTAGTTATGAATCAACTGAAAAGATTCATACAATGGGTGAACCACACAAAACTTACACCTGCAAAACTGCACATTTATTGCAGATTTCTGCATGAACTGGTCAAGTGGGTGGGTACAAATCCATGCTAGCAGATGCTGCCCCTGACAGCCGTGCAGTTTGAAAGCTGCTTGAGATTTCCTAACAGCATTTTCTTCAGGGGAAAAATAAAAAATAGAAGCAAAGAGAACTCTGTTGCCTTCCTCTCCAGTGTGTTTTCAAAGGCAGTGATACTCAGCTATTCCCACACTGAAGCACAGTAACAAGGAGGCTTCTCCCATCTGGCCTTAGATTATTCAGACATATCTTTCACTCTCCTGGGTTTTCACCCCAGTTAATGATTTGAGGAGAAGTTGTACATGTTACTAACTTTCCACTGTGATCTTCATGTGCATTGTAACAATGGGTAAGGATCTGTCTAAGCTTTAGTTTTGTCTGGAAAAGTCCATCCTCCTGTGAAGAAAAACAGTCTTTGCCCTTTCTATGCATTTCTATAATGACTTTTGGGGACATATAATTCAGATGGAATCAATCCACTGATTTTTGCAAAATTTCACATGCATTCCAAAATTTTCACTGTTTTAAATAAAAGCTGATTTAAAAGGCAAAATATGCGTTATTGCAATAATTACTGGTTTTCCTCTTTACTACTTCTGGATTTCTTCCTTTACTGCAGTGTCTCCTCCATTTCCTAAGCCCCTCTGTTTAAATTTGAAGGGAAATAGTTTCCAGATGCAATTTTACTGCTCCCTTACCCACATAATGAAAACTAAAAAACACTGTAGAATCCCTGTTGAGGAGCCACTATCAATAAGTTTGGCAAATACCCACTATAAAGACTTTTACTGCTCTACTGATGTAAAAAGTAAGTCATCTAGTACTGCATGATGTGCAATAATAGTTTAACAGTAACAGAGTCCCTTTGGAGATGTCATGATATTTCTTGAGAACTTTTGTTTAAAATATGCATAAAAACACACAGGATACAGTTTGGCAAGTGAAACCTTTCCTAGGCTATAGAAATAAAGTGCAATTAGTCTGTGACTTAATTCAGCTACATTTGTGTGCTAAAAAAGTCTGCTGAGAAAAATCACACCATGTTTATTTATTCCTAAAGCAAAGTATTCATACAACTTTGGTTTGATTTTCTTTAGCCTTTCAATAAGGCCAGTTTACACTTTTTTGTTTTACAATGACAAGCATAAAAACCCCCAAATTTTGCGGTTTTTATTGAAGGAAATTTGAGACTTCTGTCAGAGGTGATTTATACCTAGAACTCAGAGTAAAAGAACAGACTCTAGAAAGCTAAATGAAGGCATTTATCTTTCTAATCCTAAATTTTAAATGTAGGAAAATTTAAGCTTCAAAATCACCTACATGAATTTGTGCAACAGCCTACCTCGCTCATAGTGTTTTCCATGAGGACTTTATTTCCCCCTTTAAATAAAAGAGAAAAGAATTTGGGCTTTTTTGTCCAGACATACTATATTTTTACTGGATATCAAACAGACTTGAAGCTTACCTTGGGTCAGGTAATGTTTTTGGAAGCAGAATATGGACCATAATATCAAAATGGATGGAAAACATCAATCACTGTATGTAAAATTTTTCATGTAAGCTCCATATTTCTGAATATATTCTTAGAATGGTAACAAGTACACCTGGTCAGTGTAAATGAGGTCAGAATTCAGGTCAGGGAGTAAACCAGTTCCCTTCAAAATAGTGCAGTATCTCAGGATTTACATAAATGGAGATTACATTGGGCCAGTAATTTTCAAAACAGGAGGGAGTAAGAATGACCTAAACAAGATATTAAAAAAAAAAAAAGTAACATTAGTAGAAATTAGCAAATTAGTAAAAAAACATTTAGTAACAATTTCAGCCCTCCTAAACACCCCCGTCCTTGTGCAGAAGGAAGGGCAGAGGAAGCCAGCTGCCTGCACACAGCTCCTCCTCAGGAAAGTTGCTCTCTAGACCTGCACTCCAGACCTCTTGCCCGGCAAAGTTTCACCGCAACCAGGACATGGCTGTCCCTGGGCTCGAGCTTCGCTCATACAAGGGCATAGAGCCTGAAAAGTCCAGATTGTTTTTCCTTTCCCTCCTCTTGGTTCTTCAATATACTTTCTTCCACACTCAGTCCAATCTCAGGACACTGCAGCTTTTGAGCTATTCCTCATTCTCCAGATGAACACCGGCTCTTGCTGTGACACCGGCTGGATTCTCCCTTGAACAAGACCACGTTACAGCATTCACTTCTTTTGTGGTGCGAGTTCAACAAGCACTGGCTTGACCCAAGGTGAAACTTGTAGCAAAATCTGTAGCTGTTCTCAGAGGAGGAGCATTTCTGTTGTAACAATTATGCTTTTGCTACTTGTTTTCAGGAAGGATCAAAAAATCCTCTTCAATCCCAAAGGCTTTCCCTTCCCTCTTGCTATTTCACTCAAGATTTTGTAAATAAATGACTTCTTTTCATGGGAAACACATTCCTAAACTCTCCAAACACTCCTGATTTTCTCTTTTGCAGTCATTTGAATGAAATTAGCCACTGGAACAGGAATCTCTCAACATCTGGCATTTAAGGAAAATAACATAGCAGGAGACTAAAACCACTTTTTTTTTTTTTTTTGAGTAGAAAATGTTGATCTTTGAAAGAGGTGCTTACAATGCTGAAGATCATGTGAGCTCCCAGATTCCAGTACAAGTCTGTGTCCTTTTCACTGGGGTTGTAGAGACCTATCTTAAAATCTAAATGCTGCTATGGAAACTGTCAACAATCTTTTATTCAGTGGAAAAAGTACCTAACAAAAATTTCAGCTCCAAACACATTTTTATTTTATCTTGACCCATTGAAGCTGTAAATGGAATGGGTAGAGCTGCCTGAGATGGTCAGGAGTTGTAGCAGCAGGATACAATCTGCTTAGGCCATCTCCCATACTGAGATGTGGATGTTCATGAACTTTATGATATCATTTTGCATATAGATGTCTATGTGACAGCGTCACTAACAAATGATGTAATTAGAGAAGCAGCATTACAAAACACTCATGTGGTTTATAATAAATTACAAAATTCATAGGTAGGGCCGTACCAGGCAGAGATGTCCTAATTTGACCATTAAACATGTTTATCCTGGTAGTCCCCAGAGCCGACCACAGTAGAATATATGTGAATTCATTGGAGAAGAACACATGCACCTTTTCATTTCCCATCCACCAAGGCCTATGAAATTAGAAGAAATAACATAGTGCAAAAGATAAAGCCATTGGTCTACAAGAGGGAAACTCACATTGCTGAGTGGACAGTTTGGCGTACATATTCTTTCCCATCTCTAATTCCTAGGAGTCTGTGGAAAAAACTATTGACTAAATAGAGATGAAGTATGTGTAATTGCATTATGACACAATTTTATGCTTAGCATCTGGCGATGATTCTGTCTCCAAAGTAAGAAACTCAGATATGACAACAATGAACAATGGCTCTGATTCTCATCTTCATTAAATTGGATCTTCATTGCTGTAATTTCAGTCTATTTTTTCTCCTAATATTCAGTCATTCTAATATCAGCTGATTCAGGATGTGAATAGCTAATTAGATTTGGATGATTTCATGCATCCCAAAGAGGAAGCTGATATTTGGCTGAATTCTTCTGAAAAAAAAAAGTAATGCTAAAAGAGTCAAGATGTACTGTTCTGTAAATAAAACTGGTTTTAATATTCTATTCAAATGGAATAGACAGTTTTGTGCCTCCTGAGTAACTGCATGGTTTAGGTTACCGACTGGTTACATTAAAGGTCAAGAGACAACTTTCTTTTTCTGACTCTGAAACATTAGAGAAGTTAATTTGTGAATCAGACAGTCTGGTGTGATAGCCTCCATCACCTGACGTGTAGCAGCTAGAGATGTTAGCTTCTACAGCTTCTTGCTCAGCTGTCCCACCACGACTTCGTATAAAATCTCTTAGCTGCCTTGCTGATTGGGGCCCATAAAATGTAGTAAGTAATTTGCATCAGAATTAAGCATTCAGAGTGATGGGGCTAAGTTGTTTTGGACCTCAAGGCATATTGTGAGTGTTGAATATCACTGCCAGGTCGGACTAACAGATATTTTAATCTAGTAACACAAGATATGTCAGTGAACAGGTCAGATCATATACAGAGTGAGTTTAATTCTCTTTCAGTCTCCCTTTCTGAACAGTTTAGTGAGCACTTGCTTCCTTTTCCATCTAACTCACCTCAAAGCTTGCAGTCAAAGCAAGTACAGAGAGACTTCCCAGAAGTTTGCACTAATTTGACATGAAGGGTGGTGTAAGTTTATTTGAAAAAAAAGACTTTTGGGAAACATATTTCATAGAACTATAGATCTGTTAAGTTTGGGGAAGACCTCTAAGATCATAGAGGCCAACTTCTGTTTTCTGAAAACACTGTCTGTACTTGAGATGGGATAAGGACATGTCATTGGTGTTCTTGGCCACAGACCTCAAAATTTGCATCCCTCCTAATTTTGTGGCCATAAGGCCTTCTGTTATCTGTTATCATATTTTTAGCTTCTTCATTCTCACACAGACAAGCATCTAATTTTAAGAACAGCTGTTTCAGTTACAGTATAACTTCTGTGATGATAGTTCACTATTATTTTGGATTATAGCAATTTAGATCGCAATCCTACTCCTCCCAGTGGCCACAGCAGTGCTACCACTGACATCAACAAAAGCCCGATGAGCTCCAAAGGGAACAGCAGAGCCATGGTTCACCTGGGCATCTCTTCTACTGAGAGAGATTTTCATCCTCATGCCTAAGGTTCACTTCCTGTAGACAATTAAACACCAAGTACATAGACAAAATGAAAGAGGTCCTGATTCCATTTGCTGGTGTGGTTTTAAGGTGAATAGATTGCATTTAAAATGGTATAACTAAGAATAAGACCCATCCAGGGCCCATTTTCTGTACCAAATCCTGGGTCCCATTACATTTTCTTCTTTCACATCATACAATAAGGTATTTCTCATTACACTGTGCTATCTCACTCTATATTCTGCTTATACTCACATCTGTCTTTCAATTGGCAATGTCAGTATCATGGCAAGTCCACTACCAGAATATAGGCTGCAGTAAAAGAAGTTCACACATTCAGATACTTTCAGGCTTGCTGTTGTTTCCATTTTGTACACTGGAACAATGACAGGTAGACTTGTACAATAAAAAAAAACAGCACTGAAATGAGGGGACTTTATCAGCTAGAGAAAGAAAGGAAAGTAATAATCAGGACTTCAGTTAGGGTTTGTGTCCCCTTATGGAAGGACTTAATGAGTCTTCTGCTCTGACGTTAGAGAAATCCCTTGTAATGGACACAGACCTGATTTTTTTCCTCAATTTTGCTATGTAAAACAGGGAGAGTCCACTAAACAGACTTGCACAGCTCTGTATTTGTACCAACATCAACAATATCAGCTTCCATTTATACCCATGATGTTGTTAACCATAAAAACCTTTGACCATCATTAGAAATCTGGTCTGCACATTATTTTGTATTCTGCTGTTGTACCATGGATATTCTCAGATCTTTCCACAGGTACATCAGATCTTGGTACTCACAAAAAATTTGGTCTTATTCACACCACTGACAGGATCTGTCAAAACCACAGACTCTTCCCTCTCACAGATTACTGGGGAAGCTGAATTCTTCCAAAAATAGTGAAGAAAAAACAAGAAAACACATGCAACAAAAAAAAAACCTCCCACAACAAACAAACAAAAAAAATTGCTCCTTTAATGCCTTTCTTCTTTCAGTGAAATGCAGACCTCCCAGCCCTATTAATAGCTAAGCAAATCACTTCAGTCACAGTCTGGTATCAGCCCGACCTCTCCTTTGGGCGGCTTCATTTAAAGAGTAATTTTCCTCATTTGTGCCTCTTCTAGAAGCTGATGAGGCTGCTTCTTTACCTGGACTGTTCCCCTCTCCACAGGCTTAGCACCTTCTACACTCCTCTGTCCCTTTTCTTGAGAAGCAGTGACAGGGAACATGTTGTGACAGTGGCATGCGGTTCCTCGGGCGCAGCCGAACTCAGCCACCCTGCTGCCCAAACCATAGACTGAGCTGTGCCTGACTCTGACTCAGCTTCCCCATTTCTGATTTGCACTGCATCCCCTAGGTCTGCAACCCGACAGTCATATAGATTCCAGTTTCTAAGCACATATAATTTTCCCTCATCTGACTGCTTCCCCACATTTCCCCTATCATTGATTTTGCCTGAATTGAGACTACACGTAGCTGTAATGTTAATGTCATTTCAGCCTAACCTCAGCCCATTCCCCAGAGATCTTGCTTGTTCATTCCTTGCCAAGGTTCACATTACATTATAGCAGTAGGCCTGAGGTAGATTGAAGGTTCATCTATCTGATGCTCTGACAGGTACGCAGCCTCCAACATTCTCTCTGATTTTTTTGAGACACAGTGGGATGGTGTTCAGGCACCTAAATCTAAGTGCCTGCTGCTATTTAAAGTCCCTGTGTGTATCTTTCTTGGCTGGAGGTACCTTGCTTCTCCAGAAGGTCACAGGTCTTCTACAGATCCTGTGGCATATCTGCCAGCTGCAGGCAGATGTGTCATGTATTTTAACATATGTAATTTTCACAGTAAAATAGAAGCCATGTCTTTAAGTTCAATAGCCTTTGATAAATTTCTGATCTATGTGGTTGTCCACTCATTTTAATTACACAGAAAATCTTATTACAAGAGAGTTACAAGAAAAATCCTATGACAAGGAGGTTCACAAGTTTTAAGAAAAATTGTGTGCTTTTTTTGGTTATGAGTGTGCTATTTGCTAGTTAACCTGTAGCTGAAGCAGAGGCTTCTTGCAGCTATAGAACAGATGCACACAGAGTGAGGTGTAATTAATGCTTTCTTGCCTTAAACCCATACATAGGCACACTAAAATACCATGATCATCACCACCATAAAAGCATATTGTGATATAACAGTGCATTGTAAGGTAAGTTAACATTTAAATAATAACCATCACTGAAAAACACAAATAGTGACTTGAAATACGGCTTCAGAAATGGCATCTGCAGAAAAATATGTGCAAGTACTAAAATCAGCAAGAGGAATATTAAGGACATAGACCAGGCATTAAGGGTATCTGATAGAACAAGAATTCTGAAAAATGGGAAAAACCAGTACAAAACCTGATCCCAAAACCAAAATATCTAAAAGAGAGTATCACTCCCTTTTCTTTTGGGCATGGGACAGAAAAACACAAAACTTCAAGGATGGATAAGTAAAAATAGGAAACACAGCCCACTTCAGTTCTGGCTTCCCACATCAGAGAGCTTTGAGCATCGGCCAGCTCAGCCTCAGCAGCAGAGGACCATCAGGGACCACAGCCATCAATCCTAACAGAAATAGCATCAGTTCCACGTGTATGCCCACAGCTAGTTCAGGACAAGCTCATAAGAGACAATTTTGTTCTATATGTGGTGGTAATGAAAGCCTTTTCCGTGCCATTCATGATTTAACAGATCTCAATCAATTCCCACTCATCTACATGTTTAAAAGAGCACTTGATTATTTATTTGTTCAAAATATGGAAGACAATTTTTAACTTTAAACATCAGTAACCTTTTCCTAACCATTTTTTGGTTCTGCTACAGCCTTTTAAGATGGAGGAAATAGAATTGCTAAAATTTCAACTCACCGTGGCCTAGGTGGAGGCAGAACAGCACACACCGCTAAACATTCTGTTCTTTCCTTACTAATTCCTCACAGTTCATTTGCCGCTTCGGCTGCTTACGGTGTTTCTTGTGGGTATGGCAGAACAGGTCTTCCTGTCTGGCATCTTGAAGTGTTAGTTAATTGCTGCCATTTCACAGGGTCTATATATCATATTGCATGGGCTTTTCAAGTTTGCAGATGAAGCTATGATCTTATTTACCCAAAGTAGGAGTAACACTTCCAGTTGCAACTAAGTTAAAACAGGAACTCTGCCTAACTAACTCACTAACTTGGTTATTTTCTCTGAACTTGACTTTAAGAGTGGGAGAAAGAAAGGAGATATCCAGAAAAGAGGACAACTTTTTTAGGGTGTTCATATAACACTACAGAGAAAAAGGGGTTTGGGGTTTTTTAATATAATTCTGGCTGTACATTGAGATAAAAACAGTACCATATCCCCTTACAATGAAAAAGTCATTCATGCAAGTGAGACTGAGAGGTGTATTTATGTTTCTTTTCACTGCTGGTTTTAATGCACATTTTCTTTTGGGGTTTGTTTGGTTTCTTTGAGTCTCAGTCCTCCACAGACTTCCCAGCACTCAGCATTCTGTTATTGCTTATTCTTCCCACTTCTCTGCTGGCTATAGAAGTCCAATACTTATTTCAGCTGAAAATAGTTGTTAAGTTCCAAATTATTGTTCATTATGGAAAATGTGTGAAAAGAAAAAAAAAGGAGGACTGGTTGCAACAGAGTCTGTAGAATACTGTATGCACAATCCATTAGTTCCATGGCTATTCAAGAGATCAAGATACTCTTGCCCTTGAAGCCAGCATTATATCAAGTTACTCTGGATTTCTGTCTGCTCCTGTGTCTTTGCAGTATTACAGACTTAGAGTTTCAAATACCTAGAATTAGCATTTTTCTACCTTTGTACTTCTGAAGAACTAAGAAATATTAGTACCTTGTGCTTAAGTTAATTTCAGATATTCTGAAGGTTTATTTGGCAACAGTAATCAGAAGGTATATATAGATACGTCATGATTGTAATCAAACATTAGGAATACTCATGAGTGTAAAGATTTTATGGATTAACTGACATAAATATAAATATATATATAATGAGAGGAGACTGTGGAAATTGAGTTTAAACAGCCTGTTTCTCCTAGGGCACAAATTGCTGCCATTCAAGCTGAATATAAAAGGAAAATATCTATCCCTAATGAAAAAATTCATCAGTTACTCATAATCTTATTGGCACAATTTAGGTTTCAATTCTATGAGACACTTCAGTAAGATTTAGATAAAATATCACACAAGAAGTCCCCTGAAATTTTAATATTTCTATAATACTTGTCTTGCTTCTCTTTATCAGAGATGAAAATCAGTTTATCTGCAATGTTTGAGTGGAGGAGTCTATTACCTTGCTCCCTGAGCCAGACAGCCACTGGCATTCCCATTTTCATTTTCCCATAGCTGGCAATAATTTACCACATTTGTCACCCCCATTGATTTAACTAGCCATGGACGCAATATTTCTACCTTGATACAAGCAAAACTCCTCCAGATCCCCCAAGTAATGGCTGATAAACAGAGTCCTACATGACTTCAGGCATAAACAACTTTTTCTTCTATAAATAGTCATATATATAGAAAATATTCATATATACATATACATACACACGCACAAGTTCCCTTATTTTATTGGAAATAGGCATTTTTCTCCTATATATCTATTTCACTAGCAATCAGTCTCCTAGCTACGAGAGACCAAACCCCTTTGTCTTCTAGCGTTTGTTTTTAGGGGCACAGAGCAGCTCTGTGCTGCTGAGAGTACACTGATGTGTTGGCAGTGTGTGTATTTACCTCTGTTCAGCATGGTCAGTGCAGCCCAGCTGGGTGTCTGCATGCCTTGAGGAGCCCTGAGCACACAGCAAGAGCTTCAGCCATTACCTCAGAGTTTGATTGTTTTCCTGACTTTTTTTTGGTGCCTTGAAGAAGATTCTTTGCTCTTTATGTGGGAGAGCAGGGAAAATGCAAGGAGTGCTGCCAAGGGATGGGCCATGAGCCCCAGCTTTTATCCTGTCAGAATGGGCAAGTCCTGGTGCATGTTGTCTGGAGAGGTTTTGGAATCTCCATCCTTGGAGATACGCAGAACCTGTCAATACACAGCTCTGTGTGACCTTGCTTTGGGCACAGAGTTTGGACTAGACAATCTGAAGAAGTCCTACATCAACTATTCCATAATTTTATAAAATGTCCTACAAGAGCCATACCCAAAAGAGCTACTGCACTACAGAGTGCACACTGGAGCAGGGGTTTATGTTCCTATCCTTACTTCCAGGAAGGGAAAACATCTGATAGAGCTGGATGGAAGTACCACAAAACTACACCAGATGCTGTTGAAGAGTCCTCACTGTTGTAACTCAGACTACAGCAATTTTCTGCACGGAAATGAGATTTTTCAGACAATTCAGGATCTGACTCTGACTGAAAGCGGCAGGAAGAAAGTTCTTTCCTGCTCTTTGGTAATCAGTTCTCACCATACAACAGAGCGAGAGGAAACACTTCAGGTTGCAAACACCTAGTATGTCTTAGTCTCACCTCTGTGTTTATCCTATCTGTGTCTTTATCCTCGCTCCTATGCAACTGTTCTATGACAAAAGGAGCTCTGAACAAAGTAGTCTTTGCTGGACGACAGAAGAACAGTGGTTTTTTCTGCTCTGAAGTGCTGCACTCCAGTACTGCAGTTTAACACAATATTAATCTCATGTCTGAACAGCACCTCACCCAATCTAAGATGTTGCTGGATAAAAACCCACTATTTTTGAACAATCAATATCTACCCAAGGTCTGCTCACAATCTCTTCTCCTCTCCACACTTTTTCACATCAACATGGGAGCAGGACACATGGAAGTATATACCAGCACCAACTGCTGTTACCTTAGAGAAGATGTATTATGACAGCAATATAAATGTGTCACAACACTAATGAGAAACCAGGCCTGCAATCATACATTTATAGATAACTTTATGTTCACATGCAATCCCAAAGATTTTGTGGTGATAAAATCATGTTTTGGGTTTCTTACTGAAACCAGAGTTCACATCTGCAGCAGCCACTGACCCAATTTCCATAGCTTTGTCTTTGACTAAGGCACTCTGTCTAGATACAAGAAGGTCATTTCAGTAATGACAATGAAATGTCTTCACACTTCAGTAAGCTGGAAGGATTCAGAGAACCCTATTCTCTCTCTTGCTTCTGCTTTTGTGGTTGCTTGGTGCAGGTAAAGCAAGAAGAACCCAACTTCAGGTAAGTTATTTCCCCTACATGCTACTTGGAACTGAGGTAGAAAGTGAAGGAAAACTTGTCTGTCTTGTTTGCACATAAACAACACGTACACATCCTGTATTCAAGTATTTTCAAGCTCTTTATAAAAGAAGTAAGAAAACAAAACGACTTCTTGCTTGCCTTAAGATTAAACTCAGACACAGCCAGAATGTCACAAAAAATTATTCATATCATCAATTTTTAACTGAGATTAATTGACCTTTCAGTATTGTGAACTAATAAGGCTTTCAAGGAATGGTACAGTATTAATTAGAAAAGGAAGCTCTCAATGGTTGCTAAGAAACAAGTATATATTTGTAATCACTTTTCTACCCTTGGCAGCAATGCCTTGTCATAGATTCAAGATTGTTTCTCTAGGAACAAATCCTGGCCATTTTCAATTAGCAGGCTAAGAATTTAGAATCGAGTTGCTGATTAGTATAATGAGACAGGAGGATGTATGTCTGATGAAGTAAAGATAGAGAATCACTAGTAATATCTATGTTAGAGGGCTTAACAGGACATGCAGGTCTGAGCATGCTGAATTAGCAGGTCCATAGCATCATTTACATCTAGGTCCACTAGCAATCTCATGGAGAAAAGCCAGGCATGGTTATGGGGGTACCATGACCAGCTAGCTCTTCCAGTATGCAACTCAGCTGCAGTCACCCTCCTTTAGGACATGCAAGACACAGCTTTGTCATGCTGGTTGGCTCTGGGGCTAGCAGCGGTCCCCAGCCTGCTCTATCTGCAGCTATAGCATAGCCATGGATATCTGAAAAATCAAGGAATAGATAATAATTTTTTAAAAAAAAGACTATTGGAAGAAGGGACACTAACGCCTTTGCAATTTTTCTCCAAAAACAACTCTTGATTTTTTTAAAAATGGTATCTCAGATATTATTAGTTTTGTGATGCATAATTGCATTTCTTTATTTTAAATATTCTCTAGCCTGTTGCAATACATGCCATGGAAAACGACTTGCTAAAATCCTGCACAACATTCTGTTTATGTGAACTGTTGCCTTTACTGCCATGTGGCCACTTCCCATGAGTAAAGTTAGGAATGTGCTGAAGCATTTACAGAACTTAATGGACTACATAGGAATATGAGGAAATCAACCGCATCCAGAGCACTTCCAAAACATGAAGAATAATAAAACCAGAAAACCCTAGAGTTTTGTTTTTTATTTTCCCTGGAAAGGCTTACTAGTAACAACAGAGAAAGATTTTTAAACAAAAACATGACATTCACAGTAACATTCCTTTTTAAACAGCATCTGCATGTAAAGAATGACCTTCAGCTTTTATGAAAGATATTTTTACAGGCCCTGCACAGACTGTTTTTTGGTACAAAGACAAAAAATCCAAAGTTTGAAACTAAACTGAAAATAGGCAAGTTATAAAGTACAGAGGAAGCCAGTGAGAGAGAAGTACCAGATCATCTGGGAAGCAGAATTATATAAAGAGACATCTAGGAATAAAGAGCATTGTCCAGACACTAGCTCTAAGACTTGATCTTTGGAAATATCCTGAAATGGAACTGATAACATGGCAGTGTTGAACTAAGTGCAATCTCCCTGATAACACTTTTTCAAAGGGCTAATGAGGCCTTCAGCTATCCAAAGAGGTTGATTTGGGATAGATGCTATCACACATGTGTTTGCAGAAGCTCTGACCACTCCAGCAGTATAGTGCCCACCTCTGCATTCTGCAAAAGATTGTGAGACACTCTCAAGGTCTTCAAGAATCACAGGAGTTTGAGGACAGTCTCAAAGAGAGTAATTCAGGAACTCATTCTGGTTAATGTAGCAATTAAAAAAACAGAGAGATTAATTCCTTAATCAGAGACTGGGAAAGTTTGGACTGTTAAATTACTGGCATTTCTAAAGGTGATTGAAAAAGCTTTGTTATTGTCTACTGATTGCATTTGGGTTTGCCATATTTACATAATGGATTTATTTTTGTCTCAATGCACAGCTTATTTTCAGGAATGGAAGAGAGGCGTTGTCTTCCTCTGAGGCAATAGAAGAAGGAGCATAATTAGTTATGCTGAGATGGATCAGAGCTAGGAACAAGAGATTGTGTCTCAGTAGAAAGTTTTGGTTCAAGGTTAAACACTACCAGATCTGTCAGGATTGAATTTTTACTTAAATGAGTCTGGCAGATTATTTTTCTAGGGTTTTTTCTAAAGCAGAGCTGATTTTGAAGCCTCTATTTATTTGTTTTACATAAATCCTTTGCCATTGTGGGAGGATCACTGATCTTGATCTTTCTTGCCTTCCTCTCCAATTTACAGTAAGAAGCACACTTGATGTGCTCTGGGGAATCTCCAAAGATCACAGAGATCTGAATTGCTAATGCAGGAATAATTTCCCATCCAAGCTTTCTTTTTCTTGTATAAAGAGCATGTATGAGAGCAAGACACTGACTCTTCAATATAACAGAAATATTATGTGTTGCAGAGGGTAAAAGAGAAGGTAAACTATTTCAGAATAGAATTAAGGAAATTTTTTCTTAATATGAGAATAGTTAACTTCTTAGAACAGCTTTCCCTGGACAGTTATAGATACCCTTTTACTGTCATCTTTTTGCATATAATCTTTCATGCAGGATGTGCACGGCAAACCAAGCTGACAGCAGCCACCCATTCTGACCTCATAACATCTCACATCTCTACCTTGTGAAATCACAGATGTAACAAACCCAGCCCAGGCCTAGGGGAAGATGTAAAATACACACTCTTTTTTGTGTTCTCTCACCTCTTTTGATACATTCTTATATAACCAGGCAATGTCACAGCATAAGTAAACTATAGTTTTTCTGGGTAGTTAGAGAGTCAAAGATGGCAAGACATCCTCATACCTACATGGAGATTACCCTGGCTTGGAAGTGCAGTCTGGCACCCAATCTGCAGAACTACAGCATATTCCAGCAGCAGCAGTCACTTCCCGACTCCAGAACAACCCCAAAGTCTCACACTTGGTACTTCTGCATAAAAGTCTAGCTATTGTTTTCTGTTATTCTATGCAGTTTGTCTTTTTTGAAGATAAATATTAGCAATTATTTCCATAACAAAATTTCTGAAAACTTACTGTTTTGTAGTCAGATATTGGCTGAGGCAAATATTTAACATCATATATTATTGCCTCAGAATATGACTCCTCTTTCATCATTAAGAACTTGGAAACAGGTCTGTACTCTTTAATTAGCTCTCCTTTATTATCCTACCACCATACAGGCATCGTAGACATAGTATTAATCTGGCAGTGACTATTATCTACTATCTCTTAATTGATTAATCTCTGCTTGTGTAAGAGAGGCTTAAAGGAAACATATTGCTAATTTTGGAGTAACATAGACTACCTACAATTTTGTCCTTGAAAGGGGAGCTTCTATTAAACATGGTCATTCCTTATCTGTTCTCATTATTTCACACTCCTTGTGAAGAACATCTTGACTAGATAAAGAATATGTGAGCCAATTAAAATATGTTTACTGATGGGATGTCTGACTTACCTGTGTAATTAAGACCAGACATTTATTTTTCAGTTTTTAATGTGACCCAGAAAATCATCCTTAAAACTTTCTGCCACCAGGAATGAGCAGACTGCAACTTTGTTCTTTGTTGTAAGCCTTTCATTTTCCATTTAAGCTCTGAACCTCCTCCAATTATTTCCAGGTTTCCTCACGACTTCTGACTCCTTGTCGAGTTGTATGTTCTTTTTCCCAGTGCTGAGTGTTCATGAGTCTCACAACCTCATCCAGGAAAGTAAATAATATGTGGGCACCTCTTTCTTGCAACAGCTTCTACTGCACTCCAGGACAGTTGTCTGGCACCTGGAGCTGCTAAAGAAATGCTGTTTCTGGTCATCTTTTAGTTTTGTTTTGCCAAGGAAGACCTAACAGCCCAAGATGGACCCTGACTACTGCACAATGAGAGCCAGGTGGCTCTGTGTTGTACAAAGAAACTTTCTGTCCCAAATCACTGTGACCATAACCTTCTCTTAGAGAGTCCCTAGATACATGCAAGATATCCACAACTGTGCACATGAGGTTTTTTCTTCAGGATGCCCCTTTTCTGGTGACACTCAGTGAACAGGCATTGGCAAGAAAAGCCTGCAGTGAGTGGTTTGCCGTGCCTGCCATGACAGACACGTCACAGTTATACCACTGCTTTGTGGAAGAAGCCATCATCATGCTGCAGAGCATGCCAGGTCAAGGTATTGTCAGGTCACTGTCTTCATGACATCACAAGCAAGGTATTCCATGAAATTCTGTCTTCTGCTTCCTCTGCTCCCGAGGGTCTGTTCCAAAGCAGTTCTCAAAATACTTGATTTATGCTAGAACCTAAGGGCAGCCTTTCCCAAAGACAGAGTGCGTGGCTATTACACGAATGTCAGAGTGGCTCAGGTCACTATAAAAAAGGTTGCAGCAGATCACACTCTGATATTGGTGTTCAACCTACTAAATATCACAGATGTCATAATAAAAATTTAGAAGTGCTGCTGGATTAATATTGCCGTTACCTTAAAGCAGAACTCCACTGAAAGAAATATTAAACACTGAGAAATAAGAAAAAGCTTCCTATTTTGTATTACATTTTATTACACCCTTTCCAGCTTTGTTGAACTTATAGTCATAACTAATGCAGAGTTCTGCCTTCTTTCTAAATCTCTGTCGTGATTTAGGAATGGTGCTCCTCAATTCAGTGACCCCTCCAGGACACCAACCAGAAGTTGCTCACTCACTGCCGCTTCCTTTCCTTCCCCCTTTCCTCTCCAGAGCTGGGGTTGAGAATTGGAGGCACAAAGGTGAAAATTACTGGTTTGCATAAGAACAATTAACTGGAAACAGCAATGAGATTAAAAAAGTAACAGTAACAGCAACAACAGTAATAACAAAAGGTATAAGACAAAGTAAGGATTTACATTGAAAGTAAAAGAGTAGTGGATCATTTCGCCTGCCAGGATTTCTCCAGAGAGTCGGAGTCCCTTACTCAGGACCCTGGCAAGTGAAGAGATGGTATTGAATAACAGTAGGGTCTGGCCACATCTCCTTCCCAGTTACAGTAAAATATTAACCCTGTCCTGGTTAAAATGAGGACATGCTCGCTAAATATGCTGACAAAAATGTTAGTAAATAGCACAAGAGGAGAAAAAACAGGTACGAGCAATACTTTAAAAAATAGCTATCATCCTCTCTGCTCAAATCAACCTTCTCCATCCCTTACCAATCCAACAGCAAATTCAGCAGAGAGGGTGAAGCAGGTAGGGATAGGCAGGTATTAAGGTCTGTGTAAATCGTTTACAAGACCGCTGTAAAATGCCAAGACTGCAGTTATTGTTGTTTTTGCAGTAACTCAGTGGGAAAGTCATTTCCTAGCAACCAATGAACATAACTCTGACAGAACAATCAATCAGTGTCCCAGAATCCATTACTTAGGAGGGGAAATGTCTACAAGAAAAATCCTGTAAGTAGTTTAGAAGCTAAACTAAGAAAAGAAGTTGCCAAGGGCCATCTTCTCAATGGATATGTATTATCCACTTCCAAAGCCCGTGGCTCAGCATCACCTTACGCCAGCTGAGAGTACACATGTTTATGATGAAAAATTGGTACCAAAACCTCTCCCTGCCTCAGGGACAACAGTCCATCACAGGCATTTATCCTAACAACCAGTAGCTTCTCCATCAGATGTGGATTTCATTCAGAGTCATTCACCAAGTTTCTAACATTTTTACGTTATCTCGCATATAAATCTGCATTCGTGCCAAAGTGAATTGTACTTCAAAGGCCAGAATTAGATTTCTTGCTATTGAAACATGAACCTTTCTGCCCAAGTAGGTTTCTTACTCTCGGGAGCAGCACTTTAATCCCCAAACAGGACAGCCAATTAATTCCTATTAAAAAAAAAGACACATGATATAAGGTCCCACAGGTGATGGGATATTTTACAATGCAATACTTAGAAGTCAAATACTGAAGTCAGAAGTCATGTGTCCAGTTAAAAAGTTAGAGGTAGTACAGCCCAGTGAAGTCAGACACCCTGAACATTGTGCTTGGAATGAGAGGCTCTGACATCCCACCCATCATTATTGGGATGCCCTCGCACCTGAGAGAACATATCAGAGAAACACAAACCCATCAGATAGACACACATTTCAAAACTGCGCCTCTCTGCAAAATAGGCATTTAGAGCCTCAAATTATGTTTACCTCCTTATCAGTACCTTAGTGGTAGACTACCTTCCCAGGAAGACAGGCCTTAAAGTAGGATTCAGAGTACCAAATTGCTCCATTGACATATTCCACTGTCTTCGGCAGAGAAGGGCAGCTGAGTGGAGTCTCTTGCAAGTAGTGTGCAAAATACAGGTTTGTAAATGTTCAGCAGAATATTAAAGTGGTTTTCCTGGATCAGCTATCCCTGTTCTTTCATATCACAGGCAGCCATATTGTATAATCTTTCACATACTTTCTCAGAACTTTCACAGTTTAAACAAAGTCTCTCCTTAACAGAGTATCTTATTCTCATTCTCTTTGCCACAAAAAAGTTGTAAAACCTTAAACCTTCTACTAACTAAACCGAAAACCAAAATAATGGATCATTACCTTATACCCATTTGTTCATGTGCCAAGATTAGCCTTTAACTGAAACATCTAAACCCCTTAAGAGGTGCTTTTGCTCCGGCAGTACAAGTTGAGAGAAATGTATCTTCTCTTAATCCTGGCTATGCTCAAGTGAACAAGTCAAAATCTGTTGTGTAAGGAGACATAAATTACTCCTTCCTTTCTGTGGTACTTATAATTACTCTCTTTGTAAGACTTTTGGCTTTAAAGCTCTTTTTTCTTGGTGGTAGCTATTTTAAACAGTATCTCTCATGCAACCGTCTCAGGACTTTGCACGCTTTCTATCTGAAGTCCCTCCACTCACAAGTCCCAAATTCACATTTGCCTTTTTCACGATTTATTTCTACTCATGCCTTAGTCATCCTGTTGATGGGAGACTTATATTTTTTTTCCTTTCCACTATTTCTGTCAGCTGATAAGTTCCCATTTTTGGTTTGTAATTATTTCATTAGCTCAATCCAGGTCTCCTATTCTAACCCTGCTCTTCATACACTTCTCCTATGTGACTGTACAGACTCCATGTACTTCCAACAGCTCCATGACAGATTTGCTGCTGAATTCCAGCAAGGTTTGAGTCATTACATTTCCACTGACTTCATGCTCCATCTGTACCTTTTAAGAAGGGTATAAAATCATGACATATTTGATTATGATAAAGGGGGCACATACTGCTTATTATTAGTGTTAAGCTTTTTTTTCTTTCTTTGTTTTCTGTTGTTTCTATGGGAGTTTGCTACTTTTATGATATTTTAATTTCTGTCTATTTGCCTATCTATGGGATTATTGAGCCCACTCCAACTATTCACCGTGTTGTGGGGCTGCCAAGGCAAACTGGCATTGTTCATAGAATGTCTACACCGAGGGAAAAAAGCCAAACAAGAAAAATTAGACAGAGAACTCAAAAGGAAAACATGAGTAAATCATTGTTAGTGGTGCATCATGACACTGAAAATGGAATAATATTAATGATATATTTTCTTACTTTCTTGTTGCACATGCTGGTCTTGCTCAAGAATTTCAAATAAGGCCTATTGCCACCTGAGCAGAAGGGAAAGAAGAATGGCTTAGCATTTAAAGGCACTTCATAATTTAAGACTAAGGGCAAAGGGCACAACTTAATACACATTAAAAAATTCTGTTACTGTCCAAAACATGCTGGCTGTGTCCATGCTGCTTTCTGGAGGACAGTCACAGGCCCTGATTATCCATCACACTCTCATGGGTTTGAACCCTGCCAGTAACCATGACTAAACCACTGCCCACTAGTATTTTAGCCACATTTTTACTGACACAGTCTGAGGAATCTGTTCAGTTCCTGCAAATTCAGGGGCAAATTGCTCCACAGCTGACTCAGCTCCATTAAAATCCCTATGACTTTAATATGGCTAAGCTCTCCACATCTCAGTTCTCCAGGTGTAAAATGGCAACGGTTGGGAGAAATTGATTAAAAGTGAAAGACTGTGAGGAGAACTGTAAGTGACCTGTCAGCTGGGAATAACCCTTGATAAGCCAGTGTGAACAGCAGGCCAGTCACGGAGCAAGTTCAGTGGTGCCTGCATCTCCACATGCCTACTTCTGTCCATGTATTGCTTCAGGGGTCCCCTGCTTAGCAAGGTAACGGAAATAAATTTTCTCTTTGTGTTCTACACGCAAGTTTGTGATTGTCCTGGCTCCCTGCCTGTGCAGACTCACACAGCAACTGCAGTTTTAGTGTTTGAGGTGAAAAAATATAATAGAAAACCTTTAGAACATAAGATGCCATTTTTTCTAGGGGACAGTGGGGGAAAGGTGCATTTCATTCTTCTGCACTTCAAGTGCTATTTTTAAACGAGTCATGAACACTTCAGAGTGAAAGATTGCCTTCTAGTACACCTATGAGCATAAGAATAATTTAGGGACAAGCCATTGAATAAATCTGTATCACATTTGTTTCTTTTTGCTTTTTGTCCTACTTCTTTCAATTCCTATTTATCAGGACCTTTTTCACCTGAGACTCAGAAAAGCAATTTCCACTATGAAATACAGATAGGAGGTGACGCTCACCCTTGCGTTAGCTCTAGTTTTCATTTGCAGGTACGGACCATCTGTCCAAATAAGATGGAGTTAGAATACAAAATGAAAACTTGCAAATTAAAGTCATCCCAATGTCAAAACACAATCAAATTTTGAAGAGTCAGGAATATTGTAAAGCACTGAGAATTTTTTTAGAGTTATTGTACTCAGTAGACTGGTCTTTTACAAAGCAGTGTGGTGCCTGGATGAACACATATCTGATATTCACTCCCTCCTCCAACAGGCTTGCACATCTGGCTATCAATAAACCATGTCAGATGGAACTTTGAGTAGCCAAGCTATTTTTCTTATAGCATGCAATTCCAGACTGCCTAAAGGTTTTATCTTTTTTTAAAAAGTAACAAAACTGAGAAAAATAGTTTTCCAAAATGAAGGCGGGAAAAAGAAACAGTACCTGGGAAAAAGAAATTAAACTTTATGTACCACTTTTTCTCCACTCTCTGTACACTGACAGCTGGGTGACCTCCTCTTACACTTGGTTGCAGCCAATTGAGTGCATCTGGCAGCAAACTCTGATCAGTCCCCGTTGGTACTAAGACGTTCCCTGTGATCACATCTGTATCCTGTTTTTTGCCTGGGCTCTGGTTGTGTCTACATCAGCTCCACCCGGTTATCCTCTTCCCAGCTCACTTCACAGTCTCAGAAACCTGTTCAAGCTCAGTAGCTCCCTCAGGGATGACACAGTCACCCCTCCGAAGGAGCCCTCTTGGCCCAGACACCTAAAGGAAGATTTACACGGTTCGGAGCAAAGGAGTGAAATCAACGTGCTTCTTTAATCAACCCAGAAATTGGCTGATTTGATGATTTGTCCTGGGATTTCTACAGAGAACAGTTTTCCCAAAGTCCAAAATGTTTCTTTGATGTACTGAATTCTGAGATCCTCACCTGCCTAATTCCCTAGGAAAAGAAGGGGAACTCTTCACCCCCAACACATCCTCAAAACTGCCATTTTATACTTGCCCAGCAATTGCAAAAGGTTTATTTCCAGCCTGCCTTCAAGCTGCCCCCAAAGCTTTCTGCTGTGGTTTATGACAGCCCCAGAACCCCAATAAACAGCAGAAGGGAAGAAATTCCTCCAGAGGAAAATTTGCAGAAGGAACATGACTTACACCCATTAATTGCCTGTTGGAGGATCTTTTTTCTCTCCATTGACTATGTGAGGAGCCTGGGGAGATGAGCCTTCTGACTCAAATACTGCATTTAGATGCTTGACGTTCAGTAATATAATTCATAGGATTGCTAAGCATGTATAACTTTCTAGGTTTGCAGCTGGTAAGAGATTGTAACTACGTTTTGATGCCTGTGATAAATGCTATATGCTGAAGGTAAGGGAAAGCCCTAAACAGTCATCAAATTCATCCATCACCAAAACTGGATGTTCATTTAATCAGCTAATTTTATTACATTTTCCAGTTTGGTTTTAACAACACATACAAGCCTTTTAAAGGAATAAAGGAATTCATGCAGACAGTGACTTTGTCTCTGCTACACACCAGCAGGACAACTTCTGGAGTTGTGTATAGAATCACAACAAATTATTTGTATATTTCTGTACAAGAAGCCAGATTGTCTCAAGGACCTTGGGGAAAGCAGTTACAGAGACTGAAGGGACAGACAGCTACCAAATGTTCCCAATCCAGTGCTTGAGTAGTGCAGTCATACGGCTTTGAACTCAGAGATGAGCATTAAAACCTCCTCAGGAAAAGAAAGAAATTGAGTCCTCCTGTATCCAAATGAAAATTCTCACCCATCAGTTAGATCAAACACACTTCTTATTTCAGCTCTGGAAAGGCTTCAGCTGCCTGTGAAAACCTCTTGCTACTTTGCCTAATGAACTCACTTCCCAGTGCAGCAGTGCCCAAAGTCCCAGACGAGTGGCACTCTGGGGCAAAGGAGTCAGTTCAGCTCTTAAAACTGAATCCTGCTTGATAGAAGTGAAGTCAAAAAGAAAAGGCTCTGGCAGCTCCCAGTCAAGTACAAATCATAAAAGAACTTCCCTGCATACTGAGTTCTTCATCACAGTTTAGTTAATAAAGATGGTGAGCACTGTGTTGTCAGCAAAAGTGATGATTTTCAGCTACCCGAAGCAGAAAAAATACATGTGTTTCTTCTCAGTGACAGAAATCTTTAACAAGATGTTGGCTTGTTTTTGACTTGTTTTTTTTCACACCTCAATGTTATAATTCCACAAGGACCTTATGACAATCGAGGTGTGTTTTGCAGTGACTAGAGCCATTGCATAATCGTGAACAAAATGACACATATTTCTTTTTCTTCATTATCTTAATCTGAGAAGACCAAGTGAGTCACAAAGACAAGAATACATGCTAACATCCTTAAAAAAAAAAAAAGATAATTTTAGATATGATAAAAAAGAAATGGATGACTCAGTGTTACATAACATGGACCCTTACATCCTCCTGTGTTCCAGATACACGTACTGACCTGAAATACTACAAGTTCCCCAACAACAGACCAGGTTAAAGAAGCTACCACTCTCTGTCCCAGACATGTGCCCCCCCCCCAAAAAAAAAGTATAACGGTATCAGGGAAGCCTAGTATACATACTGGCTCTCGGTGGAACAAACAACTGGCAGGAGGGAGTAAACAGCAAACTCACTGAATACTTCATTACCCATCTCAATTCTTTTGTTCCCTAAGGGAGCTAGTAGAGCAAAAGCACTCTTACACTCTAATCAAGTCCTCAAGTTGTATAACCATATTGAGATAGGAAAGGCAATTTGCAGGGAGCTCATGGTAAGTGACTCGCATCTCCCACTGACTTTATGCACTTGTCCAATGTACTCCCAGGGAAGGAAGAAACACTGTGTGGATTTATATGGCACAAGGATCTGCCTCCATTAGCTCCATGTCTCCAAGGATGGTCTCAGAATAATCACCAGGAACCACACAGAGCATTTTGAAATGGCCACATTAGACATTTGAAGCTGGATAATGAGTGCTAAACAGGAAGACCAAAAGGGCCACCTAATTTCTCGGTGCATACGTGGAGGAGTGAAAGGTAACTTCCCTGTGACCTGTGTCTCAGCCCCAACCAGAGGGTTTGGTTCCCTTCAGTCTATCTTCTGTGACAGCCCATGGATTCTCTTGTTCTGGAAAGCTGCTCTAAGCATTTTGACACCTCAACAAACCAGCACAACCTGTCAGAACAATAACTCTGATGCTCTGCTACTCAAGTTACTCAAGAAGCAAATTAATCCATTCTCCAGTCATCAGGCACCCAGGGGATGGGAGTGTGCAGAGAGAGGTGCCTGAGGGAACCACTGGAGGGATTAAAACCACAGCTGTATCCTTACCCAGAGGAAAACAGATGTTCACCACTTTTCTTCAACACATCCTTCTTCAGCCTGGGGCATATTCAGCTGGCAGGAGATGGTATTCATGATTTTCTTCAACAAATAAACAGGAATCCCCAGATGCACCTGTTCTCTACCAGTGTATCTGTTCCTACAAGAGGGAATCCAGTTCTCAAAAGGCTGGGCCAGAAGTAGGGATGCTGGCTGGGTAGGAATGTGTCTCATGGGCATAAGGCAAGCAGGTAACAAAAATATATGAGAGTGGACCCATGGATTACTCCCAAGAAAATCTTATGAGAAAAGGAAAAATAATAATATTGATAAGGAAGAAAAACAAATAAAACTAAGATAAAGGAATGTGGTGAATGTGGTAAATGTGAGGAAGATTCTGTACAAACATACAAGATGTGGGTGTGGTATCAAGAGTCCAGAGAAAAGTACAAAAGAGGCTTGGTGGGAGGGTGGGGACCCAGAGTCTCCAAGGACATCTGCAAGCCAAGCTTAGCAGCTGGGACAGCCTGTTAGGACTGAGAGAGACACAGCAGTGCCAGGTCTCTCCTGGTGTTGAAACAAGGGGGGAAAGGACTCAAACTACAACATTTTGAGGATCAAAATGAAGATGTGTGGACTGACTGTACAGCACAGAAATGTCTGTGATACAACAAATGTTTGACCAGGATTATTTCCTTTTAAACAGAGCTCTATTCCCTGACTTTGGGTTTCATCAAGACAAGCCCTCTAAGGAGGTATAGATGTTCCTCTTTCCTGATTTATCAACTATTTTGCCTTACTTTAAATAAAAAGGGAATGTAACCATTGAAATTTTATGGACCCTCCAGGGAATGCCCTTGCCAGAACAGAATTTACTGCAAGCATCCTTAGCTTCCACAAGCCAGAAATACTTATTAGATCAGCATGGATGAAAGAATTTTCAAATCTAACACCAGGGTATAAAAATTTTATCCATAAAAAAGGCAAATTGGATTTTTGCTCTGGGGAGAAGCAGTCGTAAATCAATAAGTGGATAGTATAATGCAGAATTCAGTTTGAAGCAAGAGGTTCAAGAAACAAGAGAAATGAAGATAATTATTTCAGAAAATTGAAATATAAATAGCAATTTTGGTTATGAAGTTTAAAATCCAATAATTCATTTAACATTAAAAGTGGTCTTGGTGTGCGGAAGGGTGAATTTTCAAGACTCAAAGAGGCCGCAGGTTTTCAGAAGAAGCAGCAGCTGTTTTGAATACCCAGCAGTAACCAAATGGGAGAACAGAAAGTTCAGCTTCACTCCTGGAGATCTGCTTTCTTGATGTTAATATGAAGTATAAAGAAATGTCACAGTAGGCTGGTTTTCTGCAAAATTCTATTATTCCTTATAATTTAAAAACAAGCTAAATGGTCTTTAAGATGTTTGTTTCGGGTTGACATTTAAAAGTAGGATTTATTATTTATATGGTTCTTCAGACCGTTTGTCCTTTAGTTATACTTGAGGGATATGGCTTCAAAACATAAGCCATGGTTAGATAAGATTGCTCTGGAAAAAAAAGAGATAGGAGATAATTCAGGCATGTCTTTTTAAGAACAATTCCTGGTCATGGTACAAGCTTGAAAACAATGTGACTTTAAAACATCAACAAGTAGGAGCTCCAGGCCTTTCGGTAGTAAACATCTTTTACGTCCACTACCACTGTCTTTAACTGACACTGAGGATATTTATCAATTTTCAAGATAAATCCTGTAAATTAGTAGCCACCTATAATGTGATATGAAAACATCAAGCCGTAATTTAATACTTACTGTGAGCCAGGAAAATCCCAGGAATGTCTTTAAAGGTGAATTTCAACTTTCTGTTTCAATATTGTAAAAAAATTATCATGTTTCCTCAGAAGAACAAGCTTAAAGAATTTTTCTCAATGTGCTTTTAGAAGGCAAAGCTGCTGGATTTAATTTCCGGTCAGTCTGTCCTAAGACTTTGAACACAGGGTTATATTGAAATCTGTGGAAATGGTGTTTGAAAAAGGACTAGAGGAGTAGGCTGTACATTGGTTTCTTTTACAGGATTCTTCTTCCAAGGAGACAAATTGATAGACACCATGAATCTCAGTGTTAGTTTTTCAAACCATTCTGAAAATACAGGTCAATTGTGCATAACTGGCATATGTGGTTGTAAGCAATATTGTCTCCACCTTGCCAGCTTAATGCATGGCAACTTAAAGGAAAGGAGTTGGAAATTTAGGTCACTTAGGTCTTAAAAAAAAGAAAAGTCTCCTGATCTCCGCATAGTTCAAATCATATCTGGCTAATTAGCCACCCAGTGGTTCCCAATCTGTTGAAATGCCATTGCTTCACACAATGTTTTCCATTCTTGAGGACAAGACATTCCTGATAGAGGTAGACCTATGAGGTATTGTTACTTTAACACAGGAAGGAAAGGCTTTGCAGAAATTAGACAAGAGCACACATTCATGGGTGTGATAAAGGCCAGGACAAGTGGCATCTCATGCTCCTTATACATACAGGCTACATACTTGTTCCACAGATTCCTCATTTCCCATAATAATGTTCCTTTAAAAGCTATAGATGTGATTTGCATTAGGACAAGGCTCACATATGATCATTTATTGTATTTCACGCATGGATCATTTATAACAAAGTATGGTATCTCTGCTTCTTGGAACTGAGTACAGCCTAAGAAAAAAAAGGAATAATTCCACAACATTTGTCTCTTGGAAACTTGTTCACAAAGTATTAATCTTCATTTGGAGCAGTGGGATCAATGTTCAAAGAATCATGTGCTCCAAGAATGAATTCATTCCAAGACTTCATAATCTGCTCTAGCATATTCCCAAAGGAGAAAAACTGCCTGAAACAGATTAGTCTTTCTGGTTTTCCCAAGGATTTAGGACAAATTCTTTACAAGCACCAAATCATTCAGCACTATCACACCACACTTGTTCTACAAGGTATTTGTGACTGGTCTCGTTCCACCAAGAATGTCACACATAGCTTTGTTCTGAGATCTACAGGGATCACTTCAAATGATGGAATAAAAGAATGTACATTCATAATGAATGCTGTTACAGGGATATAATTTTGATAAGGTTCAGTCTGATTCCACTCTCCTAAGGTATGACTTAGTGCCCTGCTCTCAGAGGCACTTGAAAACACAAATAAGGGGTCTGGTTTTCAAGCATCAATGGTCATGTGCATTTTTATGAATGATCCTTGCAACTTCAGTGAGAGTTTTTTGTGTAGCAATTCGGCAGTGTCACAGTCAGGCACTGGGGAACGGAACTCTGCAGCAGGGACCGGGGGCCTCACTCCAGCTCTTAGGCCAGCCAGGAGAGTTGTGTGAGCTGAGATGTGTGAGCCCTGTGCTTTCTGCTGCTCAACATGGTGTTTGGCATGTCTCACCCTTGTAGTTTTCTTCTATCCACACAGCCCTGACTGCTTACTCTGACTGCTGGTGTTGGGGTCTTGGGTACTCGTTTCAGTTTGACTGTCCACTGTCCAAGTTCTACACTTCAAGACAGAATACCTGGCTTTGGCCTGGACCGACTGTTCCCTCTTGTTTTCCATGGTGTTCTGACGGCCAAAGCTTTGATCACTCATCTTTCCCACACCCATCAATTTGGAAACAGCACTTATTTTTCTGGCTTCAAGCCCTGGCTTGCCCTGCTTACAATACCTGACTGCCATCCTCATCCCTGAGTCCAGCCGGGCACTAGCCACTGTGTGAGATCTCCCATATCTGCGGTGGCCACAGCTATGGAATGTCCTACATTCCCCTGACCGTTAAGGATTTTGTTCCTTAAAGCATGACAAGCTGCAGTGCAAGCAAACTTTTAGGTATTTAAATATTAAGAACAAGAACCCAGGCATGACTCTTCTGACAGGTTTTCTGACTAATTATAGCATTATTCTTTTGCTCAGTGATTCACCTCTCTCTCACACTAACACTTTTCCTTTTGATTGGCTTTAAAGAACATTCAATCTGAGAAACAGCAGATGCCAATGCTCCCTGGGTGCTCCCTACTGCATCCCTGTGGGCCAACATTATCAACACTTTAACCAAGCCATGAAAGAGGCACTACCCTCAGTCCCCTTCCCTTGCATGATTTGCCAATAGGCAAGACTTCCTTCCAAGCTAGTCTTTTCTCTATTATTAGTGGGTTTTTTATTTTCAGCATGTCTACAAGCAGTTACATCTCTTCTGACTCAGTTGTGTCTGCAAAGTACCTGAGGTTGTCATGCACACCTTCTCTGTATTCTGACAAACAGGTTCTTCCAAACCTGGATATCTACCTAAGGATTAAAACTCTGGAACTTAGACTGTACTCTATGCCTACTCTATAACATCTAACATCTAAGAAAGATGAAGACTGCCTTAAGCCTGTCCAAAAAATTTAATGAAGTAATGGCAGATTCTGCTTCCTTCTTGTGTTAAAGTGAGTGAATGCACTTCTCTTGGAGCATATCCACTGCGTGATCAAAGATGCCAGAAAAACTGAGGAACGATAGGAAACAAAACACCTCTGAGGTATGGGGTTTGCCATCTTAATATCTGTGAAAGCTGTTATCTGTGCAGAATGAGTGTAAAAGACAACAGACAAAAGATTTGAACAAAGTATGAGTGCATATCCATCAAAAAGGGGTAACAGAGATGAGATGGGGGAAAATATCTTTCATAAGGTCAGTTTACACTCCTAAATCTCCTGCTGAAAGCCACTCCAATGTCTCTTACATCATTTGCTTCCTCTGGACTGAACAGAATATGCATTCATGATAGATATCCTACTTCAGCATTTAAAATTATTTCTTGTCTTTAACTTTAGAAGGTTGATTCTATTAATCAGAACAAAGGAGAGTGTGACAGCCAGCAAGGGAATTACAGGAGAGTTGGGAATATTTATTGCAGCCTTTTGAGGCTCGGGGCATCTGAGTCTTATTTAATATTTTGACATATTGAACACTAAGCGATTTTTTTATCATCATCACTCAGTTCTGATACATAAATATAGGCATCTATTAATTATACTGGCAGATAATATACGTGAAGAGGCCTACTTAGTTTCCAGTTATGAGAAGATGCATTTAACTCATCAGGGCTGCCCCAAGGGCATGAGTGACTTGTCCTTGCGAAGACATGCTTGGCCACATAACTAAAATCCTGAGCAGAAAACATCCACCTTTCTCCTGAGACAACAGCTACTTCTGACAGGCATCAAAAAGTACCTTTCCTTAGCCTGAGGGTATAGGAGCCAGAACAAGTCAAGAATTAAAACATCGTAATGAGAGTGGATTTTTGCTGTTTACGAAGGTGTCTCCTGCATAGTAGATCTAGGTGTTACTTGACACGCAGCAGTCAGAGCTAGGATTGCCTCTTAAGAAGGAATGTTAGAATGGCAGCACAGTAGCAAATACCCTCCTTTCCAAGCCCAGGGGTCCGGTACATCAGAAAAAAACAGGGACATACTTGAACTACAATTTGATGTCCAGCTATAAAATAATGCCTTGGAATTTGGGAGGATTCAGATTACCTCCCTAAGCTGTACTGAGGGATCAAAAACAATTTCAGGTGCATGAAGTTGTCTTTATTGTTTTTCTGACCCTCTGCTATCTACAGCTTTGTCGAATCAGAGAATCTGACCCAGAGTAAGATGCATCTCATGGCCCAAAACTGAAGTTTCTGATTGAAGTACTGCCATTGTAATTAAGAAGTTTGACTAATGTAACCAGGTGGTCCACAGTGGGCAGATGCTTTCTGTGTTCTTGCTCTTACCATTTACTCTCATCTGCATAAAATTGGACTGTGGGGAGCTACCTGGCATTTTCCCACAAAAGACACTCACATGGAAGGTGAGACAGGGAGTTGAACCTCTTTCCAAGCTGGAGAGCTGCAAATCAGATCCTTTGATGCTTTAAATCAGAATGTGTTGACTGGCTTTGCTTGATCTTGGCCAGTTGCTGGCTGTATCCTTTTCTTTCTTTGAAAGAAAGTAATTCTTTCTAAGCCTTCCTAGAGTCAATTCCACCTTAAAGTAGATAATGTTTTCTTTTTGGATAAAACCTTCAACATCCCAAGGAGAAAGAAAAGAAAGGCTGTGAAAAGCACCTCATCCATTACTAACTGTTCTAGTGGTTAATACAGTCTTAATATTAATTTTTAATGTAATTTCTCAAGAGTCAAAATTGAAATTCAATTTCTGGATCTCAGAGTAACACATTCTGCTAGACTGGCAATCATCTGTTACCAAATTTTTTTCCCTGAGTAACTCCTTTTCATAGCATTGCATTCACAGTTTGTTCAGAATCTGTCCTTAACACGATTTGCAAAGTGATACAATATGAAACATGTAAGGACAAAATCTGTTTTTCAAGCATTCACAAATGATTTTTGAGACTGAATTCTTTCTGTAACAGTCTACAATAGTCTGGATATCAGATTACAAAAAAAAAAATCTATCAATACTTGAGCTTGGTTGATCTATTCTGCAGCATACTAAGTTTATTTTTTATGGTAAATAAAACTTTTGAATTGGTGGTACAACTTGAAATAGACTTTTCAAAGTCAAATACAACCTGGTTTACTGTCTTAATAAAAGAAGACATGATGAGCAGCAATGATATTAATAATAAATATTCTCAAAATTGAGATGCAGAACGAGATACAGCTTGCCTCAATACACATATCTGTAGAAATCTAATCAAGATTGATCTTATATTCAGAGCCTGAGTGTCTCAGGTGGACTGGAGGCAGGAAAATGGCAACAAGCTGTCACTTCTGTAATCCTGGGCAAGGATAAGGGAATGAATGATTAAAGTACCCTTGCTCAACAAAGAACCAAAGAAAATGTCAAAATAGCAATTCAGAAGACCTCTTTGAAAAGAAAACAAACTCTTACTCTCCCTGAAGTCACCATTGTTTTGTGTACAGTATGAAATATTAGATGCTAAAGAACTGAAAACTGAATTCTGATGGAGTTCATTGTTGACTCACTTGCTCTAAGAAATTCATCATTGTGTTTTCCTCAAATACCTGCCTACAACCAGGACAAGGCTTTCTGTAGACAGCATCTCTTTCTATCCATTATAGAGCCACGAAATAGGAGCCATGTCTCTGCCTCCCTGACTCTACATCACAAGGTGTAGAACACCATGAGAATCCATACACGCATCTTTTAGAAGTTCATGGAAGTTTTAAGAGAGAAATGAAGACAGAGAGATGATCTTTTTACACCACTAAAGATTCTCAGAAATTAGAATAGTAAATTTTACTCTATACTCCTTTGATTATACTTCCCCTATTTGATCCCTGTCAGAGAATAAGAACTGAATATAGGAAGAGGTTGTGTGACCCATAGTGATTTAAGGGCTTTTCTTCAGAATTTGGCTTCTCCAGAAACAATCACTGCTCTGTTTTGTTAAGAACTCAGTTTGGCACCCAAAAGGCCGTTCACATTTCTTTGGTTCAGGCAGACTGACCATAAGCAAAGCAGCAAAACACTGTCCAAATACAGCCAGTGGAGCACTCAGCCAAATTTACCAACTTCCCTTTCGTCCTGCATACTCGTGTTCTAGTACATCATGTTATATATACTTGTCACACGTCACAGACAACTTGTGTATGGACGGGTGGATGTACGTGTGTGAACATACACACACACACTTTTCCCTACCTCTCCCTTTTCACCATCTACACTAATTGCCAGGTGCCTGACAGGTACGTCCTTGCTGTTAGGGACTAATTATTGTACTTGTCATTATGACCAAGTCCAGCTCTGTTTGGATGAATTAGAGGCTTCCATCAACTGCTACCAGCCTCCCAGCATTTGATGTAGCCCAAATACTGATCTGTTCCCACCTCAGTGCAGGTTTGCTATTACAGCTGACAGCTTCTTTCACTAGTTGTCACTCACAAATTTGCTGAACCTGCCCCAGGCCTGCCTCATTACATGTATTTTCAAAGAATAACATCTCATACAAAATGTAAACAAACTCAACTCACTCTGAAGAAAGTGTCAGCTTTCAGCAGTCATTTGTTATGTATGCAGGCAAATGCCCTTCCACAGTCTCCCACATCACCTTCCATTGAGAGAAGCTTCTCATAACCCCCCAAACCTGCTCAGGCTGAATTCCTCCAAAATCCACTATGGCTAGGCATTTTGGGACTCTGCTTGTCTGAGTGGCAAGTGCCATCCTCTCTCTGCTGCTTTGCTCTCCTCCCAGCTTCCTGTCTCTAAGCTTACACAGAGCTTTCTGTAATGGTCACAGTACCAGCTGGAGTCTCACATTTGAAAATGCAAGGAAGGGGCACTCTCAAGCTCTTTTTGTGATTTTCTTTCCATTGAATTTGATATCTTTGACCAATAATAATAAATATTTCCAGGTGGATTCTAAGTAAAGAAATGGTACACATCAACAACCATTTTGTTAAAACGTGGAACTTAGCCAGACTCAGGAAGATCTGCAGCATCTGGCAGCAGACTAAAATATATAACTGCAACCAGGGAAATACTGTGAGTTTACTATCCTCAGAAAGTTTACTGTCCTGGAAAATTGTTATTGTACAAAACACATGCCAAGTTAATATTGTAATGAATTTTATGGTTTGGAACAGCAGTTAGCTAGTGCTTGTAGCCAGAGGGCTTTATCCTCAGATGGTGTAAAATAAGTGAATGTAGAGGAAATCACAGATTTATCAGGAACAGACTTTTAGATGTGGTACAGCTGGCCTGAGAATAAGCCTGTGCCTGCAAACCTTCTCTTACAAAAATTGACTCCATAATTCTGTGTGATTGTGAACATAAGAAATATATAACATCTAATAAATTTAGAGGAAGACAAATGTGTAAAATCTTGAAGATAGATGTATTAAATCTAATAAAACAGTCTAAGAACATTTTCTAATAATGGAGAAGACAATTATACCTTGTTGATGCACATGGAACTATTGTGCCTGTGGTTATGATCACCTGAACCCACTCAGGAAAACCTTTTCAGCTCCTACCTGCTTCTTTCAGAGATATTGGAGGAGGTAAGAAGACAGCTGGAATGGAGAAGAAGGGCAGACACCAAGCTGTTGCAGAATGCCTTCACCTTGTATTGCTCAGGTCTTTTCCTTTTCAGTTCTGTAGTGTGCCTTCCACCTGCAGGTCTGTTACCTATCATCACCAAAGCAGCCACCACAGTATTTTAACCTGCTCCTGCTGTTGTTTTCATGCTGTTATTCTCATGGTGTTGCAGCTGCAAACCCTGACATTATTCTTATCTCTGATTTCTCAGGGGAAGCAACTGTCACTAGGATGAGAATGACTCCTTCCTTCCCCTTGCTCTTTCCCACCCTTTCTTTCATAACTTGGAGTTTACATCAGGTGAAAAGCATAAATTAGTCAATTGTATAGTAGATAACAGTGATTTGAATCTCTAGTTAGACTTAGATGCCCAAAGTCCCTGTGAAACACTTGTGCTCATTCAGGGCAGTGTTTTAAGCAGGAGTATCCAGAAAGGAGTTCGAACAGGTCACAGTGAAAGGCAAATGGTCACTATGGAAAAACATGGTGGAAAATTATCATCGTTAACATCACTTGGAGAGTATCACCAGAAGATATTTTCATTGGGGATTTTGTTGTACCTCTTCTTGGCCATCCATGGGTGAAAGTTTTTGCTTTCCCTTTTTTTTTCTTTCTTTCTTTTCCCAGTGATAATTTTAGAGTGGCTGTGTGCCATCAGCTACCGATTCCATGAATCAAACTTTAAGCAATTAAGTCTGTCTCAGCATCCTTTGTACGGCAACAACATCGTATGGCCAATGTTATCTCTTGCCTAGAGCTGAAAAACTACCTTCAAGCCAGGCTTGACTCTGATTTAACATGTAGTTTTTGCAAGTTATTCCAGCCTAGGTGCAGTCTCCCACAGCAGCGATACAGCTGTAGCAACTAAGCCAGGAGTTTTATCACATCTCAGCAACGGAGAAACTCACAGTGCAACCCAGACAGATCTGGGTGAACTTGAGTCTCCCTCTACAAACAACTCTACCTCAGCATGTATAAACTCTCCCCTGGATCCTTTTCTAGCTCTATCTGATATAGAGGCAATCTGAATACTGCTTTCTCAGTTAATGCTTAAAGTAACTGTGTGAAGAGTCCATTCTTTATATCCCCTGTATCTCAGCTTCTCAGCTGTAGAGCACCCTGTGGTGTGGACTCCGCATCTCACCACACAGAGGAAAGACTTTTTCAGAGGCTTACATGCAATTATGGTGCAAATTGTGTCAATTAATTCAGTGATGGTATGTCTGGACACTACATTTATGGCTGTATTTATAAGTTAAACAGCTACAAGAAAGATTCCCAAGCAATGGAAAATAATTGTCTGCACTGTAAATTCGCACTATTAAATTATCCCAGTGCAGTTTGGAGCATGTCAGATGGCTTTGGCCCTCTCCAAAATACTCTCTGGAAAAGCTCAGGAGCTAGCCTGGGCTGGGGGGAGTCAGAGCTGGCGTTGATATGCAACCTCTCTTTCAGAGGGTCAGAGAGTTTAATAACACATTTTTGGACAGTTCTGTAATAGCCGGTGCCACTGCTACTGGGTGAAAACAACCCTGGAGAACTAAATGACAGTATGTAGTCCAATTAATCATGTTTATACAACACCTTTAATCCCCAAGAGATGCTATTCCCCATTTCAAAGGGTAAAACTACTTTCAGAAAGATCATTAATGCATACAAAAATCTGCCCAGTGTTATTAGTTTGAAATGTCAAAGCTTTCCTGCTTACAGTGAGGTTTCAAGATCAATATTTAGTCTCCTTAGAAGATGTGGTTTGAGCTCTCGCTGTCGTTAACCACTTGTAGCTCTCACACATTGGACTTTGAAAGAGCTCAACACTTCTGAAAAAGAGGACACTTTAGTCAGCTCCTGAATAATGGAGCTGAAGTAGAAAAGGCTGATTCTCTTTGATTTTTAAAGCATTGTAATGAAGAAAAGTCTTCTTTTGAACGATGATATAATTTGAAGGCAAACCTAACCACTGTGTACTCAGAATGGATGCTAAAGCTCGTCCACTCAGGTTGATTAGCTTTTTTGCATGGAAATACAAAACTGAAACATTGCATTCTCATTACTGAAGGAGCAATGAAGTAGTGAAAAGAAGCAAAATTTTGTATAATCGGTTCTTCCTGCTGGCTTTGGAATAATCTGAAACAGCTAGAAATTATATGCCTGTATGACTTTTCAATACCATGCAAGGCTTCTTAAATGAGTTCATCAAATAGAAAGACAGAATTACAGAATGGAAAAACTCTCTAAGACCATCAAGTCCAATGATTAACCCAACACTGTCAAGTCCACCACTAAACTGTTTCCTCTTGTCCTATTTCTTTTTACCTGGGATAAAAGACTGCCCCCCACCTCAATCCAACTTCTTTTTAGGCAGTTGTGGAGAGCACACATAAAATGTGCTGGGTAAATGGAGTAAATCATCACAGACCCAAGAAAAATTTTCCAGAATTAGCTTGAAAACTTCAAAACGAACATGACTGCAAAAAAATTAAAGGAATCAGAAAGAAAGTTTAGCCTTCAAAGGAACCAGGGCTTTCATGACACCAGAAAAGACTCACGCAACAAACACTGAAGGGAAAAGCAGTGCCGAAAAGTTTCAAAGACTGTTCAGCAGCGTGCATTCTAGGGCAGCTGAAAACATCTCAAAGCACAAGTAAGTATGTGGGTAAGCTATATGCTATGGACTTGGATTTGAATTGAGTTTCCTGTCTATATTTATTTGCTCAGACTCTGTATAGCATCATGACCATCCCTAGTTTCCCCTCCAACAACAATTCGCTTTAGTTGTGTTTAGAATAATGAAGAACATACAAGTCATATTCAGGTTTCAATTATGTAGCTAAGCACCAGAATGCATGTAATCTGTGAATGGACACAGCAAAGGAAGTACACAAATATATACGTATATAATATAAACAACACCATTTTTCTACTGTCCCTTGTTTAATATCATCCAAGAAATTCCTGTATTCCTATTCACACAGACTGGCACCTTTTTCTCCAAACAGCCAATCTTAAGGTGCTGTGAGGAAGAGTCAAACTTTATTCAACATATGTAAGAGACCCTTGTGGGCACAGTGGAAGAGCAGGGTGTTCATAAGAGATGTGAAGGAGAAAGATGTTTAACGCAAAACACTTCATGTCAGTTCTCCTCTGAAACATGAAGAACATTTTAATAATTCTTTAGGGATTGCCTTTGTCCTTCTCTTACTCTATTAAAATGAGAATCCAGGTTAAATAAATATATTCCAAGAAATATTAGAAGATAAAGAACACTGTGGGGGATTTTTTTGGTGGCGGGGAGTTCTTTTGGGGACCTTGGTAGGAGTTCTTCAAAGTTAATCTCAGTAAGGATTTTTAACAGTGTATATAAAATTATTCTAAATATTCAGTTTTGTGGACTAAAGATTTAATACTTTGCAAGTTTCTATCACAGCTGCCCTTATAAAATCTCTGGATTAGACACATTTTTAACTACATTTCTTGCCTTCCCACTTCAGTATATGTCCCAGTTTGAGACAACATAAGGAGGAAAGTGCCCTCCCGGGGGAAGGTAGACTATCAGCCACCTCTCCCCCACCAGGTCCGGACAGAGGCAATTCCTTAGACGTAGAATGAAAAAAAAAACCTGTTTTATTCACAAGGCATAGGAAAGAAATGAACAATATTAAATTATAAACTACTTGCAATGGAGAAAACCTGTGTGAAGTACAGAGTCCTTGGCGTGGTCCCTCACTGACGGGCCGAGGCAGGGCCCCTCCCACGGCGATGCCAGCCATCGGATGACCTGCTGTCCTGCATCCGAGCTCGGTTGAAAAGCCGTTTCAGGGAGAAAGAAAAAGATCCCAAGGGAAAAAAGCTTGTCTTAGCTAGTTCAGAAGGGGGGAAAAAAAAATCGCTTTCCATCTCTCTCCCTTGAGAAACAGAGCTGCAAAAAAGTGGCAGAGGCGAGACCTTTGGAGTGAGTGAGAGAAGAAAAAAAACTCCCAACCCTGCCTGAGTCCCAGCACGGGAGTATTTGTGTTTGTCCTTGAAAATTCTTGGAATCGAGTCAGAGGCAGAGAATTCATGTTTAGTATAGAGTGGCGATATGAGATAACAAAATGATGTCATATGCTCAACCCAAGACAGTATAAAATTTGATACTAAGCTGAATTTTATTTGTGATAATACCAGGAAAATAACTTGCTGTCAGGGACATTAAACAATAGTAGATTTGTAAGTGAGCCACATTTTGTTAATTAATGTTTAACCTAAAGCCTAATGACATCTTAAAATTCATTTTAATTCTCTGTTTTATATTGGGCATCCTTGGTTTATGGGCTTGATCTTCTTGTTTGTACAGTACCCTGCAAGACTGACTCCATTTAACTAAATATTATTATACTGTGTTATAAAGCCCTGTGCAAACCCTTGCCTTTTGGAAACACCTTGCAATGAAAATTGGCTTCCTTTTTTGTTCATTGATGTATTAGTTACAAAACTCCACAGTGGCACATTAACCACCGGGCTTTCTTCCATTTTACTTCACAGAGTTGAGCATTATCAAAGAAGGGCTGAGGGCAAGGAACTGAACAGACTGTACTGACACACTGACAGGAGAAGTCCATCAGTACAGAGTCTTTTTCCTCTTTTTAACTAGGATGAAATATGCATTGCTGTCAATTCTGCTGCCTTTCTGTGAGCAGGACTCTCCTGATGAAGAGATGTGGATGTTGAATTCTTGCAAGAATATACCAGCCAAATGAAAAATGCATTTGTTCTCTGAAGTGTGTTTTCATCCTACAGTGGAAAAATTATTCTTTCCTTGCAGCAAAGAGCCATTCAGCCAGCCTCAGTTTCCCTTTCATTAGACATTTCTACGGTTTTCCATGATCTTGGAGCTTTTCTGTTTTGTTTTCTCTTTTAAAAGATCCTTACTATTCCTCCCAGGTTGACAACTTGATAATATTCATCTGAGCTAGAACAAACGTTTATTAAGCATCTCTTTAAAGTATGGCTGGGAAGCGCACATTTCTGAACTTCATGGGAGCGGCAGCAGCGAGATGCTCCCCTCTTTGTAACAGCAGTCCCACCATCTGCTTGCTGTCCTGAACTCCCACCCTGAGGTCTGCCTGTAGAGGCCTTAGTTCCAGCCATCTTTGCTTACTCCCATAAAGACACATAAAAATTCTGCAGAGAGAAAAGCCCTAAGCATTCAAATATATTATTTTACCAAAAGCATGTCTGTTAAATGGTTTAGCCCCAGAGACAATTTCAACTAAAGGGAAGTTTCTTGCAGTACATGAGGATGAGGTATGTGCCATTATTTTTCAGACTAAAAAATTTCACGCTAAAAATTCAGTTACACTGAAAAGGCACAGAATTTATTGCCTTCTCAATACAATACCCAAATTTACTCAAATAAAAAAGTCAAGAAATTTTTGTGTTCGGACCAGTTTTCATGTTCTAGATTGTCACTTTCCCCAGCCCTGAAATAGGCTTATACATATAAAAAGGCAAAGGTAGAGGAATCAGAGGCAGTTTCTCCATACTAACCTCCCAAAAGACTGAATTGGTAGAGATGGGAAAAGTGCAAAAGGAAAGGGAATGACCCCTGCTGTTTTCGGACTAGTTGAGCAAACAGGGATCTTGATTACTACAGTTGGCTATGAGAAGAGATTACTGAGCCAGGTGATTATTTCTAGGGAAGAGCACTGGCTTCATTCAGTCCCCTTCTGAAATAGCTAACATCTGGCAGACACTTGCACCCTAACAGCAGGGAGGCTTCCCTCCGTTTTCATTGCTCGAACCAGAAAAGTCAGTCAGAGTTCGCTGAAGTATGCTCTGGAGAATGTCTCCATCCCTGGGCTTCAGTGCTGAATGAAGCAGGATGAGTCGAAGGAATTCAGGAGTTGGCTCATTTGTGTATGGGAGGGACTGCCACCATCACCCCTGGGTTTGGGAAACAACCAGGACTTCTGGAATGGTGATGATGGTTTCTCTCTGTTCTGTGGGGTGCAAAGCAGATGGCTTCAAACACTTCTTCTGTCATGCACATCCTTCTACCTCCAAGAGAAAATAGGGTGGTAGAAATCTTTTTATTTCCCTCTTTCCTGTGTCAGTGTTCAAATGAAAGTTCAAGGAGCACTACCTTAAAAAAACAAACCATGTTTATCCTGTATTCTTGTTGTGCCAGGAAAGGACACACTGCCTCTGCAGGGGTCTGATTTATTTGGTCCCCGAGCCACTGTTTACAGAGGGAGTCGATGCTGTTCAGTGTAGGCTTCAGTCTCAGTGGCATTCATTGGTTCCACTGTGGTCTCAGTGATCTCAGGATTTCAGATAATAGCTTCAGTGTCTGGCCAATAAGTAGTGCTCATGTGAAACCAAGGAACACCACATTAATATTTATCTTGACAGAGAGGTTCACTCCACAAAGCTTTTTTTTTTTCTGATAAAATACATTATATCCACTTGGGAATGGTGAACCTCATGGGAATTTTACCAGGTATGAGGCAGATCTTTGATAATAAAAGGAAAGACCTCATAAGTGAAGCTTCTTGCAAAACACTGATTATTTTCCCAGGCACTGGGAATACTGTCTTTTGCATCATAGGGTTATGCTGCAGTACTCATCCATAAGCAGATGCTGAAACACTCTTATTTTCATTACTTCAAATACACCTCAGTTTGCTTGTAAATTAGACCTCAAAGAAAAGAGATAAAATGTCAACAGGCAATTTTGGCAACTATTAAGAACACCCAAGAGGAACAAAATTTGTTGTTGAAGCTTTAATAAGACTCCCCAAATCTGCAACAGCCTGAAAAAATCTTTTTCCTGTATTTCATTTTATACTCTTCAGCTATCAAACATAGATCCTTCAATAATTACTGTTAGATCATCCAAGCAAGCCTCCTGTAAATCCTGCTCTATTAAGTTTACCTGGTTTTATCTGCTCTTGAATGAAAACTTGTATTAAACGAAAAGGTTGTTAGTGTTTGGCTAGAGCAGGCTCCCTGGGAGGACAGTGAAACATGTATCAAAGCCTGGTAAATCTACCATCACTGAAAGATCTATTCCTTGTTTTGTCACTTGAATTATCTTGCTTCTACTTCTGGTCTTTCTCTTTTCCTTCTGAAGAGCTGTTTTAGTGCCCGCTGTCTCCTTCCATGAAGGCACCACTGGCCCACTGTAAAAAAGCCACTCCTCAGCCTTTCTTTGCAAATAGATTGCAAATAGATTGAACTGTGCAATCTGCTAGATCTGGAGTATTTCCCTCAGCTTTCCTGTAATTTCACAGGCTAGCTGAGGTGGGAAGGCATCTCTGGAGATCAGCTGCTCAAACAGGGTCACCTAGAGAAGGCTGCTCAGGACTGTGTCTAAACAGGTTTTGAATAAATCTCAAATAGTAATATAAATAAATATTTATTAAAGTTGCATGGATCTATGCTCAGTATTCCAGTCAGAGGGTGGAATGGTGAAACAGAGTTGGTGGAAAGGAATCTGTAGTGATCTTCTTTGCTCCCCCACACTCAATGCAAGCGCAGCATCAGAGTAGGGTCATATTGCTTCAGTCAAGATTTAAAAATTTCTAAGAACATCCCTGTAAGTTCACTGGGGTGCTGTTGCAAATCTTCAGCACCCTTATGGTGAAGAATTTTTCTTGTCCAGGTGCCATTTCCCCTGGCATCACATCTCCCTGCTGCTTGCTGCCTATGCACTGCACACTGCCACGTTCCACTACTCCATCACCCACGGGAATTTGTTAGTCCACTACGGCCATATGCATATTTGCTTTTTAAAGAAAATAATAATATTAAAAAACCAGTTCAATCTATGTGTTCATCCAAGTTAGCCATAATCACCTAGGAGACAAATAAATAGACAGAGCTTTCACACTTGAATGCTCTAGACTAGAAACCACAAACCTCACAACAAAGTGTTAGACAAGAACCTCATAAATAACAGTTAAATGTGACTTTTTAAATTGTATTTTAATCAGCTTTTAACCAAGAGCATATCTTTCCTATTTAAAACGCAGGCTGTGTGGTATTAAACTTCAGGTAAACAATTCATTTTGATACAGAATTAGAATTCTGGAATAGCCTAGGAACAACTAGAATATAGAATTTGAAATCAAAAGGCATTAAAGGCTTTGATTTCATTCTATTTTGCTATTCTTGACTCCAAAATGGGTTTTGGGCATTGCAGTAAGAGCCTGTCCTGACGGGGTGGTTACCTACAGCTGCAGACTGCTGTTGAAGTCTCTGTCTGTCCATGCTACATCTTTTCTTCTATTAGCCACTCACCTCCACATGAACATCTCTACCCAGGTCCCATCCATCTCCTCAGGTGATGTCCAGTGGCTGCAGTCCCACAGACTGTCCTTGACAAAAGCAATCTAGCACACATCCAGAGGCAGGGAGCTGACAAGTCCTCAAAACTTCCAGGTATGAAAAGACATGAGGCAGAAGAAGCTTTGAGGGTGTATAAGATGTCCAAAAGGTTTATATGTGTACCTTCATATAATCTGTTACATTTAAGGCCCCTAAAACGGATTTGGAAAGGATATTTTCAAAAGTATTTTCCCCACCACCACCATTTAGGGAGCAAAGTATTGAATACTTTCCTACAGCTGACAAATCACTGTGCATGGAGAATTTCTGTATCTGGCACCTGTTAGGAGCATGTGAAATCCATTGAGTAAGGAACCCTGGACAGCTCATTTAGTTAATAAGTAGAGGCAAAGACCTTATTCATTTCCTCCTGCTATAGCACTGAGATGGCAACCTCAGTACTCAGCTACCCAAAAAAATCTTTTAGCCTTTAGCCCCAAGGCCAGCATGTAGGCACTGAATCTTCTGCTCAGCTGGCTCTGTAACAGTTCAGCCTCGCTGTGGAGTGTACTTCCTTGTGTAGTGCCAGGTTATCCCTGTGCTGTGCCAGGTTACCTCTGAGCACCGTGCTCACCATGTTCAGAGAACAACCTCGTTGATAATGCCCTATTATTCAGAAGTCACCCTTGTGCATCATATCTTTTAGTGTGTGTTTTGGAAACGAAAAAATAGCCTGTCTAAAGATGCATTCATTCTTGAAGTGGAGAAGAATGTGTAATTCTTGCACACCTCATTCCAGACGTGCAGAAGTAACCACTGAAGCTTGATTATTTAAACGGAAAAGTACAGAATCAAAGAAACGTAAAATTGTAGAATGGTTGGGTTGGAAGAGTTCTTAAAAATCACCTAGTTCCAAACCTCCTGCCATGGGCAGGGACACCTTCTACTAGACCTGGGTGCTCAAAGACCCATCCAACCTGGCTTTGAAGATTTCCAGGGAATGGGCATCCACAGCTTCTCTTGGCAAACTGTGCCAGTGCTTCATCATTCTCACAGTAAAAAATTTCTTTCTAATATCCAATCTAAACCTACTCTCTTTCAGTTTATATATGCGAGTGTTTACATATATACACACAATATATATTTAGTGTCCTGCTTTGGAAGCAATCCCTTTCATCTGAATTGCTGCACTTACCCATTAGCCACTCCAGCCCACAGCTGAGCAATATGCCCTGGAAAAGCAATCATTCAGTACTTACATGTTGTGTGCACACCTTCTAAAAGGAATAGGTTTTAAAATTAGGGCAAAATCTTCCCCAGAACTGACTTGGACTCCGCAACGCAATTATACGCATATTCAATTTTAAAATTGCACACTGCAGTATAACTTCTTATTAACTGTACTTCTGCAGAGCTACCAGCAAGCCACAAATGTATTTCTTTCTGGGTAATTTAGCTACGTGAGACACATCCATACTCTACTAAACAAATCAAGGAAGTATATTGAGAAAGCTTATATGAATAAACAGATGCCAGAGCCTGAACTGCAGCAACTTTGCTGCTGAACAACTTGGAGGAGATCTCTGTATGGCAGTCACTTATATCTTCCAAGCATGTTGGAAATATAAAACAAAATGAACTGATTTATTTCAGGGAAGTTAAGTAACTCCGTTCCTCAGCAGCAAGCCTCGGGACCACACTAACTCATTTCCTTGCAGACATATGTACGTGCTATTAAACTGCAAATCTTGGAGGGTTAGAAGAATATAAAACTATCTCTATGAAATAAAAACAGTAAAATATATGTTGAAAAAGAAAACTCCAAGATATGCCATCAGAAATAGATAATATATAAAACAGCATTTGAGAATTAAAATGAAATAATAATAATAATAATAACAACAACAACAACTCAAACACCACTATAAATAAAACAAAGGCAAAATTTTGTCTGAGAAAAAAATCACCAGGTAAGAAGGAAATGATTGTGTTTCTGTAGAAATTATTTTTGTAGATAGAAAAGCTTCATATTACTGAAGACCTGGCTTTAGGGAAAAAAAAAACTTTTTCTGGCTTTACTCATTCCAAGATTGACGCTCCTGTGGTAAATGTTCTGATGACGTTTCCTGTGGAGGCGGGTGGAGAGGGAGTAAGGTAAACAATCAAAGGATGAAGTGTTGTCTCACAGCACGCAGCTGGACATTGCAAAATAAAGCAAGCTGACAAGCATTGGATCATATAAATTATATTCCAGAAATCTGCAGAAAGACACAAGAGACAACAGAAAGCCTAAGGAGGAGTCTTTTTTACATAATATTTTGCATGGAGAAGGGGGAATAAGTAATGGAGCCAAGGACATAATTAATTTGGATTATGGTGAAAGTTCTAGTAGAAGGTTGAAAAAGCAGCTATACATGGAAAGGGAGGAACAATTATCATGGTAAGGAGGTTCATCTCAAATTTACTTGTGCTTCTAAGCCCTTAAGATGGGTGAGGCATTCATGCCTTGAGTTTCTTGAGCAAAAACCAGCCTTGAAGACTGCCTAGTTGTAAACAAAGAGCTGCAATTACCAAAGTGACTGTCCCTGCTGAAGATGTGCATTCCAGTTCTCCAGTCAGCAACAAAGAGATAGGCACTAAGCAGGCAGGGATGCAGGAGCAGCACATCCGTGATGGTGACAGTGACAAAGAGTTGCAACCTCAAACTTCAGATGCTGCTCTGTCTGGAAAGTTCATAATCCAGAAAGAGGCTTGCAGAAGATCCTGAAGTAGACCACCATAGTAAGGTGGACTAGGCTGGAGGAAGAGACAGACACTCCCTCTTTTGGCAAGCCCATGCATCATCTCAAGATATCAGATATCAGGCTGGAGTAGAGAAGGCGCTAGGGAGACCTTCTAGCAGCCTTCCAGTACCTAAAGAGGGCTACAAGAAAGCTGGAGATGGAATTTATACAAGGACATGGAGTGATAGGACAAGGGATAATGGTTTCACACAGAAAACATTAGTTTAGGTTAGGTGGGTTTAGATTAGATATTAGGAATAAATTCTTAACTGTGAAGATGCTGAGGCACTGAAACAGGTTGTCTAGAGAAGCTGTGGATGTCCCATCCCTGGATATGTTCAAGGCCAGGTTGGATGAGGCTTTGAGCAATCTGGTCTAGTGGAAGGTGTTGCTGCCCATGGGAGGTGGTTGGAACCCGATGGTCTATAAGGTCCCTTCCCAAACAACCCATTCTATGATTCTGTATTTTGGATTCTAAGATGCTGTATTGGGTCTGACCGAGATAGAGTTCACCTTTCCCTGAGCAGCCCTCACAGTGCTGTGCTTTGCTCTGATAGCTGGAGGGGTGTTGATAACACGCCAGTGTTTTGGCTACTGCTGAGCAGTAATGCTCCTCTAACATTCCTTCCCCCACCAAGGGGCTGGGAGTGGGCAAGATCCTGGAAGGGGACACAGCCAGGCCAGCTGACCCAAATCAGCCAAAGGGATATTCCATACCAGATGAAGTCAACTCAGATATAAAAGTTCAGGGAGAGAGGAGGAAGGGGGTGCAGTTGTTGCTCTGAAATATTTGCCTTCCAGAGGAACCACTCTGCATGCTGAGGCCCTGCTTCCCGGGAAATGTCAGGACATCACTCGCTGATGGGAAGTAGAGATTAACTTCTCTTTCTGCTTGTGCGCGTGCAAACTCTTGCTTTATTTCCTTTTTTGCTTTAGTAAACTGCTTTTATCTCAACCTACGAGTTGCTTTCCATCTTATTCTCTCCCCTACCCCACAGGGAAGGGGAGTGATAGAGCAGCGTAGTGGGCACCGGGCACCCAGCCAAGGCCAAACCAATACAGATGCATGGGGGGAAGAACAGGGTTTTGAGAGAGGAGGACAGTTTTTGTCAAGCTGGAAAAGAGGACAGGATTTTAAATGTCCCTAAGGACACCATCAGGGTCTGCAATGATATTGAGGGGCAGCCAAGCACTCGTTGAGATGAGACATAGAAGCCTGGGGAGTAACGCACGGTTGATAACACCAATATTCCTAGAGTCCTGTGCAGGAACTGTCTTTTGCGATTTACATGGGAAAAGCATGCTCAACATTTGTCACAAACTGAGCCCTCCAGGAATTATTGCTCTGGTCTCTGCACATCCTCTGGCTGCCCCCAGCATGACGCACAGCAAATCTGACAGAGCAACGAAGACAAATGTTGATGACTTTGAGGATAATACCCTACACCTCGTGTGGACACTGCAAGAGTTCACAAACAATGCAACCCAGCCCAGACCCAGCTAATTTAAGAATTTGTTTGTCATTCATTGCTCTTTCTGAAATAATTTGGTGAGCAAAAAAAGGACATAAATTTAAAACATAGCAATTACATTTGTTTGGGAGAGGTTTTAAAAAATTTCCTTTTCTTCCTTATTTTTAGCTAAGTGTGCACCTAGTTTTATCTGAGCAATGTCCAAATCTCTTCTAATGAAATTTGTTTAGTGCAGGTCACAAGCCGGGTTTCAGCACTGTCTGTAATCTGAATTCCAGCTGACTAAATGCATGCTGAAGGGCAGCCAGCATAGAAATGGTCTTAATATTTTCATTTTAAATTGAATTTAGAGTGCATAGACCTTACTTTATCAGAACAGCTGCTAATTTCCCCTGAGAAAACCTATATACATTATTTTTGTAAAGTTAAATATCTGTTTTGCTCAGCTCTAGGAAGGTAAGTGAAAACAGTTGGATTGAAACAAAAGAAAATATCTACAGGATCTTGGAGATCCTGTGGTGTTTATGCCTCTGGGCTCCCATCTTCGAACATATACATGTGCCTTATCAATCACAGTGCATTGGATGCAATATTTTACAGGACAAGGCCAGTTTTGCACAAGTAAATTTTAGGCTTAAATACTTAAGATTTTCACAAAGGGCAGAACAAGAAATAAGTGATAACTCTTAAGTGATCTACTTGACTGACACTGCCTGCTGCTCTTAAGATCCAGCTGGTTTATTCTAATTGTCCTTAGAATAACTGAAAAGCACACAGCAGCCATCCCTTCTGCTCAGACCAGCAGCAGTGAAATCCCAGCTCCCTTCAAATATCATTTTTCATCTTGTTTATAAAGTCTGCCAAGTTCCCAAAGAATTAAGGTCTTACTCAGCTTTGCCCTGATTGCAAACAGATAGGGAAGAACACTGGTAGCAAGGAGCCCATATCTGTTTGCATCAAATATTTGTGTGTGGGCACAGAATATCAAGAGGCTCCTTCACTCATCCATGCAATCACTTGGATCTGAAAGACAAACTCTGCCTGCGCCGCAAGGGCAGAGAAGGGGAATTTTTTAGCAGTGACAACCTCTGCTGACACTTCCACTAGTGTGACACTGGAATAACTTTCTTTGGCAGGTGAATTATATTAATCTAAGTAACTACCAAGGATGCTAAAAAAATTTTCAACTTTGAGATTTATGTTTCATACACGTATATGTGTGTGTGTGTGTTTGCATGTATATATCTATAAATGAGAATGTCATCTGGATTTAGAAATTTTGAGGAAAAATTGTCAAGCAACCATCAACTGCCTGGAGTCACAGAAGAGTGAGATACAGTAATAGATTGTTCTCCATTATGTTAAAACTCCCCTTAAACTTACCTTTTACCTGGTGTCCTCTTACCAGACACCATGGCAGATCATTAGGGGACTTATCTGTGAAATCTCCCTTCACACACAGCAGCCTGACAGAAATAGAATAATAATTTGGTCGATTTCTCTGTCATTTTAGACTTTATTTACCAAAAAGGAACAGTGTTTCTGCCAAAGGTAATATTAACATAAGTTAGCATGAATTCCTGCAATTAAATCTCCCTGAGAAACACTGCAAAGAAACATCCTTCTTCAGTGGTTTTAATCCAAAACACAGACATCTGAAAGCAAATCTGACTGCAAAGAAAGGTGACAAACCACTTGGTTTCCATTCTCCAAAGAGGGAAAACAGCATTAAAAGAGTTATGAAATTAGTCCAGCCCAAGAGAATGGAAATGAAAAAGACTTAAATACTTACTCAGTGATAATACACTAAAGGGAGGGAGGGTTTTGTATCTGGTGAGGGCAGGTTGCCCATGGATCTGCAGGTGGAGGCTAAGGCTCACTTACAGACAGCCAACCTACACCACATTCCCAGAACACATATTTTGTATTTGGGGAGAAGGCAATTGAGAACCCATCTCCCAGCCAAGAAGGTTGTTTTTACTTGAATTAAAATCAAATTATAAAATAAAACCTCAGCTAAAACCACAAAACTCTCCTGGTTTTGTGTTACAACTGGATGAAGCCACCACTCAACTTTACTGGGTTTCCACACAAAAGTATAAATTTTACACAGGTTTGGCAGTCGGAAGAAGAACATATTCCCGTTCAGGGTTAAAAGTGAATTAAAGCTGCATGTTTATGGGCTTCTTCATAAAGCTTTTCCACAGCTGTATCTGTTTTATAAATAGAACTAGTCAAACTAGTTGTGAGTAATATCCATTACAGAAGTGGTCCCTCTGTATTTTTCCACCAATTCATCCTACTTTTTTTTTCATAAAAATTGAGTCTTTGATTGGAAGTTTTTTGTCAGTATCTTGTTTGAGCACTTGTATAGTAAAATACCAGACTCTTTTAAAATGGCCAATATGATTATTCATTATTTTTTACACGTCAGTAACTACAAAATCATAAAGTATTGTCTCCACTACGTGAGTTGCAACGGAAGCATCAGAAGCTAAAGAATACTAGGCTATGAATACTTTTCTGGGGTGACTTTCTGGATTAATTATACATGCAAAAATCCACAACACTTTCAGGACTTTCAAATCTTTTCAACTATACAAAGCAGTTTTTCCAGTATTCACAAATACAAGTAATTTTTAAGCCAATCTTGGCATCATTGTTTGGAAAATACTAAGCTATTCTTTCTATTATCAAATTAATCCTGAACACAAGTGTGTTTATTCCTTAAGCCTTAAAAAATATTTTACTGTGTCCTCTGATCGTTACAGCATTATAAAAGTTCTTTCAAAGTTTTTATGCACTCCTTCAAACTGTAACTGTATATAGAGAAAACGAGGGAACAGGGGGTTTTAGACAAAAATAGCAGGAATAGTGGAATAGTAAGAGATTCAGCAAGCTGACCTAGAAACCAAGCAATTACATAGCATTCAAGTTGAATAATGTAACCCCCTACTGCCCAGAGCTGAGGTCTGAGGTGAGGGCCTCAGCACTGCATTAGCCGGGCGCTCACCCAGTGCTGTCTTTGAGCCACAAGGAGGGGGAGGAAACAGCTCCTACTCAACAGGGACAAGCCGAAAGGCCACACGGATGCCTCTACGTCTCACAGTGACTGCCAGAGCAAGGATCCTCCTGCTCAGCTCAGATGGGATATCAGACCTTGATATCCCTTGATTGCAGCCCATCTGAGAAATGTATCAGTGTAAGGGAGAGAAACCAGCATTTACCAAGACCAAAGTGAGAGAATACCTTCTTAGAGCTGGCATAACTCAGCGTGCAACCAACACTTCTCTTGCTTTACAAGAAATAGATAGATGTAGGTTAGTCTCCAGGTGCAAAGACCACAGGAGTGAAGCAACTGAGGATGGACATTACAAGTGACCCCAAAATGCCTCAGTCACTCACAAGCAATGAGACAGGGAAGGGATTAAGGCTAAAAAAAAACCAAAACAAAACAAAAAAATCCCCAAACAACAAAAAAAAAACCCAAACAAAACAAAACAAACAAACAAAAAGAAAAAAAAGAAAAAAAGGCAGAAGAAATCAGTCCTTTCTACTTACTGTAATAATAAGGCTTGCTGAGCCATGACTTGATTTGCTCTCCACAGCTATTTAGTAACCCAGGTTGTCGCACTGCAAATTCAACAGATGCAGAGTAGTGGAGTGTTCATAGGCCTCTTTGCACAGGGTTGATTAAATGCTCAAGAAATTAATAATGACTGAGAGAACCACTGTAATCTTCCAGGGCAGCAACAGCTGTGGAAATGACATTTATGTAACATACTCCCCATAGAAGTATTTGATGGGAAAGTTAAAACATTCCTGTATATTTTTTTTTCCCAAAAGATTCTCTGAGGTCTAAGCTCCTACACAAGACTTGGATAACCTCAGAGGTCAGCACAACAGGTCTGTGAAATCAACAGAGAGAGGAACTTTTACCTTTTCTCTGGGTCATATCCTATCCATAGTGTTGTCTGCAGAGTCTGCTACAGGAGAAAATCCCCACCATAGAGAGAGCAGCACTCATGAGTACCAAGGAAAGGTGGCTCCTGGCAGGAACATCTCCCATCAGCAAAGTATTGTGAGGGCCCCCACGGCGAGTGAAGGATCATCAAGCCAACACAGCAACAGCGGCCATACGCAGAGTGAGAACCAAGTAAGAGAAAAGGGCTTGGTGAGAGACCACCACCCCAAGCCAGAGAAGGGTGTAAAAAGACACCCAGCAATGGGTAGCATGCACACGTGTGGTTGAGTGCACACAGAGGGCACAGCAGAGCAGTTGTTCATAATGGGCTATGACTAATTATTTTCATTCACCAGCACATTTGGAACCATATTTCTCAAACAGTAAGTTTGTGAATGGTAACGAGACCCAAGGGTACTTACCACACCACTTATCTGTTATTAGAGCACACTACTAACGTGTCTGTGGGAAGATGAATATCAACTGAGGGACTGGAGTAAAAGGGCATCCAAATGCCAAGAAAAATTAAATTAATCATATAAAAGCACAAAACAGTGAGGAATCAATCAAACACCAGCACACTAACAGAGACAAGACAGGCAGGTCAGCTGCAGCAGGCATCCACCCTTCAAGCCATGTCTGGATCTAGGGATCAGAGTTAAACTCCTGCTCCCTAGGGTCCTTTCTGTCTGAGTCCTTTCATTTACATGATGCAGTGGCACAGCCAGACACACTGTGCTGCCTTGGCTTAAGAGATTACAGCCCCAGCATGTTCCTGGCCACTTGGCCCCACCTTCCCCTCCCACTATGTCTGATGCCAGTTACTACCCTTCCATTGCCCCTAGAAAAGAAAATGTGTTTGTATCCAGGTTTATCAAAGACATTTTAGTGCTTTTGCTTGTTTGGATCTTTAAAGAGGACCTTTTGGCAGCCTGAAGCTCAGAAAAACTACACCAGCAGAACTTAGGAGGAGGTGAGGAGGGCTTGTCATCAGGATGGTGGGCTAAGCACTCTTCCACCAGCTGAACTATGGCCAGATCACTTGATGGACTGCACGTGAGAACAGGAACAACACTTCAGTAAGTGGCCTCACAGCATTGACCAAGGGAGGTGACATAAGCATCTTTTTGTCAAGATTTAGGCCAACCTCTAACCCGCCAGGGACTCAGATATTTTTGCTATTATTGTGTTAAACACCCCAGAATGACAATGCTCTTCTGCTTTCTTTACTCCCAACAAAAGGAAAGCCCTTTTTGGGGTTTCTGAGTGGACCTACAAGCAGTGAGATATCTTCCTTAGAAATCTAGGCGAAGAAGTAGCTTTAATTCAAAATATGGTGTGTGGTAACTTCATAGGCTGTACTTGTGACATGGAGATTGTGCAGTACAGAAGGTGATTTCCACTACAGCCACAAATGTCCTTCACTGATCAAAATCACCCATGGCAGATCTCAGCTGGGAAGTACCATGTCAAAGTCAGAACGGTGTGACAGTGCTGTCAAAACTGCTGCTACACAAGGCACGGTAGTCCTTGAGCTGCAGCTGAATTCTTTCAAGCACTCTCTTGTATTCCACTTCACCCCAGCACACGAAAAATAAATCCAGAAGCAGAACTAGATAAGAGCAGAGGGCATAAAACATCCAAAATGACTGTTTGAGATCTACCATGCTGTTCCTGTGGAAAACTGTCTGTGCTAGTGTGCTGGGAGGACTAATATCACCCAGAAATCAGGACAATTGTGCTGGCAGAACCCCAGCAGAACATGAAGCTGCTGCAATGCACCACCCGGCCAGGACTGCTGCGGGGAGCTCAGCACCGCACACAGATTGCTGTGAGCACCTGTGTACCACATGACCCACAGAGGGTCCTGGGAATTCTCTATTTCGTAAGGTAAAAGTGTCAAACGTGTTTTCACTGGGTGTGAAAGAGGATGTGCTGTTTGATTTGAAGAATGGTGCCTTTAGTGACTAAAATATTACTACTCCTCATCCAATCATACACACACACACAAATGCTGGCTCTGCTGACAAATGGTGATTTGTTCCAAAACCCAAAACTCAAAAAGAAATTATCCCCCAGATCACCAGCAACTTTATCTGATGAACTAGACACTTGCTGCAGAAAAGATGAGTGATGTTCCTATGGGTTTGCAGTGCTCCATGTTACCCGATAAAGGCAGCCAGATATCACACTTCTGCTCTGCCCACGGGCAGCTCCTCTTCTCATCTTGTATCATCCCCTCTGGAAACTCACACACTTCTGTTTCCTTAACTGAGATACACAGAAAACAGATTTCAATGCTGTGCATATGAAAGCAAGATGCAAAAGTATTTGCAGCAAATCAACTGCTTTCCAGCACAAATCCAAACCACAGTCCCATATCAGCTACTATGATGAAAATTAACTCTGTCCCAGCCAAAACCAATACAAGCCTAGGTAAGATTTATAGCATTTTTACAACAATCTCATCGGAAAATGGCTTGTTATCTATTCATGAGAAGTGTCTTTTCCTGCATGGTAAAGCCAGGAGGGAACATGACACTGAGAGATCTGGGACCATGAGGGCAAATCAAAAGGCCCAGATTCCCTCTTTAGAAATTGTGTGAAAAATTCCATCATCAATCCTGAAAACAAGGCTTGTAAATTTGTCTTCCATGTAGTAAAGGCAATTAATTTGAAATGAACATCTTAAAAATGCCATAGAGCACTCTCACTTTCCTTGCCAGAGTTTCTAGCCCTTGGAGTAGTTACAGCTTCAGGATTCTATATTTTACCCCCTTCAGCTCAAGGGGTAAAATATAGATTATAGAATACATGACTAATGATAGGAAGAAGGGGGAAAAAGGTTGGGAGGTCTGCAGGTTTGTGCAAGGTCCCTGTTACTCAAGTAGCAACTGTGGTTTAGGAGGTTTTTCCCTGCACCATTCCTTCTCTGCTGGTCAGTCATACCAAGGGCCAGAAAAGTTGTGTCTGTGCCCTTGCAGCAATATGACAATTGCAGGAGAAAAAGTAAACTCTTAAAACATTAATGAGAAGCTCTTTCAGCTATTAGTTCTGAAAACTTAAAAAAAAAGACACTGAGCTGGTTACAATGGAACAGCCCTATCTCAAACTGAGGAGAAGGAAAATATATCCATGGACATCCATGAATTCTTATTTTGCTTGATGTGCAGGCAATATGTAGATGTCTGCTCAAAACAGCCCCAGGAGGATCTGTATCCTTTTCTAGGAACGATATCAGTTATTGCAGTTAGAAACAACAGTTTAAGATGCTCAATAGAGATAGAAAGTATATCCCACAGGCAGAAAAGAATGCAAATTTGCCATATAAATGATTTACTGTGAATTTTTGGCTCAGTTCTGCAACTCAGATTAACATTCAACCCAGCAGTCACGTTCCTTGTGTCTGAAATCGTGTTTCGCTCATTCTCGTCAGTATGATGCAATAATCACTGACTTGCAGGTTGACCAAATACTTTCCACAGTTGCAAAGAACAGATGTTGCACCATTCCCTCTGGCTATTAAAGATAGAAATAATTGTTCTTTGTGCTAATATACTTCTACGGCTTCTACTGCCCCATGATCTCAACACTCTGTCATATCCCTATTGTCTCCTATGAAATAGGAACAATAATCCATTAACACAAAAACAGGCTGTATTGGCCAAAAATGCATTAGGAGAGAGCAGGCAAACACAGGAAACTTTTCCTTGGCCGGTTCCATTGCTAAAATCTGTTAATCCTTGCAGCATTCAATTTTCTTCCAGAGAGCATAAGACTAAATTAAGCTTTTAAAGTAAAAACAAAAATAAAAATTGGACTGTTTTGCAGAGTTCAGCTTGACTAGATATTTTTGGGTTTAATATTTTGATTGCTTTATTTTCATCTTGTGAAAAACATCCTGTAAATCACCATCTATCAGGGACACTTTGCTAAAACCACTGAAATGCTTTAAAGAATTTACTTTGTTTAAACTTAACTAAAATACATAATCTCACATATCTGTGAGTTACAACACAGATACAAATCACCATTTCTGTACCATTTCTTCCACCGGTCCTGAGACTGATGAGCACAACCTACTCACAAATGTTCATAAAAACAAGGAGCTGAAATTGATTTCAGAAGAGGAATGCTGAATGGAGATTCACAGAATCTCATTGGCCACCTTAGGACTGAACCAGTCATACTCTAAGCTGCTCACAAAAGATAATTAGTCATGAGGCTTGACTCTATTCTCATTTATATTCTAGAAGGTACTGTTGCTCAGGAGTAAATATCATATGTAAATAAAAGACAGATTGTGAGCTGTAGATTTTCAATAGCAGATAAAACCACGAAATGTAATTTATCACTAGACTACTCCACACATTCCAGTAATGCTAAATCCCAGACTACAATGACCAGAGAACAAAAATTAGTGAACAAATCCCACATATTTAAATGAGATTTTCATACCTTATAACTCCTTTGAAACAGAAAAAGCACAAGACTTTATATGTATTTATACAATGCCACCTAGTGTCGTATTGATCAACCTTCTTTAATCCAGAGATCATCCAATATTTTTTAAAAAATCAGTTTCTGCTGACACATTGTCACCAAAATGCTTTTCAACTACTGAAAACCAGCAGTAAAATTATATGGTCAGAGTTCTTTCATTAGCTCCATTTCCCCTGTGTTGTTTGTTATAGTGCATGTAGGAATGTGACTTAATTCTTACAGTTCCTAATTTTGCAGCTGTTTTATAAGCCACTTCCTGATGTCACACATCGCAAAAGAATAAATTATTTGTGTGACATCCTTGTATCTAGAACACCTTTGCAGTCCCTGGAGAAAACTGAGCACTTGGAGTGACTATTTAATCTCACCCTAAAACCAATATATAAGACAGGGAAGAGGAATGACAGCCGCAAAGGTCCCATTTTTCTGCCAGCTCTCTCCGCTGTCCTGCAGTAGAGAAGCAGTCAGTGTCTACCCTCCACTATTAAGGTAAGCAAAACCTCTGGAGAAGGGGAAGAGTGGAAGCCAGTGGCTTCTGGCATCAGGGTGAAGGCTCCTGCCCCACCTAAGGGCTTACAGAAGCAAAATGGATACACCACCATCAAAGGTGAAGGGGAGACAGACGTGAGTACAAGCAAAAGACCTAGTCCACTTAGCCTTAAATCATGCAAGACCGTCAGAAAGAAACTGCAATTCCCATTCCCACCCTGCTGTGGGGGACAGAGGCACCTTATGTCAACCCAATCAAACATCTATAGAGCCTTGCTGCCTGCCATGGGCCAGGATCCACGTGTTGTGGAGGGACTGACAGAGCTCATCTGCTCCTCTGACCGCTATCCCCTGCTGTTATTCCATGTGGGCACAAACAATACTGCCAGGGACAATATCAAAATGGCTACAGAGCTCTGGGGGCAGTAGACAAGGGCACGGTGTTCCCCTCAATCCTGCTGGTGAGGGAAAAGGATGTGAGAAGGGTGCTAAGAGCACAAGTCATTAATTGCCCGTGAATCAGAATCACAGAATCACAGAATATGGTGAGTTGGAAGGGACCCACAAGGATCACGGAGTCCAGCTCCTGGCTCTGCACAGAACCATCCCCCTGAGAGCGTTGTCCAAACACTGCTTGCACTCTGTCAGGCTTGGTGCTGTGACCACTTCCCTGGGGAGCCTGTTCCAGTGCCCAACCATCCTCTGGGTGAAAAACCTTCTCCTGATATCCAACCTAAACCTCCCCTACACAACTTCAGGCCATTCGCTCTGGTCCTATCACTGGTCACCAGGGAGAAGAGATCAGTTCCTGCCCCTTCTCTTCCTCTCACAAGGAAATTGCAGACTGTGAGGAGGTCTCCCCTCAGTCTCCTTTTCTCCAGGCTGAACGCACCAAGTGACCTCAGCCATTCTTCATATGGCTTCCCCTCAAGGTGGTTTCAACGCACCATCTTTTTGCCTTCCTTTGGACACTGTAGTATCTTTCTTGTGGCACCNCTATTGTGGCACCCAAAACTGCCCCCAGCACTCGAGGTGAGGCCACCCCAGTGCAGAGCACAGCAGGACAATCCCTCCTTTGCCCGGCTGGTGATGCTGGGCCTGATGCACCCAGGACATGGCTGGCCCTCCTGGCTGCCAGGGCACTGCTGACTCATACTCAGCTTCTGTCAGCCAGGACACCCAGGTCACTTTCTGTGGCACTGACTTCCAACCTCTCATTCCCCAGACTGTCTGTAGATCCAGGGTTGCCCCTTCCCAGGTGTAGACTCTGACTCTCCCTGTGTTCTGGTCCAGGTGTGGGTTTTTTGGTTCAGTAACCATGGGACACTGTCTGCAGAGTAGCTTCAGCTTGGAAGATGCTTACTAAGCAGAGAGAAGTCATTTCCACCAACATGTTGGCTGACCTCAGAAGAAGGACTTTAAATTCAGGACAATGGAGAAGGGACAGAGTAATTAGTGGTCCTGTGAGGGAGTGATGGACAGAATCCCTGAGCAAAGGGCATGTGCAGTGATGTGATGGAAGGGACCACAAAGTCACCAAAACGAGGCCTGAGTGGGATTGCCTCCAGCATGTAAGCAAGGAAGTGCCTACAAGGCACCATTATGGAGAAATCCTCCACACCCTCTCCAGAAACTCAGGCTTCTGGGAAGCCTCTCTAAAGCACCTCTACAGTAGTGCCATAGTATGGGGCACAAACAGAAACACAGGAGGTGCTGCCTGAACATCAGGAAACAGTTCACGTGAGGGGGACCGACCACTGGCACAGGTTGCCTAGAGTTGTTGTGGTCTCCACACTTGGAGGTATTCAAAAGCCATCTAGACATGGGCCTGGACAACTGGCTCTAGGTAGCCCCGCATGAGCAGAGGTTTGGATGAGACAACCTCCAGAGGGACCTCCCAACCCCAGCCATTCTGTGATTGTGTAAAGGGGCCACGGTGCCTTGATCAGACTTCCACCCTGCAGACCTCCAAAGTTACGTAAGCTGAATCCTATTTTCTGTATAGGAAAGAAGAATACTGGGCCCAAAAAGCATTATATTTTGAAAGAGGGCATAAAAGATCTTGTTGTCAACCAGTTCATTGTTTAGGCCTATATACTTAAGATCTTGTAACAGACTTGAAAGGAAAGGATAAAGTCAAGGGCTAAAATTGCGTCTTATCTAAGGTACATAGTGTTCAGGGAATTGGACTTCTTTCAGGAGATAATGGACCTCTTACATAAGTATAATGCAGAGCAACTACTCTGTCTCTTTTTAAACAAATATTGGATATAGTGCTTCATGTCATAAAATAAGGTCTCCTGAAAGAGGAATTACCAGGCTAACAATAGGTTGTTAGTACTGTTTCTCCATATTCAGTTTGGGCACCAAGCCTATTTAATGCTTTTATTTCACTGTTGCCTTGTATCCCACTACATTCAGGATTGCCATTGCTGTAAAAGACCACAGGCTTCATTCTTTCTCTGCAAGGCCTCAGGGCTTGCCAGGCTTTGTTCAAACGTGTCTTGGCTTGCCTAAAGTTTTGCTTTAGCTTGCTCAGCTCTAACAGCAGCTTTTCTAGAGACCATGGCCATTATTGCCTGATTTGTTTTCTTTGTTATAATAATGCGGTAAAACCTTATTTTTTTATACAGACAATACTTATTCTGCACCAGCTGAAATATTTACAACCACGGGATAATGATACATTGTATGGGGAAAGCAAGGCTGATATGATAGCCGAGGCCTTGAGAACAGGAACATGGGATGCAGTGCAAACAGGCAGGGGGTGATAGAGAAGAGACACTCGCTGGCACTGGAGAGCCCCCAAGGCTATAAACAACTCACCAAATGGGCTGCTAAAGAAGTGCACACCTGTAGCTGAGCAAAACAGCTTTAGGGGCAAGAAGAAGACTAAAGAACTTGTCTTTTCACTGGAGTCTCACTGATAGCTGGAATTCTCACCAGCTGTCCTGGGCATTGATCTAGTAAAGCTGTTAAGCCTGTGCTTAACTTGAAAGAGCACTAATGGAACTCAAAGCTTGAAACAAACAGGATTCAAGCAGAAGTTTAAGTAGCTGTCTGAACTGAATAGGTTGTTCATATAAAACTCTTACAGCTCTGTGAAGCTGAGCAAAGTTTTCCAGTTTCCTCATGATGAAGTAATATTCCAAATACAAGAAGAATTACATTCTCAAAAGTATGTAAAATTTGTGAGGACAAACTTAAAAATACTTATTTACTCAGAGAATGATCTGTCTTCAATGTTACACTGTTTGCTATATACCTACTCAAAATTTTATTGTCTTAGTCTAACTGTTTATGATTTAAAATCACATGCTTAAAACATTATTGCCAAAGACAAGCTAGTGTCCCAGAGAAACTTGGTCTCAAACCAGCTTTTTTTTTTTCTGAGGATTTATTGGTGTCTATAGATTGGGGTTTTCTTCTTTTGAAAATGGGCTGTTCTCTCCCACAGCCTTTTCAGTACAGCTGTGTAACTTCACTAAGCTGAATCACACTCTTGCACCAGGCACTGCCCCAGTGAAATGCTGCTAAAGTTAATATTATGGATGTGAACTGCATTGAAACGTGGTGACAATCTGACTGATTTCCATAGCTCTGATTTACTGAAAACTGGAGGGAAATCAGGCTGCAGTTTTCTAAGCCTTCATGTGAAGATAACCAACATCAAGTTGTCTCCTGTGCTCCGACACTGTCCAGCTCAAAAATTCCCAGTTTGTACCTGCTGAGAGTTGGGTCCAGAGCCACTAAGGTCCTGTGACGACAAAAGGGACCACAGATCCATGAGGCTGATTCATTGCTGATGGTCTTAGCTGCAAATTCATAGAATCATAGAAGAGTTTGGATTAGAAGGAACCTTTTAAAGTTCATCTAGTCCAGCGCTCCCTGTTGTGAGCAAGGACATCTTCAAAAAAACCGGATTGCTCAAAACCCCATCCAACCTGACCTTGAACACTTGCAGGGATGGGGTGTCCACAACTTCTCTGGGCAACCGGTTCCAATGTTTCACCACCTCCATCGTAAAAAAATTTGTTCTTACAAGGAATCTAAATCACATCTCCTTCAGTTTAAAGCCATTACCTTTGTCTTACAACAACAGGCCCTGCTACAAAGCTACTCCCCATCTTTCTTATGGATTCCCTTCAGGTACTGAAAGTCCACAAATTCAGCTGTTATGGAATTGGAATTGTGCTGGGTGGGGAGGGAACTGGGCAAAATAACATCCTTTAGGGCTTTTTCCCCTGTGGGTGTTAATTATGCAGTACTAACCTTTGAGCTCTTTCTGGTAACCCTTGACTCATAGGAGAAGAAATTTCCACTTTGGGCCTGTCTTGGTCTTCTGCCGTTCCAGGTGACGTAGTTTCAATGTACCAATCACCAGTGGCTGGCAATGAACAGAAAACAGGAGAACTCAACTCTCAGAGGCCAAGGATGAATTCTGTATAGCAGACCAAGCAGTGAAAACTGGATTAATTCTGTATAGACCATATTAAAAATAGGTCAATCCTTACTAACTGTGTTTGGATTTGACTACACTTTTACTTGCACTACCATTCTTCTCCGACTCTCAAAAATATCTATTTCTACCTGCATAAAGTAAAGGAGACTAAGGCATGGAAAAGTTCTAACCAGAAAGAGAGCAGTAAAATTATTTCCACTGGCAAAATCTCATGGTCATCCAATGACCAAATCTGGGCATGAAGTGGGGCCACATGACCTCCCATAGTCCCTTCATAAGTAAATCACTCTGTTATTCCCTGACAGAAGAATCTCCTTCTGTTGGTGTCCACCATATTGAAAGATCATCTTTATTCAAAACCAGCTCTCATTGTCTGATCCAAACCCCAGATGTTTACAGTTAAAATGAAGTGTCCTTTTTTTCATTCTAAACAGTCCCAGACAGGACGTGATGGACACTGAGTGAAAGAGGAAAAAACAGAAAGACATTGAACAGCTTTGCCCAATGTCATAGAATAGACTGAAAGCAGAAATGGAAATAAAACACTATGTACAAGTCAGAATAAAGAAGGAAATGGGAGTTTTGAATCACTAAATCAAGGAAAATCAAGGAACATGACTGCTGAGGAGGGAAGGTTTCCAGAAATAGCATGCTGCATACAACAGTTATTCCCTAATGCTGCCTTCCAGACCTGTGTCCAAAATCCCCTCAAAATCCTCATCTCCCCTGGGACAAGAGCTGTGCCGTCATGACTAATGGTGGCTTAAGTCCTCAACACGTGTTGCAGGAACTCACAGACAGGCCTGGCTGTGGGGAAAACCCACCTGACCGCTCACCAAGCTGAAAGGGGAGAAAAGGGCCCACATTTTGCTAATTTGAATGAATTTCTCTACTCTCTGTTTAAGCCGGGATACTCAGGAGAGTTGACCTGGGGAGGAGGAGCTGTGTCTGGTGCCTGTGTCTCCTCCTCCAGCAGCTGCATTTCCATAACACCCAAGAGCCCCAGCAGCCTGCTCAAAGGCATCGGTGCCCACCACAGCCCTGGGGCAGCACAGCGCCTCCCAGCACCAACCAGCAACAGGGCAGGCTGGATTTAAGACAACTTGCAGTATTAATACTTAAGATCTACTCTGGCGGGCCTGCATTGCAGGCTTGCCACGTCTCCATGGGCACTGCACTGTGGGTGACCAGTGGCCACCATGTGGGTTTCCAGAGCGGGGTGATGGGACATGGAGTGTAGTGGGTTGACCCTGGAACCCACCAAAGCTGCTCTATCCCTCCCCTCCTCAGCTGGGCAGTGGAGAGCCATCAACTTGGCCCATTTCTCTTTCATGATCTGAAGATGTTTGGTGTTGCTTCCTGCCTAGGTACCTATAGTAAATATCTCATTTAGCCTGATTTTAAAAAAAGAGCATGATTAAACAAAAACTTTCTAATTTCCAAACTTTGCAACTTCTGGGACAAAAAAAAAGGTGCAAAATTATGGCTTTTTAAAAAAATTGTTTCAGTAGAAATAGGAAAAGAAGAGGTGAAGCCCTTCTGAAGAAGAACAGGAGACAGGAAGAGTCAGGAAGCCTCGTGCAGCCTCCCACGATCCTGTGATTCACAGGACTGCTGTCCCCGTGATCCAGGGGTATGCTCTCCTGTGCTGTCATCCATGAGTCTCGCACCTGCTGCAGTGGAAGGGCATTTATTCACTAAACCTTTACAGAGAGAAATGTGTCAAACACTTCAAAACAAAACAGCAACACCCATGCAGGAAAACACTGCTACATCAGTTCTGTGAGTGGAAGGCTTTCTGGCAGGACACAGAATTTCACAGATGCTGCAGAGGGTAACTTGGGTTTCTTGTTTTTCACCTGCACCCTAAGGAAGAGAGCAGGGATGTCTGGAACAAGCTAAAGTGCTCTCTGACAGGGCATGGCATTTCACAGATGCTGCAGAATGTAACTGGGGTTTCTTCTGGTTCGCTCACATCCTAAGGAGGAGAGCAAGGATGCCTGGAACAGGCTAAAATGTACAAGTCAGCTCAGCTGCTCTTCCAGCCCACTTGTTCCCGGCCTGGGTTGCTGTAACCTGGCACTCCGGGTCTTCTCAGAATAGATGCTGCTGACAGCAACTGGCACAGTGTATCTGAGCTCACATTCCCATGGGAACCAGGAAATAATATCTTTCCAATTCTTTCCAGATTGTATTGACTTTTTATTCAGTGATTTTTTAAAAAGTTGCTCTACAGGGTTTGGTTTGTCACAGTGTCAGAGCTGCTGAACATTTGTCTGCATTGATTGGCACCTATATAAATACAATTTACTTCTCCTGTTTCTCCTCTCTCTGCCAGCAGCAGGTTTGCTCACTTCTGGCCTGTCTGGTCTTGCTCTCAAAACACAGAGAGCAAAGAAGTGCTCTATTTCTACTTCATTTCTGTCACTTATTTCTGCTTCTTACTTCTTTTCCTTCGTCCTTTACCAGAGCCAGCTAATCCAACGTGTGCCCAGGTGGCCAAGAAGGCCAATGGCATCCTGGCCTGTATCAGCAATCGTGTGGCCAGCAGCACCAGGGCAGGGATTGTCCCCCTGTACTCGGCACTGGTGAGGCCACCCCTCAAATCCTGTGCTCAGGTCTGGGCCCCTCACTACAAGAAGGACATTGAGGGGCTGGAGCATGTCCAGAGAAGGGCAACGGAGCTGGGAAAGGGTCTGGAGCACAAGTGCGGTGAGGGGTGGCTGAGGGAGCTGGGGGTGTTTAGCCTGGAGAAAAGGAGGCTCAGGGGAGACCGTATCACTCTCTACAACGGCCTGAAAGGAGGGGGTAGCCAGGTAGTGCTGGTCTCTTCTCGCAGGTGACAAATGATAGAACAAGAGGAAAAGGACTCAGACTGTGTCAAGGGAGGTTTAGACTGGATATTAGGAAAAATATGACCCATGAAAGTGTGGTCACACATTGAAACAGGTTGATCAGGGAAGTGGTAGTGTTGCCATCCCTGAAAATATTCAAAATCATGAGGATGTGGCACTTGTGGATATGGTTTAGTGGCGAACATGGTGGTGCTGGTTTGATGGCTGAACTTGATGATCTTAGAGGTCTTTTCCAACCTAAACAATTTGATGATTCACTGATATCATAAAGAATCTTATAAGCATTTCCAACTGTGTAATGGTTCAGGGTATTTCATTGGTTGGTTGCTTAACTTGAGATCTTCTCAGGGAGCCTGATCCTTAGGCTGGGAGGAATCAGCACTGATTGCTCCATCAGTTTTATAAAAGGTCACCCTTGGATTTTGTAGAAAACCCTAAAGGAAACCTTCCAGAAATTTGGGGAGGGAGACCCTGCATTTTGCTTGTTGATTTTTTCCTTAACATAAGTTCAGGCCTCTGAATACCTTTTGTTCACCAGACGCCTAATTTTGAAGCGGGCTAAGGCAGCACAGAGTGCCAAAGACTCTTTCCATTGACTTCTCCCACCTCAGCTCCAGGTATGTGCTTGTAGGGTGCAGACGGCTCTTCAGGGCAGGTATTGATGCTCCTGGCAAAAGATCCTCCACCCCCTGGGTCATTTTCACAGCTGTGTCCCCATCAGGCTCAGTGCCTCCAGGAGCTGCTCAGAGAGTTGCTGCACTTTGGGCCTGCTGCAATGGTACCTGGAGAGATGGACCAGACCCCAGCTATGTCCTGCAGAGGACCCAGCTTATTCAGAGAGCAGAAGAGGCAGCGGTGGGGAGCTCAGACTTGGCACAAGAGCATCAGCCAGTCCATGGTGGTGGGTCTGAGCCCAGAGTTACACCCTTTGTGGAGCAGTCCCCGTGTCAGGGCTTGGGTCTGGCTTAGCCGTCTGTTGTGTTGAAGCAAGGGAAAGTCATCTTGTACCAAAATCTCACAAATGAGGTGCAGCTTAGCAAACCCAGGCCTCAGAAATGTTTCTTGGGTACTCTTGTTCTCAGATGAACCCCAGCTCAGGGGTTTATCCTGAAAAAATAATAGACAACTCTTCTCCCTCCTCCCAGAATGACACTATACCTTTGGATCACTACATCCCTGCCATAGGCAGCCCAAGGCTTATGGATCCAGGTGGTGGGGGCTTATTTCCATCTGGGGGCTCAGGGAGACAAAATGTGGCACTCACTGCACTGAAAAATGCCCCAAGATCACACCCCCCATCACCCTCCAGCACTCCAGAACCTTCTGTGTGGGGAAACCACCTGGTGAGAGCCTCGGTCCTGCCCCCGGCACCACTCACTGACACACTGCACCCAGGCAAGCCACCTGAAAATGAACACAGGCAGCAAATGCTATCAACAGTTACAAATCGTGAGGTTTTTATGGTCATCACAGAGTGAGTGAAGGTTTCTAAAGAGATGTGTGGGCTCCAGATCCAGCTCACACACCCAATGGACACCACTAGAGTGAAGCCTTGTGCAGCTGCATCAGGCAAAGCTGCACCCAGAGCAAAACCTATTTCAGACTTCTTTGCTCATCTAGAGATAACCCAAAATTCAGAAGGTAAAATTTTGGCCCCAGGGAATTTAAATACTTCAATAGGACAGGACTTCATATAAAAAAATCCTTCTCATATATAGTCTGCAGGAGAGGGACAAGAAACCATGTATTGATGGAAGAAAATTGACCACCATTTATTTGTCAGATATAATTTAGTTCAATGGTTTTATTTTCCATAGTTCATTTGTAATAAAAGTACCTTTACCAGGAAAAGATTGGCATCAACCCTCAGCAACAGAGATTTTATAAGTCATTGATGGGAGAGCAATGCATACACATTTCATCTCTACTGAAAATGTTTCCTTTGTATTTTCCTTTGATTAAAAAACAAAATCAAATGTTCCTTCCCACTGTAACATCAAATTAAACCACTGAAGCAGAACTAAGCAAAGTCCCAAACCTTTTCTACCCCGTGCTGTGGTCATCTGCATGTGTGTGTGTTCCTGTAGGTGTATTTTTATACCCTCCTAAGTCATCTCATGGCATCAGGGCAATTAGGGATGTGAGGGATTCCTGGGTGCTGAGTTTCAGAAACATGTTTATTGATAGGGAGGTATTTCTCACCTTGGCATCTGGGCTCAGTGAGGACTCCTTGCCTGCCATGGGGGAAGCCCAAGCAGGAAGCAGGGCTGGATCTGAGTGTTCATGACAGTCACGTAGGCAAGGGCTGTGTGGCTGGAGAGTACAAGCAACTGAGTCTGTAATAAGAAACTGTATTTTCTCCAGTTCTTTAAGCTGGATCAGACCTCCAAAAGGAGATGAGAGCAGAGGACAAACCCCGTGGCACGTTGCAGGTGTGTTGCAGGTGTGTTGCAGGTTTGATGGGTGACCTTCTCCCAAAGGCTCTGGATGAGAGACAAGTGATTTCCCCTAAAAAGGGGCAATTTCTCAGACACAGGAATGGCAGGAGAGTAGGAACAGAGGTCCCCTAACCTGTTCAAAAGCTGCCATATCCATGTGCTGACGTCCCCATCTCTCCTACAGGAGCAGAGCTGCTTGGTACTGCATCCACTGTCTACCCTTTAATGCTGATCCACTTTTTCATTCACAGTGCCAGAGCTTCTTGAACAAACTAAAATTAAACTCGAGGAGCAGCATTGCATCTGCTCATGTGTCCCTGCACAAGGAGGAACTCCAGCCAGTTCAAAAGAGACCTCAGAAATGGCAAATTGCTACAAGCAACATGCAGTTGGAGCCTGGTCCCCTCTCCTCGCCTCGCCTTGCCTCGCCTTCCCTCCCCTCCCCACCCCTCCCCTCTATCTATAATGAGGCTACACAATTTTTGTTGCCTCCTGGTTTTGCTGGTAAAAAATATACTCTCTTCCCTGTCAATTTTAACACAGCTTTTTGAAAATCTCATATATGTTGTGAGAGGCTGCTTTCCATCACATGGTAGTTACTTGTTTTCCTCCTTTATTTCTTTATTTCAAAGGCAAAAAATGGTATTTTGTTTAAAGAAGAAGTAAAAGGATGTTGATGAGAGCAGAGTACGTCCTCTCAGCAAGGTTTTCCCTCTGGAAAATGGGAATGCTCCTTCTGTGCTGCAGGATGCAGGTCTATCCTCAGTATCACCCTTAGGAAGGTCTTCTCTGGCCAAGGAGGGAGGACAGAGCTGAATGTCCTGCTCCCAGGCACCCACCAGAGCAGCCCCTGGTTTGGGCCGGCCTGGGACACGCTGGCTGCTCTGCCCTGAGGCCTGGGTGCGGCAGGGACCACAGCCAGCGTGGGCCTGGGGACAAAATACGTGTAAGTCTGTGAACTTCCTAGTGAACTCACAGGGATTTCCAGGGAATGGACCACGGGGCCAGCGAGAGGAAACAGGCACATCCATCTCTGGTTTCCTTGCCTGCTTTGTCGGTGCAGTAAATTATGGAGGCTAAAGCTGTAAAATGCATATCACCCTGTCTGATCCCGGCCCTTGGCAAAGCAGCTCTGCTCCCTCCCAGAATGATTGCCCACAGGAGAAATTGTTTATGTGCTTTACTGGTTCAGGCAATTAATTTGCAGCCATGATAATGAATCCGAGAGCTCTTTGCCTGATTTCTCCCTCACTGCCAGGCGCTTGGCTGTCTGGGCAGAGTCCCCAGTAAGTAATTTCCCTGAATATCTCCTCAGGCCAGTAGGAAACTCCATGAGTCACTTTCCTCCCTTTTAACAGCAGCAAGTGACAATCGGGAATCAGAAATTTCCTGTGAAAACAAAGGGACAAAGCCTTGCCTTGACAAGTCTAAATCACCATGGAATCTTTGCCAATCCACCGGCTGAGGTTGCCACGCCTGTGCTCTGACCCCTCCTCACCGCCCTCTGCTCTGCAGTGAGCGCAGCAGCAGTCCCTCCCTCGGCAGGGGAAGCCCTGTCCCTCCCCGGAGAATCATGCAACCATTAAGGTTGGAAAAGAGCTTCAGGTTCATCGAGGCCAGCTGTTAACCCAGCACTGCCAGGTCCATCACTAAACCATGTCCCTAGGCACCACATCAACCTGCTTTTTGAACGCTTCCAGGGACAGTATTCATTCCAGCATTTTCTTGGGCAGCCTGTTCCAATGCTTGACAAACCTTTCTGTGAAGAAATTTTTGCTAGTATCCAGTCTAAATTTCCCCTGCTGCAACCTGAGGTCTTTTCATCTTGTCCTATCTCTTGTTACCTGGGCAAAGAAAATGACTCCCACCTCTCTACACCCTCCTTTCAGGCAGTTGTAGAGACTGGGAAGGTCTCCTCTGAGCCTCCTTTTCTCCAGGCTAAACATCCCCAGCTTCCTCAGCCACCCCTCACCACACTTGTGCCCCACACCCTTCCCCAGCTCCATGGCCCTTCTCTGGACACGCTCCAGCCCCTCAATGTCTTTCTTGTAGTGAGGGGCCCAGAACTGAACACAGGATTTGAGGGGTGGCCTCACCAGTGCCGAGTACAGGGGGACAATCCCTGCCCTGGTGCTGCTGGCCACACGATTGCTGATACAGGCCAGGATGCCATTGGCCGTCTTGGCCACCTGGGCACACACTGGATCATGTTCTGATGCTGTCAACCAGCACTTCCAGGTCCTTTTCCAATGGGCAACTTTACACTGATGCTGCATCCATACCCCTAAAGTGAAGGGTGCCAGGGGACACTGCTGGGACAGAAACGTGTGGGCTCTCAGGACTAATTTGTTTGCAAGCTCCTTGACATTTGTGAGCCAGGACCAACTAGTACACAGCCAGCAGGTCCTGGAACATGTCCAGGAGTTTAAATGGGTCAGATCTCATTCCCTCTGGACAGTTTTCTTGTTGCCCCAGAGGACTGGCCTTGGCAAAGGGACCCTTGCATCCCTGTTGACATATGGGAGGCAGGAGGCTTCTCTGCACTACCCATGCAGAAATGGCAGAACAGAAGGTCCTCAGAGATCCTCACATCTGAAAAGTGCACACAAATGGCAAGTTAAACTGAAGCTGGGGTGGATTCTGAGAATCATGATTTGAGGTTGAACCTCCAGAAATGGAGAATGGAGCTCCTAAGTCACTTAGGAATCCAGTCTGTGCTCTCACCTACTGCAGGAGAGAGCAGACAGGAGCGGAGGGAGATCTTGCTTCTACATTGCAGCACAAAGTGCTTTAATTGTCAAGTCTTGGGCAACACTGCCCAACACAGCAAGCAAAAGGTCACACTTTGCTTAACACACAGAAAACTCTTTAGAATCAAGAGCTCAGAGAAAGGTTTGTTCTAAGGTTCTGAGCTAATGTCTGAATATATGGCCTCAGCTCTCCCAGGTTCCCAAGAAAATCACTTTTCATTGCTATGCACACTGTTTTATTTGGACTCACTCTCATCTCTGTGAGAATATTCTCCTCCCACTCCAACTTATTAAAGCAAAATAGTTTAAAATGAACTCATGGAATCAAAAATTAATCCCATGCTGAGTGGTATTATGATTGCTGGAGCAAGCAGTAATTCCTGCCCAGCATCTCTGTCTGTGTACAGATCAAAGCCAGCATTACAGTCAAACACATCCTCGGCTGAGAAGGGCAGCCCCACTACTGCTGTTCCCAGCTGAGCTAAAAAGCTGAGCTCGCCCCACTGGATCATGTTTGGTTTTCACATGCCCTGGAGCTGGGATGGAGATAATCTTCAACAGCTGTAGGTTACGGTGGGGTTCGAGGACCGTGAGGGTGAAGGGGGACAGACAGGTGAGCAGAAATTCCAGCTGAGGTGAGCAAGACTTCAGCATTCAGCTTCCCACAGGAGCACTGTGAAGGCTGTTTTCCAGGCTCCCTCTCTTTCCCAGAGACACATGAAGCCTGGGGTCATGCTCACAAACAGCTGACCATCGGACACTGCTTGGAGCCGAGTTCCCAGGCAGGCCAGCATGTGAAGGGCGCTATCAAAGGGGAGGTTTTCCCTCAGAGCAGCTTTGTTCTGTGTGTTGCACATCGCGGGAAGCCGCTGGGCACAGCTCTGACGCCAGCAGCCAGCCTGGCTCAGTCCCCTCTGCTGGGACTGGTCTAATCTGCCCAGTCCCTGGTTGGCTCCAGTAGTGACTTGAGAAACAGACTCCAAGCCATCAGAGGAAGCCTGTGGTGGTCAGTGGCCTTGGGCTTAAGGATCCCGAGTTTGTTCTTGTGGCCCCTGGTTTCCTGCCCAATTGCAAGAGGCTGTGCCTGGGCAGATGAAGCTGTTCTGCTGCTGGTCCCATCCAGAAAAACCCCATATGAAAGGTGATGCCTTTTGACCCTTGTAAGCCTGCAAATGTGGAGTTATCAGGGCACATACCAGCTTTCCACTTCCCTGACACTCCCTGCATGAGCAACACTGCTTTGCTTTTGGGACCAACAGCAGTTTATGCTTCACTGGCGTTGTGGGACAGAGCACCTGACTAAACAGCACACCTGCTGACTTCCAGAACACCTCCTTGCTGTCACTGTGACCTTGCAGAGCATTAGGGTGAACTGCTGTAGAAACCAACTGGATTTCTTCATCACCCCTGGTACGTGAGCTGGGAAAGCAAGGACATGTGCCTTCAAGGATGACTTTTGTCCAAGTGACTGTTCCTTGTTGCACACTACCCACAGCTCCTCTGGGTGAACATCGTGCACTGATAAAACAGTCTCAAACCCACACAGCAGTGATGGCAGTAGGGTGAGAATTGCATCACATGAGCCAATCTATTTATTAAGCCTTTGGGTGCAGTTAGAGCTGATTTTTTGGTCACATTTTCAACTCCTGTAAATGGTCACAGGAAAGGAGTTTCCCAGTTGAGTTGCACGTCATGGTGAGGGGAAAAGTTTCTTTTAATTTGTTTTAGAGCCAACAGACAGAGAGTAAAACAATGTTTCTGGGTTCTTCAGAACTAGTTTTTTTATGTTTGTATTAATGCGGTGCAATCAGCACTGTTTTAATGTGGGAATCTCACACTAGCCCTGTTCTTCCCAGCCCAAACTGCCCCTTCTTGCAAGTTTTTACTGCCTGCAATAGGAAAGCAGGCTTTCACTGTAAAATGCTAGGAAAACACAGAAAAAAAAGCCTTGCCTTTGTTCCTGACCCTGTGTGATCAGGTCTCCTGTAAACTTCAAGCAGTCCTGGGAACAGTCCCGTCAACTCCTGCTCCAACAGCCACGGCAGCGTTTTTTTTTATGTCTCTGTTGTGGCAGCTGAGGGGAAAAAAAGTCGATTGGATTCCACCAGCATGAGAAGATTAATTGTTTGCCTGGATTTCCAACCAGACTCTTCCACCACGGGTAAAACCTTGGCATTAATATTTAAAATTCTTCTGACTGCTGTTTTAATTAGCAAGTGGAAATCTTCCTGGCCTGCGTCAGGGGAAAAAAAAGTCCTTGAGATCAAAGTGGGCTCTAATTCACATTTCTGCTTGCCACATTCACAGGAGCATGTTGGTAAAGTGAGTGTCCTGTTTGATGGAGATAGAAGGACATAATCCATCAGCTGCAAACAGTGAGTGCTGGGTACCAAGTGATCCCATTTCAGTGTGGCTAAAGGCAAGGGAGAGCGCTGGGTGATTTTGCCATCCACAGTGGCAATTTTAGGCTTCTTGTGGGGGAAAAATTATTGCCTTGAATCTCACTGTTAACGTATCTACAGGATAGATAAAACATTCAGGATCTGCTACTCAATAACTAGAAAATCCAAGAAACTGTGTGGCTCAAGGAAGAGTGTTGAATTTTTCTGCTGCATTCTCAAAGGTGTGGGAGAAAATGTACTGGTTTTGTAAAAGGAGGCGATTTGTGAGACATCCTCCCCTGCAAATTGAGTAACCCCCAAGTACCCGCCCGTGCTGGATCCACCTGGGTGCAGCACAAGGACTGAAGTGAGGGAAATGGCATCTTCCTTGGGGAAGGGTTCACTGCTTAGGAAATCAAATCTGGAAATGGAAACCTCCAGACTAGTATTTAGGCACAAAGCTGCAGTCACCAAAATCACTTTGCCTAGTCCTGTGCTGCTTCTGCATCACAGCCAGGACTCGTAGCCCCGATGCTGATGTAGAATCACACAGGTTGATAAAGACCTCTAAAATCATGGAGTCCAGCCATAGAGAGCCTGCACACTGTCTCCATTCCATGTTAAATGTAGCTGTGGAAAAGAAATCCTAAGCAAAGTAGAAGTTCTTTATATGCATCACTGATTTTCTTGGAATCTTTTTGTGCCTTGTCAGTGCACACACACTCAAGGACCACTTGTCCAGGAATATTTCCCTCTGACAGAGTTGGAAACTGAAGCTTCATAGAAGCTGTCCCAAATCTGAGCATAAGGCTGGGCTCAGATCACAGCAGACTCCTCTACCTGGGATGCCTGGGAATCTGGAAAAAAACCCTCCCCATGTCCTCAAATAAATGCAAAAGCCAGTGACCTAGGAACAAGGAAGGAAAACCCTCAAAGGGGAACAACACAACACTGGGATGGGCAGAGGTAAGGGAGTAATGAAGAACTAAGAGGAATTGGGGCAAAAAGCTGAGAGGGAGTGTGGGCGCCTGGGTGCAAGATGGGAACTACAGCCACAGAGAGAATGAGATGCACAGCAACAGTGGTGCGGCAAGAGCAGTGGGATGAACTCCAGAGCCATGTATGTATACAACCTCAAGGGAAGATGAAAAAATTGCCTGCAAAAGCAGACTTGTTGGCCTCTGGGAGCCGCAGACAAAGCACCAGCCTCCCGGGATGCCTGCAGGGAGCCAAGCACTGTTGCCCTGAGCAGACTCCCTAAGGACACCCAAACCTCTATCACAGAAATGTGGCATTTCAGGTTCACCGACGACTTCCCACCAACTCCTGAGCAAGCCTCCCCCTCTATGCAAAACCAACTTTTGCAAGAAGCTTGACGTCACCAGAGACACCCATCAGACGCTCAAAAATTAACGCTCGGTGTCACGCCAGGCGGCAGAAAGCGCTGCCCTTTCAGTCACACGCAGCCCAACCACTCGGCCACGCGGTGGGCAGAGCTCAGGGCATGGGGCTCTTCCCTGCCAGATCTGGAGATGAGGCTTTCCCTGTTTAAGAGAGAAACAATAACATCAACTGATATTACATCATTACCAATGGAAGCTCAGAGCTGAAGGTGCCAGCTGAACCGCTCCGGTGTTACCTCTTCATTTGCACTGCATTAGGACTTTATTTTGCAACAAATACGTACTATTTAAATGCTCAGTCAAATTCGCAGTGTTCCTTAACCACCAAGTATCACTTCAAGGGCTAATGGCTGTACACTGAAGGATAGTCAATTTAGGTTAGATACAAGAAAGAAGCTTTTTACGAGGAGGGTGGTGAGGCACTGGCACAGGTTGCCCAGAGAGGTGGCAGATGCCCCATCCCTGGAAATATTCAAAGGCTGGATGGGGCTCTGAGCAACCTGGTCGAGTGGACCCTGCTCATTGCAGGGGAGTTTGGAACTAGATGGCCTTTAACAGGCCCCTTCCAACCCCAACTTTTTGTATCATCCTATGACTCTATTTCACTTATCACTCCAGAGAGCCAATTAACAAGAGGGACAAAAAGTCATCTTTTCAAGCAGCAACTGTTTATTATTGGGAAGAACATTAGGACTTTATTTTTTTTTTCTCTTACATATATTCAATTTGAATAAAAATAATTTAAAAAATTTTAATTTCTTTTTATAATACATGAAAATAACTTGAAACAAGGACTGTGAATTTTGGAAGCAAGAAACATAGACAAAACTTGTTTAGCTGCTGAGATATAGTTCCTGGATTTTTTTTTTCTCAAAAAAAACTTCAAATAGAGAAACAATCACAGTTGTCATTCCAGTGGAGAAACTTAATCCATCTATAAAATATCTTTAAGTTTGAGAATGGTATATAGTTACACTAGAAAGTATTCATAATATAGTGTGTAAGTTCTACTATACCAGCTAAAATATATAACTTCTCAGACTTTACAAGGTCAAATATTTTAGACCATATTCCAGTGGAAAAACACTACAAATCTCTTACAATCTTTTTAAAGTTCTTCTTGAATTAACTTTTATTTCCTTCGGAGGAAGTTTAATATAACTCAAGCAATAAAATATTGCGTACAACCTAGCTTGCAGAACTTTATTCGCACTAAATTGGACAACCGCTGTTCTAAAGGATGAAGCACCTTTAGTAACAGTGACAAAACATCACTGTTAGTGCAGCTGATGAAGAAGCAGATTTTGTGCAGGAATTGGTACAATTTTCATGACAATTCTGTAAATCTGGTAAAAATTACTGTATATTCGGAATTAAGAAATTCAACTAATTGGAATTAAAATATGCTTATGGCTGGGGTAGGATTACAGTGTTACAGGACGAAGAGTCTACTAATTAGTCCAATTCATATTATCTGACAAAGACTTCCAATAAAACACTGACTTCTTCTTTATTTTTAAAATACATGCAACCTACTGCCATTTCCCTGGCTTATCTTGCTTCTTTTCAGCTGAATGTGAATATAGTTCATCTTTTCATTATGTTCTAGGATAACAAACATCATTCAGCATCACCTGAATGGATTCGAATTTTAAAAAGCAAAAAAAAAAAAGCAAGTAGCACATCAAAGTCTCACTTTAGAACAGAAACCTGCAGAAATACGTACGGTAAAAATGAGATGGACTTTGTGTAGGTAGCTATTTGCATTGAGTACCATATCAAATTTAATGTAACTGTGCCAGTCGTGGGTCTGATGGCCCGATGGAAAACCACTCTTCACCAAGTACAAGGAAAAACCACTATTAATATGATTGTCAAAACTGTTCTCTTGTAACAGTCTAGTCTCAGGGGTGAGCTCTCTTCTGAAGAAAGGCTTGAAACACTGGCTGGTGCTGCAGCCTGACAAAGAACCCGATGCCATCTAAAGCAACAGTGTCAAATCCTTTTAAAAATAAACATCTCGCTTCACTATATTTTAGCTGGGGAGGGGGGTGGGGGCGTGTGTTTTGCTTTGTTTTGTTTTGTTCCTGGCTTTTTATTTTTGTAACTGTCTGCTGTTTCCAGCACCATCTCAGAGGCTGGAACGTTTCATTCCTTCCTCTGCCAGTTGTGACCTTTTCCACTTGGCAGATCCTGACCACCGCACGGCCGCTCCTCGGGGCGCAGCAGCCACCGGTAGGTACCGCCTTCTTGTTTTCCTTGTCTGTTATCTGTGTCATCAGTGGAAGCTACAGCTCTGGAATGTGATTTCTGAATCAATATGCATTTTCTTTTCCTAAGGAATGCCTTATTTTGCAACCACAGCTGTGTAAAAATAGCCTAATTTTAACTAATGAGGGGGTGGTGGCTCTTTTGAGACAAATCAGTGATGCAATTTAGAAAACCAGGGAGGCATTTTCATGAGACTGCAATATTTTTAAGACCAGGTAAAATATTGGACCTAAGCTATGCCAATTGTCTTCCTTTCTAAATTAAGAATTACTTTTAGTTTTACCAAGGAATATTCTACTGGTATGAACTACAGAATTTTTGAAATTATGATGCATATTTATGTTTTACTTCTCTTCTCTAAATATATTACTCATTTGTTTAATTCATTCAGGATTCTACCATACTGTCAACCAACTATAGTAATCCAGAAATGTTTTCTGCTTATGGAAGGGGCTTAATCACTAAGCCACACCTCCCTGCAAAGCTTCAGTATTTTTGATTGGTAAAAAGCATTTCTCATTGAAATAATACTGAAGTGGAGCCCTAGCCCTCCTCAATATATACGACTGTCAAGTTAATTAACTTTTCAGGACAAAATGCTGATCACATTCAATGACAAGCCACACTGTCGTGTTCAAGACAGCTCCAGTGGTAGTTCTGGTGGCACAACTGTGTATCTTGGGTCAAGCTTAGGTGTGAAATCCTTGAAGTTCTTAGATGCTTCAGTACCAAATACATCTAAAACTTTTCTGTTCATTAGAGCAAATCTGAAAAAGAAAATACACGAAAGCATGAGTGAATGATTCATTTACCTATGAAAAAATAAAATTATTGTTAAAATTGTTTCAATTCATGAAAGACTACCCAAATCTCTGAAATACAGTCTTCAGCCTGTGCTGTTGAGAGATTGAAAGTTTTTCAACTCAGACAGTAAAAATTAAAAAAAAAATGCATTTGACCAATGTGACTAATAGTGTTTGTGTAGGTATACTTCATATAAGGCAACTTGTGAAAAAGGGGAAGAGTCCCATTTAACTTTTAATTCCACAAAAAAAAGGTAAAACCAAAATACACTACTGTTCACTCCCACTCCAGCAGAGCAAACTCTGGCCCTGCCTGCCCAAGCCTGGATGTCAATTTTATGGGTGTTACAACCTATTTCCATTTTTTTGTTCTTCACAACTATAGACTGAAAAGCGTAGGAAATGTCAAAAATAAACTGCCTCTATGGAGAGAGTGTCAAAACTACTATTACAGATATTTGCTTCAGATAAAATAAATGAGCAGAACAGAATTTCTTTTCCTTCCTCTCTTTCAACTATGGTGAGTTTAGGATCAGGATAAGATGGAAAAATGCAGCCAAGATTGGGCATCTGCACTGACATCATTCCCTGTATCATGTTTGTATGGCCTCAGAGGTTGCCTGATGACTGCCCCACAGCACCCCAAGGAAGTTTCCCCCTATGTCTAGCAATGTATTCAGTCACCTCATGTGTGTACTGGGCCATGGGGAGTGTGGCTTCAACATGCTCCAGGGACTGGCTTCTCATTGCACTTCTATTTTTATAGTCCAGAGAGCTCGCTGTCATGACAAACGTTACCTTTTCTAATTCCATTCATAACCTCATCTACATCAAGATTTCGATGCCCTGTTCCTGCCACATACTACACCAGTGTAACAGTGTACACTTCACTAATTGTATTTTTATAAATCAGTTACAGCAAAATCTATTTTAAAAAGAAAGCTTTTTAGATTCCTGCAGCAAATAGAAAAAATATCCAGTTAAGATAGTGTAAATTTATGATTATGATCAGTGAAAATTTTTCATTAGTTTTCCAAGAAAAAGAAATCCTTTCCCAACTGAAACAGATGTCCTATAAAAAAATACTGAAACTTTAAAGTCTTCTTAAGAGATATGCTTCTAGTAATGCTTTTAAACATGCAGTAATACCATGTTGTCAGTCACTGTACGTATTGATTTCTTCAACACGTATGGTTGTTTACCAGATTCTTCATATTCCACCAAAATCTGAAAGCATCCCACCCTCCAAGTGACCTGAAGATAAAAGAGGCTTCAAGTAAAACACAAGCCTTCACTAGAGTTCAGTCTTTGCTCCTGTCATTAGACTAAACTCAGCTACGTCACTCCAGCAGCAAAGAACTTCAACAGTACTGGAAACTGTTTGAAAAGCGAAGTAAATCCTCAGGAAACATCCCTCATGTACCTGTAGGGCTCTGCTCTTGACAGTGAGTGGCAGAGAAAGCTGAGTGTGACCAGTGCCGTGCTTAGACACCCCTGATTACATACCTGCCCTTTGTTAGTCGTAGAAGAAATTTCCAGTATGAAGGTCTCAGGTTCTGAACTTCCATGACAGCCTGCAAGGAGAGGATTCTGTCAGAGCCAGCTGACAGTGTCAGGCAAAAGCTTCAGCTGCTACATTACACTGCTAAGACTAGCAAAAGGATCGTTATGGAAATCATTTTTACTGCTCTCTGCTGAATTCAATGCTCTCTAGGAGCACCACCAGAATAGACACATTCCCAGAGTATTGTATTTTACAAGTGGTGGCAATTAACTTACATCTCATTGCACAGAAAGCAGTAACAATCATTATTGCTATAAACATGATTTTGCCCTTGTGCATGCGAAATTTACCTGCTACTTTATACCCCACCCATTCTGCATTTTGTGATCCACCATTTCTTGTAGTCATATTTATATTTCATGTTGCATTACCTTAAATATTGTCATATAACCAAAATCCTTGTATTCTCTCTATTCCATTACTTTTCCAGGCCACTTATGAATAGTGAGTAACAAACATCTCACCTTTTTCTAATTTCTCCCTCCTCCTTCTTCCTAAACCTAGCAATTTATTTCTAGTCTTAGATTCATTTTCCATTTAGTTATTGAGTAATGAAAAAAACCCTTCCTTCTTTTCTCATATGAACTTTATGTCTCTTAGTCTCATATGATGGTCTCTGACAGCAGTATTTTGGAGATCCCCATACTGCAGACCTGCAGACACATCCCAAACATAAAATATCAATTCACTTTGATACTAGACTTAGAGACATTCCCAAACACATGGGAACAGTGAGGAGGAGGAATGTCTGTTAACTGTCCTGTTAAGCATGAGACAGCAGAAGATTGCTTTAGGGTAATTTTATACTCTCTTTATTGAAGGGCCCAAAAAATATGTATAGTTATGGAAGTTCAAAGAACATGCAGAGGTATGTTTCAGCAGAAGCTCTAGAAATGGTGAGATGTAGTAGAATAGTACAGCAGTTTCGGTACCACTGAAAAGTTGCTTTTCTAGCTGATGGAGACAATAAAAGGACAGGACTGAGGGCAAAGGCCTGCAACTGACTTGAGAAGTGCAAAAGATGGTAACTACAGCTTGTTTTGAATGTAAAACTTCAGAGTTCTTTACTATTTTTTTGTAGATTTTTTTGTAATTAGGCAATATTAGTTCAAGTTAGCTGAGAGCAAAAACTTCAGCTGATTTAAGAAACCATAAAATATTGTATTATACTGTTTGCCTCCTTGAGCAACTATCCTTTCACATGCTTATGAAAGTCCACACGTTTATGCTCATCTTCTAGGTCAACACATTTTAAGATCCTTTCCAAAGGATAAAATGCTTTGAATGGTGTATTCCGCTATAAGCATAGGAGAATTTGAGTCCCAGAAATGAGCCTTCCACAGTGACACTCAAAACCAGGATGCAGGAGCCCCTATTCACAGTGCCTTGCTGGAATCACTACATCTCACCATTCTCCCTGTGCTCCTCATTTCATTCACCATTTGATTTAAAGAACTTCATGTTCTGTTAGAGAACAGACTTACTGCCTGAAAGCATATCGATGTAGAAATGGCATAGATGATGCTGTCTGCATGGGGAAAATAGGGAACCTTCCCTGCTTCAATGCCCTTGAAGTATATAGTCTATAAAAATAAACAAAAAATGCTGAATGTAACAAAATCAAAGTAACTTTTTTTATTTTACCTTTTCAAAAACACATCAATATTATGATATATTTTTATGTGTCCACAAATGTGACATTAATTAAGATAGCTTATAGAAGTTGCCCAAGATCAATCTAGTAAGAGGTTTTTAATGCATAGAACAGGACTAGCAACAGCTTAGGTGTTACAGATCTTAAAGATAAAAAAGGGAAAGTCTGCTCTGTTAAATTCTTCATTTTGAAAAAGCAAAAGAACAATGCAATAACTATTCCAACAAAGTGAATATTCACCGTTCTTAAACAGCTTGAAATCACATACTTTACTTTCTGAGAAAACATGTAAAGTTTATTTTCCTGAGCACAGGCTGACCTTGCAAAGCAGCACACGCCTCTTTGGTCAGTTACCCTTGGCTTGCGTAAGATGATAAAAGTAGTAAAAAAAAAAAGAAAGAACACACAGTACTTTTCTTATTTCACTGTAGCCATGATGTCTCAAAGTCCAGAGAAAACCATCAGCAATACAAGATAATATTGGTTTTTTACAACTGGTGTTCTAAATGTCAATATGGGTAACTCAGATATGCCTTTATTTAACCAGTATGAAAACTGCCTTCAGAGCTTGGTCTAGGATAACAAGGAGTAGGAACAAAGAGTATCTTCCTTTTTTATGTTTAATTTTATGTGTAACAAGAAAAAGTGCCTTCTTTTCATGTTCTTTTAAATGAATTTTGCTCTGGATAAAAACCACTAGAGAACAAGGCCCTCAAGGTCTGCAGGAGAAGTAAGTGATTTGGGGATGATGCATAGTAAAAGAACATTATCAACTCATTCCAGTGGTGCTGTTGGGGGAATGACCATGACTAAGTCTCATTTTTATGGAAAAATCATAGTAAGAAATCAAATGCTGGTTAGAAAAGTATAATCAACACACCCAAACTCTGTAACTATTTTTTTTTCCTGGGGTCCTAATTTTAACAAGTTCAGAGAAACAATTCAAGCCTGAAGAATAGTAATTAGAACAAAGTTCATTCCAAAGCTGGGAACTCAATCTGTTGAAGTACACTGACAAACAACTTTAGCTATAGACTAAAACCTAAGCTATTTTGAGTTATCTTAGATTGCTGAATGCCAAAATTAGGGAACAAAGGCAGGAAGTTAAGCTGTAGCTTTTGGCAATAAATCTGCAATTAAGGACTAGGTCTGATTTATGTTTCTGGCAGAATAGACATTCTTGGAACCTTCTGATTTAAAAAATCTGCAAAAACTACATAGCAAAGGGTTATCAGGAGATTAAAAAAATTCATAGAGAATATACATGAAGACCAGTGGATAAAGGACTTTTAAAATGAGTCACAGGAAAGAAAATAAGAAAGAAATGCGACCACATGGCAGCAGTGCCTCTTGGCACACATGTACTGAAACACACCGTCACCATATAACTTTGTATTTTACTGGAATTGCCTTGCAAAGCCTGTGAAGTTCATTCTCATTTTCTCTGCCCTGAAAAAATAGGTGAAATGAAGACCTCTGTTATGAGGGTAAAAACTTACCTCTACTAATTTGGACACCAGATACATGGAGATAGTTGTACTTTTGTAAAACATCATAGAAATTCCTGCTAGACACCCTGTAAAAAGGAGAAAACAAAAGCATTAAGGTTGTGATTTTTGCTGCTGTTGTGTCATGTCAGCTCAACAAACACTGCACAGGACTATTTATTTCTGTTGCTACAACACAGTTCAGTGATGCTCCTATGCTGCCCATCCAAATATGGTTTGTATCACTAAAAAGAGACAGTTCTAAATTGCTGAAACAAATCTGTACTTCAGTGCTCAGGAGCACAGTATCAAATTTCTCTCTTCTTTGTGGGATGAGAGACCTCTGTGCTTCCAACACGTGACAGATGCACAAACAACAGGGAAGCTCCTCACCACCACACAAATTTCATGGCAAAAGGATCTTTCTTTGGACCCAGTGGAGCCCATAATTTCCAATGTGTATTCTGTCACATATGAAAGAGTCAATATTTGCATCTCACATCTCTACAGCTAAAAATTAAAGGACAAGTTTTTATTTGTGCACACAATAATATACTGTTCTTGGAGCTGACCAGAAACTCCACACCTTTCAACTGAATTTGCCTTACAATTTTAATTGCAACTCTTTTTTTGATGCTACTGGAAACATCACTGTGACTTTGACACAACCTTGATGTATACAGTCCTATTTTCAACACAAAAGCCTGAAGAGGGAATGGGAGGACAGAGAAGAGGAATACTTGCAGAGTCCCAACACAAGCAACATAAACTTTTAATGGACTCACCAGCTACAAGTGCATGAAGCTCATCATCTAAGTTTCGGACCCAGCGCAGGAAGCAACTAGTACCCTGGAGATGAACAGAAGTCAGGGTTAGCCCCACTTATTTCTCTTTCACAACACATAGACTGGAGACATTCCTCTATAAGCCACTAATATAGCACACAGTACAAATTAGGAGTGTAGTGTGGTAATACCCATAATCATAGAACCACAAAATGGTTTGGGTTGGAAGGGACCTTAAAGATCATCCAGTTCCATCGCCCCTGCTATGGGCAGAGACACTTACCACTAGACCAGGTTGCTCAGAGCCCCACCCAAGCTGGTCTTGAACACTTCCAGGGATAATGCATTCTTCTACTTGGTAAGATTGTTATAATAAAAGACAATTTAATTGATATGGGAAGAGGCAAACTTTCCTGTTGCAAGAGCCTTGTAAGGGAAATGTAAAATCACACTGTAATTTCTTAGGAGCTGTAGAAACTTGCATTATTGGAACATGTTATGTCTGATTAGATAATCTTCTTTACCAATCAAGAAACACTAAAATATATCAGCAAAAACACAAGAAATCAACACAACTAAAGAATAATCTTTTTAAATGATTGGTGATACTAAAGTCCAGAGGGTTGGACACAGTACCCAAATAACTTCAGTGTTTTAATTTACAATTTATTGCTACAATTTCTTTCAAAGTCAGAGAGCAGATCAATCTAATTTGAATACCAATCTAATACCAAGGCTAATCTTGAATTCATATCATCTTCTTTTGTTGTGGCTGTTTAGACTCTTTTCCATGACAAAGACTTTTTTCAATTACACACCAAATCCCCTGAGATTTTTCCACGCATCCAATAGATTCTGGAACTAGGAAAAATATTTTAGTCTAAAAGAACAGAACCACATATTCCTTTGGATCCAAAATGCAGCAAGCCTTTCACTTTTTTTTTGCCATGGTCCAATTTTTTTAAGTGAGTAGAATCTTTGCTGCCCTACATGTTTATTTTAAACTGGTAGAAAAACATAATGCAACCCGAACCTGTGTAAGTTATGAAATGCAAACAATAACATACAGTAGAATCATAGAATCAGAGGATAGTTTAGCCTGGAAAGGACATTTAAGATCATCAAGTCCAACTGTTACCCAAGCACCCACCAAGTCCACCATTAAACCATGTCTCCAAATGCCACATCCACACACCTTTGGAACACTTTCAGGGATGGTGTTTCCACCACTTCCCTGGGCATCCTGTTCCAGTGCTTGACAACTCCTTCAGTGAAGAAAGATTTCCTACTATCCAATCTAAGCCTCCCCTGGGCAACTTGAGGCCATTTCCTCTTGTCACATTTCTTGTTATGGGAGAAGAGACCAGCACTACCTGGCTACACCCTATTTCAGGTGACTGTAGAGAGGGATAAGGTCTCCGAGCCTCCTCTTCTCCAGGCTAAACACCTCCAGCTCCCTAAGCCACTCATCAGACTTGTGCTCCAGGCCCTTCTCCAGCCCCTCAATGTCTTTCTTGTCGTGAGGGGCGCAGAACTGAATACAAGATTCGAGGTGTGGCCTCACCAGTGCCATGTATTAAGTACATCTTAATAAACAGCAAATAAAGGTCAGAATATGTCACCCTCATAAAATGAGTATCCAGTGCACTACTAAATTACACTTTGCAACTGGAGCTTTTAAAGACATCAAAATCTTTTCAGCTTTTGCAATTTAAATACCTTTTTTCTCTAAAGTCTCTTTTCTTAAATTTTCAGCAAAAATGTAATTTTCAAGTAAACTGAACAGCTCATTTGCACTTTGCCATCAAAAATTTTAGACTCTGTAACCTCAAAAATTCTTGTCTCTCAATTTAATTACCAGTCATGTGAAATGCTGTTTTGCTTACACATTACACTTGCTTTTCTATTTTTCAGTAAATAATATTTACCATAAATAACACAGAATGATCTTAACTTTGCAGAGCAAGTAAAGTGGCAGTTGAAAAATGCCCTGTGTGATTAAGAACATAAAAGTCCAAAAGCCACTTCACCACTGCAATATATTCTTCATTAGGGTGTGTCCTTTGCCACATTCTCTTTTGGCGTAAATAAACATAATTTGATTAACTCCAACAATGCTGTATGAATGCATATCAGTTCACAATCTGTCATCTTATAAAGGTGTAGAAAGGGTAGACTTCCAAGCAGTAAGTGCAATGTCAGCTCAGCTATACACTGTACGTTCTCCTGCTATTTAGTGTCAAGTAAGAATTCCAGATATTTGAGCCAACAAAATCTGCAAATGCCTTCTCTCTGGCAACACTGCTCCTACTGCAGTCACTACTTCTGCCTGCACTAAAATACTTTTGTGTACCAGCAAATCCCTTCAAAATCTGAATTTACTTTCTCTGAAGTACTATCTCCTGATATCAAAACCACACTGCAAAATCCATCCAGTTTATTCAGAAATTATAGAAAAAACACACAGAAGAAAAGAATAGTTTTCTGTTTACAATTTGATTACTGCAATATTATAAAATTTGTCAGTGTCATGCTGTAGCAAACAGTACTATTAAGCAGCGTGACTTTTTGGCTCTTTGTGATATTCTGAAAAGTCAAATAAAAAACACGGCATTTGTCATTTCTTTATGCTGTAAACTTACTTTGTATATACTGACAAAAGATCCCAGAAAAGCTCCAAGCTGGAAATTTTCCTTGTTGTAGAAGAGGGAAAGTAGCCGTGATGGTTGTGTAAACAGATGCCGGAAGGTGGAAGGAATCCGAAGGCAGCACTGGATCAGGTAACCGATGCTAAACATCCTAATGAAGCCCTAGAGAAAAGCAAGAAAGATTTTGTGGTAAGAAACCACAAATTCAGAGAAAGGAAAAGCAAATGCATCTACAGAAGGACTTATTTTTGACACTGAATCGTTTAAAACCTACTCTGCAGATAATATTTAAAATGCATAAATACATCCCCACCTTCAAATTCAAGACCTTTCTTTTTCCTGTTTACCCTGTAAGATAGCAAAAGCAATAAAATCACAGACAACTGACTCTCCTTTAATTTCTATGAATTTCTGAAAGACCTCAAGAGAGAGCCTTCTCTTCTACTCCGAAATTCTGTCCTCTGAAAGAATCCTGTTGACTTCATTTCCAGGTTACTGACCAGCTTTTAACCACAAATGGGTGTATGGGGGAAAGCAACGCAGTGGGAAAAAAAAGAGCATTTCTACGCTCAAATGTCTGAAGAAAACACTACGGAGGGAAAAGTCCACCAAAAATAAACTTCAGAAAGTGTGAGAATTAGAAGTTAACCCTGGTGGCTTGGCACATGCTCACAGACTTTCCCTAAGCCAAACATGAGGCTGTGGGATGCCTGCAGCAAGGGAAAGGGCGAAACTGGAAGGGAGTTTATGTGCAGAGCTACTGAAAAGGTAACATGGGTTCCAATTAATTTACTTACTATTCCGCCTTGGATACAGATCTGCTTTTTTTTAATGCGACACAAAACCAAAATGACTTTTTTTCCCAAATTATTCTCCCCAGCTTCTTACAACTTCCTCCAATGCTTCCTATCATTATGCTTACCCCAGGGTTGAAATTCTCTAATAATTCTAAATAAATTCTACCCAGTTATTGTTTGGAAGACGCCTTATGTGAAAACTATCTCTGCACTCACCATTGGCAAATAAGGCAGGCACCTTATTCAATTACAGTGACAGGGACATAATTCCAGTGACAGGGAAAACTGGCAGAGGTTTTGGCTGAGCTACCTTTCAGCTGAGAAACTCAAAACATTTTTGCCTCCTAAAGAACTTTATAATGCATCATAAAGCTCATAAAATTTTATTGTGATTAAACATCCAGTAATAAACTCTTCCTGAAGCAATTACTCTCTCTTGCTACTCAAGAAGTGGTTTATGAGAATCAAGTGTAAGAAAATATGTTGTGTCATCCAATGACCCAGTAGCAGGTTTTTTTGAATGAAAAGTTTCCACTCCTTCATCTGCTACTCTTACGGTTATGTAAATGGTACATATTGAACAGCTAATTACTTAGTGCTGTCTGATTGTGTAATGAAAATGCCCACTGACAGCTCTGTGAGGTAGGCAGAGGTGTAAATGTGCTGTGAAATTCAGGTACTTAAAATGTCACAATTAAGATGAACAAATATTCACATCTAAAATGAAGAGGCACCCCACCGTGAAGTACACAGCTCTTACCTTCCAAAAAAATAACGAGATAATAATGATACCATGTACCATTATACAAAAAGGAAGTCCTAAAACCAGAAGTTATGAACAAAGCCCAACACAAGAACAGAAAAAAACAGAATGATGTGTTTGATATTTTTACCCAGGAAAGGTGACTTCAATGGGGTGTGGAAACACCTACATTCCAACTGGAAACACTCAAACATATCCCTAATTTAATTTCTATTAGTAGCCTAATTAGAAGTGTTGAACTGAAGGACTGAGGTTTAGTGTTGATGCGCATGAAACAGCAAGTATTGCACAAAATGTTTCTATTTAGCTCCCTGCATCAATCAAGTGAAACCGTATCACACTTGAAGGTGTTTTTCAGAGCCACAAAAGTATTATATCTTATAATCAATGTACAGTATTGTAGCTTTTATTTTACATAAAAGGACTTCAATAAGTATGGAGGTAGAACACAGTAGAGCGTACACAGGACACTATAATAAATATAAGTGCGCAAAGAAAATGCTGCTGAGACTCATTTCTCCATAGAGATTTTGAGTTGGAACTCAGATCTGACAGAGGTAGTAGCACAGTGTAAGGACACATCTCCAGAATTTGCCGAATAAAACTTTTTTTCTGCTTTTGAGAAATAAATTTCTCAAAAATACAATCAAGATATTGGCTATAACTCAAATTCAGAAAAGCACATGCGCACAAAAATAGATTCATAACATACCAAAAACTCAGTCAACCTGTAGCAATACATTAGGAATTAGTTAAGATATTTAAAATCAATTAATTAAGATATTTAATGTTAATTCTGGGTAGCCCATGTTCCCTCAAGAGACAGAACATCAAGGCTACAATAATAAGAAAATAATCTCAGAGAAGTTGTGGATGCCCCATCCCTGGAACTGCTCGCAGTCAGGTTGGATGGGGCTTTGAGTAACCTAATCTAGTAGCAGGTGTCCCTGTTCACGGCAGGGGGGTTGGAAGGAGAGGGTCTTTAAGGTCCCTTGCAACCCAAACCATTCTATTATTCTACAACCTTCTTTGAGGCCACCCTAGTCATTAGTAGCTTGGGAGGGTTATTTGGTCCTGTCTGCAGCACCAGCAGGAAAAACCGGACAACTGGACATCTACTGTTGGCTAATGCCTCCTCATTGTAATCAAGTGGAACCCAAAAGAGGAAGTATATTGTTTCACTGCTTCTGTCAGCTCTTTTCAGACGTTAACAAAACCCAAAGCATTTAAGTATTTAAAGTCTGAAGGGAAGTCAATGAACTCAGGTGGTATGTCACTACTGAATGCTACGCAAAAGCTACAATGATGTCAACCAGCTGATGTGCGTTTCAATGTGAGGCAGGAGAAAAAGAGCACGCAAAGACAGTTAAAGCACAGATATATTAATGAGAAGACAAGTTGTTCAAGGGTAAGGGAAAAGAGCACTGACAGGAAATTTTGGCAATAAGCAGCTCATCCATCATTACCAGATCTGAAAGCTCCGTTACAGACAAGGAATTGTAAAATCATGTCAGCTGACAGTTATTACTGATCGACTCTGGGAACAATCATAGAGAGAACTGAACTTTAAGAATTTTAGATCTTTAAAAATCCAAATACATAAAAATAAAATTTTTCACTCATGTTTTAATTTTAAAGAAAAGTAGAGAAAAGACAGGAAATTAAAAGATCTGCCACTTGAGCAATATCTCCCTCATTATATTATTGTAGTCAAGAACAATTATACCAAAATACTACAGAGGACAGGTACAACAATGAAATATAGCTCAAATGCAGAACTGTCTTCTCTAAAGAGAGAACAGGCTTATAAAAATGTCTTTTTAAAATTTATTTTTAGTCAGGTCAAGACTTTGTTCAGGTCCATTCTGAGTTAGGTTTTTTTCTCCCCTCATTCCATTTAAGGATATATAAAGCACAAACAAAATGATACTGAATAAACAAGTGAAGAGGACGAGTACTCCTGAATATTCACTTTCCTCCCCACTCTCATGTTCTTTCAATCATTAACATGTCTCCCCCATCAGCTAAGAAAGGACAGAGAGAGTAGTGTGGGGCTTGGTTACTGTAATGTGAGAAACTCACAACCTGCAGTCAGATTTGGGTGTCCCAACTAGAGTAATTCAACAAGACTAACTCCTGTTTCTTCTTCACACTTCTGTTTTAAACCCATTTCAAGCTTATTATATTCCATAATGGCCAGATCACCTACCTCTCTCTTCACCTATGAAGTCTCACAAACACACTCATTCTTCCAGCAGACTACGAGTTTTCCATGGAGAAGCAGCATCCATTCCATGATGAGTACTTTAACAGAAATCCTTACTTGTTTGTTCTAACTGTGCTTGTAAAATAATATGGTGTTATAATAGTACTTACATATTTAAATGCTGAGCATGCAGCACAGGATTCATAAGGATTTTGTGTGATATGAATGAAAAGCTCTGAAAGCAAATCTGGACTAACCATAGTTAAGAGCTTATTATTGTAAAATATGCCTAAGTAATGAAAGACAACACTTTTTCTGTGTAAAAGTGAAGCAGATTGAAGTTACGTAAGTACCCATGAAAAAACAGATGCACACCAGGAGATGCTGCCATCAGCAGAGATCTGGACATGTAGCATATTAAATCTGCATAAATCTGCATAATAATATTAATTTTAGTATTTGGTTTGAATATAATATTCACTGCAATCTTGGACATTGATTCTGAAGGCCAGACACTTGATATCCATGGGGAAAACACAGAGTACTCTGCAGACAGAATGGGAATGCTGCTCCTTAGAGGATGCGGACCTGACCAAACAAAGGCACACTCAGGAGATGGGAGGCAAAGCAAGCCAGGAGGCACTGAACAGCAAACATACTGGGCCAGCCACTGAACCAGCACAAAGCAAATGGAAAGTCTGTGTCACCAAAGGTGGTGAAGACTTGAAGAAAAGAGCACACGAATGAAACATTAAGTGGACGGAGACAGTGGTGACAGGTTGTAAAACTGCAATTTTAATCTGGGTCTATACATCTATATACGTCATACCTATAACAGAAAAGTGACATAACTATCCTGAACTATTCTTCAGTGTTCTACTGAATATTCTCATTGTAATCCAGTGGAACACCTAAGCACCATCGGAAATTCTGTCAACTCCAGCACAACTTACACCCATGTTACACCACGGTATGCTGCTAATATACTGCAGTGTAAAAAGAGTGTTAAAACAACAAAAAGTGATGTTGTTAGTAAATATGTATGAATAAATCTTGTGCTAGATCTCTTCTGATGCTAAATTTAAGTGTGGCTTTTTTGAGGTAACATTAACCATATATAAAATTTTAATTTTAAGAAGTTATTTTTGGAAGTATTATACATCAAAAGCATCTGAAAATACTCCAAATTGGTTTTTGCTGCTCCACATATAAAAACAGGTCAACTATTAAGTGATTCAGATCTGGAGTCTTATCAACTCCTCAAAAAGGCACAGCAGGTGGTACCACCTGTGCCAACCCAATGCCAGCCAAGACAAATCTCTGCACAGTACTTCTCAGAAAAAAATGCGCTGATCACATTAATAATGGAGGATGAATTATACCACTGGAGATAAACAGCTCTTCCTGGGCGCAGCAACTGTGTCCAATCTCTCATTACCCCAAGCCCTTAAAATAAATGAGCGGAGGAGCGCGCCCAGTGCCCGGCAGCGACGTGCCAGAGCCGCGCAGCTGCACGCGAACCGCGGCGCCTGCCACAGCAGCACATTCCAGGTGCTTTATTTAGGGGGGAGCCACAAGTCGGCTCAGCCGTCAAGTGCATCACATAGTTAAACAAGTTCCTTGCTTGCTAGACCATTTTTTCCCACACATTTTATGTTACTCATTCACTATAGCTAATCTGAAGGACCAGAGAACTTTAACCCCACCACCACGCCATCCTAAATTGAGAAAATCTGTTTTCAGGCTTGTCACATTTTCAATAGAAGAAGAATGAGTAACAGGCTCATTTGTCACTTCCTAAGCACATGCTTTTCCTGACTAGAGACTTTTACCCTGCCCTTGCCACAGTTTGTCAATCGAATGTTTTCTGCACTTACTTTAATACAGTATGAGATGCAATTATCTCCATAGTGTTTACAGCATCTATGCCTCGGGCCATGTTTGCACCTGCAGAAAGCATAATGAAACACGTATTAACTCGTAGCTGTTTTCAGCGTCAGCGACAGGAGACTTCATAAATTTTTCTTGCCTGAAAATACATAAGGCTCTATTTGCCCAGCACTCATTCTCCCCATTACCCACTGAAGGGCACTGTGAACTTTTATGATGCCATGAAAGGACAATAAAAAGTAACAATACCTTAGTTGTACACCAAGAAAAAAAGTGTTTGCACACTTGTTTGGGTCCAACCTTTTGCCTTGCTAACGTAAAATGCTAAATTAAAGAACAAATTTTCTGCTGTGGTCCACAAGGAGAAAGGATGTGGCCTTTCCTGGTTTGTCTCTGCTCCATGGTTCTGGAAAGATATTTGACCAAGCATCTGTTACCTGTGTCCTTACATCTTTCATACCATTGTAAGGTTCACTTACAGAAGAGCAATGCAGAACATACAAATGCAAAGAGACACCCTGTGAGACGTCTCTCAATTACAAGCCTTTCACTTTTGGGCTATTTCATCTACAGTGTAGATTTTTATATAGTTCTTCCTTTGGACTGAGAATTTGACCTTGAGCATTTAAACGAGACTGGCTTGGGATGGTGAGATGTGTGGATTGCACAGTTTCAAGCCCTGCATTATGAAGAATTAAAATAAGTAATGTCATACCAGGTCTGAACATTATATTTTTATATATCCAAGTATTTAAGCTTTAACATAAAATAAATTACACAATTTATATACTATGTCAAATATCTTGGAAGTTTTGAATCGTGTACTATAAAGTCCAATGGTCATAAATCACCTGTGAGGTCAGTTTATATAGCAAAATTTGTAATGAGAATGTGCTCAGGTTACAGGCATTTAGACTCAATTATATTGAAAAGAACCATATGGAAGAGAAATCAGTGAGAGCAGTAGAACTCAAAACTGAAAGTTTTCTGAATGTCTGAGTTGGGAGTTTCAAAACCTTAGAGAAAAAATGCTCTTCTCCACCTACAGTCCTTCAATCCTTGTATTTAATAAACAGTAGAAGAGGTATGAACTATATCTAGCAAACTGAGTAAGAGGTATTTAAGACAAGACAGGCATAAACAACTCAGCTAAAAGAATCTGATTATGCCTGGAGCCGTCTTCTCCTCATAGGTTTTTTGCTGTCTAATACAGTCATGCCTGAAAAGCCACTGCTGACTTCCCTCATACTTTTCAACTAAAACCCACAGCAAATCATAGGATGTCACCATGTGATGGGGATCACTTCATATTTGCAGTACAGGGATGTAGGTTCCCCAAAAGGCTATGTTGCTGTCACTTCTGGTGACGTAAGGTCTGCTGCTGTGCCATTTCTCTCATTAACATTACCACTGGTTCCAGCAGAACTATGCCATGAACTGGTCTTGCTGAAAACTGCAGCAGCAGCAAACACCACCCTGCACGCATCATCGATTGGATTTTCTCTCCCTTGTTAGACAACTCCATGTTGCAAGTCACAGCTATGACGAACAAGCCTTAAGTTGTGCTTTCACTGGAGTTCACCATTTGCCACTATTAATGACCCAGTAAAAATGAAATAGAAAAACACTTTTAAATGCAAAGCAGAAGTATTATAAAACATTGTCAAATAAAATGTAACAAGACATTAAAAGGCACTATGTAACAACGATTCATTTTGTTTTGTTTTTCTTTGGGGTTTTTTTACTCACACTTTGTCCATGAGCTTTTTTGTTAGAGCCAGTATGTTCATTGGCTGTGATACTTTCTCACAATGCTTGATTTTTCTATCTGTTTTTGAAAATGCTGCTTCAGGTGAAAAAGAATGTGTGGGGATTTCTTCTTTCCCTACGATGAATCTGAAAGAAAAAAACAAAATAGAACAAACCAACTACATAAATAACTCAAAAAAATACATGAAGTCCTGTATAAGCCTCTAAGTCTTTAAGACTAGATTGAAGTCACTCCCAGGTCTGCAAAAATTCATCCTATACAGCTGCCAAACATCGTACTTCTTCGAAAAGGTCACTCCACTGACATATATTTAAACTTCAGCTAAAGGACAAGATGACAGGATTTTTTTAAAACTAGGAACAAAACAATTAAAAGGGAAGTCCATTTCTCAGACAAAGGAAGAACACTAAATAAGAACATAAAAAGGCACTTGAAATATCTCAATTATCTCCAGCAAAATGGGGTTACACAGAGGTTGATAATTACTACAATATTTTTATAAAATATCTATTTTGCAAAATCTTCAAAATGTTTTCACTCCCACAGAAAGCATCAACTTTGTTTTGTTTGGCTTCATCTTCAGCCTTTTTTCTTCACCCAGAAGTTGATATTGTCAATATATTGGCTCATCTTAGGTGTAGAATTACTGTGTGTCAAGGGCAGGGGAGGACACAATGGCAAAATGCTTCCTAACACTACGCACTATAATCCAAGTTACATTGCACCTTGGTAGTCTTGCTGAGGGTGATGAAGGCATAAAAACTTTGTCATTCTGTAATGCAGCAAATCAACTCCAGGTAAAAACACAGCAGCCATTTGCTTCCAGGAAAATATGGGCTATCGTGAATCCCAGTTTTAGAAAGATAGAAGATTAATGTTCCTTCAAAAACATGCAATCATGTGTCTGAGTTTCTTTTAATAACCATCCCAAACATAAAGAGATTCCTCTCTTGCCAGCACACAACAGGAAGTGTCCTCAAGCTGTGCCAGGGGAGGTTTAGATTGGATATTAAGCAAGATTTCTTCACTGAAACGATTGTCAGNGATATTAAGCAAGATTTCTTCACTGAAATGATTGTCAGGCATTGGAACAGGCTGCCCAGGGAAATGGTGGAATCACCATTCCTGGAGGTATTTAAAACACGTGTAGATGTGGCACTAGAGGACATGGTTTAGTGGTGGACCTGGCAGTGTTAGGTTAAAGACTGGACTTGATGATCTTAGACGTCTTTTCCAACCTAAATGATTCTACAATTATGTCTTCAAAATATGCTGTATACCCCAGAAGTTGAAAAAGTTTTACAGCAGCAAGATTTTCCTTAGGAATAATCTTTTCTTACAGTGCAGCTGCCACTGTGCATGATTCCTCAAAATCTGGACGTAAAGCTACATACTCAAAGAAACTTTACTTACTTTAGTGCAGAGTATGTAAATCCTTTCAAGCCATCTTTGCACCTGAAACATAAACCAAACAGTTTTCTCTATAATGGGCTCTTGCAATATAAAGTGTTACAGATGAAATATTGCATAGAAGGGTGGCAGGAGAACACCAGCTTTTCATTAACAAAAACCAGCAGATTTGCAACAACTCTGTGGCTATCCTTGATTCCCAGTTGTCACCACAGCCTTGGGACATCTCTGAAACAAAGGACACAGCATCAAATGCCAGTGCTTCTCTCTTTAAACCAAACCAAGAGTGGAGAAATTTTTAAAGGATGGTGACAGAACCACTAGGGTGACAATGGAGGATGACAAAGAACTGTTGCTTTATGGAAAAGAAGTCGTGAGGAGTTTAACAAAACAAGTTTTACTACAAGGAGAGAAAGGAGGGTTGGATCTCCATGAGACACCCAGCCTCTTGTGAAAAGCTGCAGGGAATAGTTATTCTGACTTTGAGATAAACTGTACTTTGCAAAATGCTGATCTCTGCAGCTCCTTACTTTAACAAGGCTCTTAATCTGAAAGTCCCAGTTTTTCAATTATACAGTGGTTGCTCTCATTCTGAGCTTGATTACATATGTATCTCCTTTCTTACCAACTATAGGGTTCCTTGTGTGAAGAATGACCACAGTGAAGAGCCCATATTTGACTATGAAAGATTTAGGTTACTGACTTTTTTCCATCCAGGATACAATGAAAGGAGCTGTAGCTTGCAGCTGCTACTGATTTCTCCTGAAAAACCATGTTTGTAGGAAAGCAAAGAGCAGATACTTGTGTTTTTTCCCCTTTGCTTTTTACAGAACTGCATGGGGAATACATGATGGTAAAAATGCATTCCTGACACAACACACAAAGCACAAACTAGTAACTTACCAACACCATCATTTCAAGAGCACATCTACTCTTACGAGAAGGTGAGACAGCAGTTGCAAAAGCTTTGTGAACAGAAGCAGATGAAGACAACCCTTGCCTTCTGCCTGCAGAGACCGTGTTGTCCCTGGAAATGCTGTGCCTGCTCCCAACAAGAGCAGGTGACACCATCTCCCAGAAAGCACCATGTGTGCTCAACACGTACCACCAATGGCTGGACGGGTGCAAACAGCAGGAACAACGTAACCACGTCAAAGATGATCAACAATGAAGAAAGTCTTGCTTTGTCCTGGCAGGGCAGTGCCTGGTGCAGAGCTGCTAAGGCATCACAGCACTAAACACTCCTGAGAAACTCTTCCCAAGGGTGTGACCTTCAACATATATGTTTCCAAGGACTTGGGTTTTGCCAGTATGTGCAGAGTGCTAAGTAAGTATCAGGCACAGTTACACACAGCACCAGGAAATTCATCCCTAAGAGCTTCTCTTTTAAAATGATTGCAGTTAAAATACTGGTCACATATTTATGATCTAAAGGGGTTCAAGCTGAATACACACAAAAAAAATTGCTCACTGTATCTTTAATTAACACAGAACTTTGAAACCAGAGATACGTAATAATTTTTTTTTTTTATGATTCTTTACCCATACGTACAATTCAGAAGCTGAAACACTATCTCAGCACTTCTACAGAAAGATGAACTCAAAGATGTGAAACAACTGATGAGTGAGGGGCTGAAACAAATGAAATCAGCTGAGCCCAGAGATCACAGCACATCACTGGCGGAAGCACAGAGCCCAAATGCACAGGTTTAACACATGCACCACTCTATCCACAGAAACGTGGCCTGGTTTCATGACTGCAGCTGACTGTAGTTTAAATGCTCTTTGAGGTAACAGTGCCCAACACATTACGCATGCAAGCTGCCAGCTCAAGAATAGAGCCTTAGCTTCTACTTTTCTGGTAAATTAAAACCATACACAAGCTGCAATCTAAACATGCAAGTGTTTCTAGAATAATATCGAAACAGAAAAGTAATCACAGTATGACCATAATTATGTTTTCTCCTTAACCATTCCAATGCAACTGCACTTCCAGTTGCAAGTGTTCAATGATTCCTTTACTGCACCACCAGATGTCCCTGCCCAGCTGTGCTTGAAGCACCCTGATGGATATTACCCTACAATTCATTTCCTTTAAACTGACCTCAAAGAAAATAGCAAATCCTTCCTTCACTAGTGTTGAAAATCAACAGACATCTGAATCACCAAATGAGAAAACAGCACTTCAACTTATTTTCTCTCACCAAGAAAAAAAAGTATTTCTAATGTCTATTCTAATTACATAGAGTCAATTCCATGCAGTAAGTATTTGTGTACGGGAATTTTATTAGCTATGCTTACTTTTCTTATTAGTCTTCTATATACTTATAGAGCTACAGTTATGAATCTCTGCAAAATGCATCAAAGATAAATACTAAGTTCAATACAGAAGTAACAGTAAAGATGCAAGTATAATTTTTCCCCCTTAACTTATTTTTTTTAATTTTAACACAGTATAAAAGTGCAATTTAAGTTCTTAAATAGAATTTAACTTGTTTGCTGTCTAAACTGTCTTCTGTAAAGTCACTCTGCAAAACTAATGGGTATGTGGAAATATTGCTTATTAAGGGTTTCATAAACAGAGTCCTAGAGAAAAAAATCCTTTCAGTCAAGCGTAATTTGTACTGTTACTCTCCTTCTCTGGCATGGCCATTTTGCTCTTTGAATGAGGCAGCAACCAACAACAAAACTGCAAATCTAATCTTTTGCTTTACTTCATGAACTCATTATATTAAAGGTGTCAGAATACTGGTCTAGAGATTTAAATGGCCTTTTTTATTCACTCACTAGGTACACAAAACTGGCAGCAACCAAAAAAACCCTACACACTGACTTCAAACCCTTTTTTTTGAGGGAGGGTGGCAAAACCCCCTGCAGAGAGACAACACAAATTCAGCAACTGGCCTTGATGGTGACTGCTGAGGTACAATGCTGGCTGCACATGGCACATTTCACGAACACCTGGCTGCTAATAACTGAACTAAGACTAATGATTTGCTTCATACAGCCACTAATTGGTAATAATAATGCCACCACTAATTGGTTATAATAACTTTTACTCAATGCTTCATTGCTCAAGGGGTGAAAAAGCCTGCACTCTGCTGCTGACCTCCATGAGCCATTCAAGCTCCAAATGAGCCATGTACAATGCATTCCATGTGCCCAGCACTGCAGATACTCCTGGGATGGGAAAAATCCAAATAGTAAGTTATAAAGGGGGTTTTTAGGGTATTATTCACCTTGCAAAACCTGAAATAACAGATGAGTTGCATGCCATCAGAGGAACTTGGTGTAACTCACCTCTGCTACCTTTCTACGAGGGCATGTAGTGATAGGACAAGGGCGAAAGGCTTTAAACTGAGAGTAGGTTTAATTAGATATTAGAAAGAAATTCTCCACTGTGAGGGTGGTGAGATACAAGTTGTCCAGAGAAGTTATGTATACCCTATCCCTGGAAGTGTTCATGGCCAGGTTGGATGGGGCTTTGAACATCATGGTCTAGTGGAAGGTGTCTCTGCCCATAGCAGGGAGGTTGGAACTAGGTCCCTTCCAAATCAAACCATTCCACTATTCTGTGTTTCTCACCACCCTGAACGTCCCAGGGATCAAATCCCAAGCTGCAGGAGGGCAACACTATTTTTTGCGCAGCAAGCAATAATTTAAATGGTGCACAATTTGGTTACGTTTTCCCATCAGAGGAGAATTTGTCCCTGGTACAAAGCCAACAGCACCAGTGACTAGCACTGTGTACCTGATCACACAGCAGAAATGCTCTGCCCTGTTCCAGCTTGTGTGTAGCCAGAGCCCTGGTTGGAGCTGAAGGAACAGAAGAATCAAGGAGCCAAAGCAATAAATTTGAGTTCTCAAAATCCCCCTGCTGGGACAATTCTGGCACATGAGCAAATAGGGTTGATTTTAAGCATGCATATTTATAAGATAAATTTAACTTAACGGCCACACACATTTATTTTTTTCATAAAGAAAACAGCCAAAGTGGAATAGAGCCAAGGGTTCATACAAACTATACTTCCAACAAGACACGAACTAACTCTGATTATGTTTGTGTATGTAAAGAGGTGCTGTACATGAGTTAACTATACTCTCCCTCCCTCCTGTGGGAAGAATTTCCCACACTGAACCGTAAGGCTGTATGCCAGCACTTATGTTTTGGGGTTTTTTATTAGCATGTCTTGTCATAGCTCCTCTAAAGATTTTCTCTGTGACCAACTGATATACACTGCACAAGAAACCTTCTGCAGGAACAAGTCACTTTGCACCCACAGACCTGGTAAGGAGAAAGCAGCTCACAACAGTAACAACATGCCATGTTTAACAACATCCCCACACTGCTTATGTTATCCTTCAGGGTAAGAGTAAATTAGAAACTCCTATATGCAGAGCTCTCATTATGGCCACGTGGGAAGGAAGCACTGCAAGCCCAGGACATGTGTCGGCATTTTACTGCAGCACCTCTGCCTGTAAAGACTGGTTGGGGGGACCACATTCCCAAGTCTTTATGGAGAAGGGAGGATCATAGTGATGAAATGTGAGTGACTGTGTCGGAACACATGAGCTACAGCCCTTGCTGTTAAATCCCTTGCTTTTAGGAATTAAAGGCTATCTACGGTACTTTGTGATTTATGCTCATCTCCAGAGGATAACCCATTCTCCGTTACAAGTTGCTTAAAGTGGTTACTCTACCTCCCTCCTTTTTTTCGGTTGGACTCCATGATCTTAAAGGAATCATTCCTCATCCTCTCCCCAAGGTTAACAGTCAACAGCAACAGGTGTCATTTTTCTGAGATGTCTTCTGCATCTATTTCTCTTCTTCTTCTTCCATATTCTCTTTTGCCCTTTATTGCTACAAGTTGAGCTCCTCTTCCATTATTTCCTCCCAACTGTCTTTTACTTTTCTCAAAAGCTTTTTTCTTAAAAAATATTTCATCAATACCTTTTCCATACTTCCTCATGGTCTGACACCAAGCTAATCAAGTGGGTTCTGGCTACAAGATTGAAAGTGCAGAACAAGTACCACTGAAAAACAGGATTATGAAGAAATTCAAGACTTAGAGACACATGCTGAATCATCCTGAATCAGAAAAATGAAAGAACTGTTTCAAGCTCCGTTCTAAGCTGTTTTGAGACCAATTTCTTTACGTGAAGACTGCAACATAAAAACACATTTTGGAAATAGCAGTTTTCCAAAAGGCTCAGAGATCCCAGAACAATTCCAAACCAATCAGACTTTCCTCAGTGATGTAGCTATGTAGAAAAGTATTACTTTAAAATGAAATAGTTTATATCTCTGGACATAAAATAAAAGCTAACCCAGGCCAATCTGGTAAAACAAACAGAACTGAAACTAAAGGTTGTTCAGAAATGTGTACTATTAATATTTTTCCCAGTGGAAACACACACATTTTCATTTTTAAGTAGAAAATCTGATTTCTAAACACACTACAAAATCTTTTTTGACTTGTCCTTATTTAGTTGGGGTGAATTTTCCAACTATCTGAAGACTATCTAGATCCTTCTCCATGGCCGAAGAACAACCTGTTTATTGTGCTAATCCCAATGTCCAAATCCATCAAGCTGTCAGTGGTTTATAATGATGATGCAGAAAGACATTTTGGTTCTAATTGAGATAAATCTGTGAGAAACTGGATCCTAAAAATCTCTGTAGATATGGTTATACAAGAGTCTTCCGACTTCAGGGACTACTCAAGATTTTCACATGATCTTCAAAAGAAAGACTACTCTGCTTAAATATTTTCCCACCAGAAATAAAGTGCATGAAATCTAAAATTGCAGCACTCTTCTTGGAAACAGAGAGGTATTTAGATGCAATTCCTTTGGACCAAAACCACTGTTTGCAGTTGAGTAGCATCTATACACAAAGGAGCTTCCTTTCTGGATCTACATGAGGCACAGGAGCTCAAAACACAGGAAGCTTCCTTCACGTTTGGTGTTGTGGGTTAACCTGGCAGTCAGCTACACACCACACAGCTGCTCCCTCACCGCCCCTCAGTGGGATGGGCATGAGAATTTGAAAAGAAAGTAAAATTCATGGGTTAGGATAAAGACAGTTCGATAGGACAGGAAAAGAAAAAAAACCCAACAATAACAATGAATAATAACAGATTAGAATATACTAGCCGAGTGATGATTAGAACATATAAAATAAGTGGTGGACAATGTAACTGTCCACCACCAACTGACCAATGCCCAACCAGTCCCTCAGCAGCAGCCCCTCTTCAGCTTTTCCCATCAGTGTGCCTGCTGAGCATGATGCCATAGGGTATGGAATATCCCTCCGATCAGCTGTCCCAGCTGTGTCCCCTCCCAACTCCTTGTGCAGCCCTACCCTCCTCACTGGTGGGGTGGGTGAGGAGCAGGAAAGGTCTTGACTCTGTGTAAGCACCTCCTCAGTGATAACGAAAACATCCCTGAATTATCAACACTGTTTTAATCCTAAATTCCAAACAAAACATTATACTAGTTATTAGGAAGAAAATTAACTCTATTCTAGCGAAAACAAATCACAAAATCATAGAATGGTTTGGGTTGAAAGGGACCTTTAAAATCATCTAATTCCAACTTCCCTGCCATGGACAGTGACACCTGATGGCCTGGTTGCTCTACCATGGAAAATTCAACAATATTATTTTGCTTTTTCTTTACTAATAATGTCATTTCAACTAATCACCTTTATTTGTATCACATTGAAGACATTAAAACTTATATATCTCACAAAGATAACTCAAACCAAAGAGAATATCTGTATTTCAAACTACATTAGGGTCCATCCATCCATCCAGACAGAAACAAAGCTCTTAGAAACACTTAACACTCATCCTATCAAGACACCAGGAAATGCTGAGAGCAAAAGTAGTCTGTTCCATGCACCAGCTGCTGCTAACTTTAACATTTTCCTCTATATAAAACCGAATACCTTCCTTGATGGTATGTGTCCATATCCCACCTTTTCCAAGATGATGCAGGAGGAGGGATATCCCTCTTTCCTCTTTCCTCTACTTTCACAGGATTGGGATGGAAAAGCTGATGAAAAACCTTTTCTTCCCCTCCTCCCCCCAAGGGTCAGGAAGGAGACCCCACCACACTGGACCACATAACCCCAGGAGAACCTGCTATGGCTGCAGGCAGAGACATCACCACTGCACCGAGAGCTGCCTCCTCCAAGGCTCAATGGGATCGTGAGGCACAACTCGTGACCTGCACTGAGGAAATCCAGAGGCAAATTTAAGGGAAAAAATGATTCATACCCAGATTCCCTCTCCTCCGAATCTCCCCTTTTCTGGATTAAACACATATTTTCTTTCTATCTTTACACACAGGTCTTACCTATTCAAGCCAGGACTATGAAAAAAATTATAAGGAGCAATTATAACCAAAAAATCTAATCTTGTACCCCATGGACAACATGCAGCTTTTGGAACACATGGCAAAAATCCCATTAAAAATAATTGAAGTCAGAAGAGTTGTAGTTTATATAAATTATACTTCAAACTTAAAAAGGAAGCCAGGAACAAAATGCAATGAAAAGTGTCATTACTTGTGTTTCCAAATCAGATAGTTTAACTTTTGCATGTTTAAATAAAACATGGCATTTCTTTTAGTTGTGCTTGAAGTATAAAATGGTCTTTTTGAGAAGGCCATGGTTTTGCAACCACTTCATGCAGCAAATATAAAACCATATTTTAGACAAACGAAGAGCAAGAAAGGACAACATTCAAGAAGGGTGAGATTAGCATCATAAAGGATATACATTATTTTTTTTCCGTGGCCTATATTGAATGCATCATTTGCAATACTTGGAAAGAAAGGGTGCATGAAGATGACAAACCATGCAGTCAACACAGAACTATGGTCCCATTAAGCTCTCATGAAATTCCAGGGAATTACATTTTAGAAGAAAAATTCTGCAATTCTGTCAAGAATGTGACACTGCAATTGAAAAGAACACTGTTTATACTGAAGTTAAATGACAATACTGGATTCAGAGTTGTAAACCAAAGCTGTTATCAATCAACACTACAGATCTGAATTTCAATCAAGTTTTCTGTGTTACTGTCAAATATGAAAGCAGATTTCTAGTGATGTTAATCACTACTTACAACTACTTAAAACACTCATTTCTTCAGAGATTAGCACTTCTTGAAATGTGCAAGTAACTGCAATTTGAGTAAGTGGAATTTCTCTTAAAAGATCTTTAAAACAACAACAACAAAAATTTTGTTATTTTTGCTGTATGCAGACCTTTCATACCTTTGTGCATCAACAATGCTGTGCTGTGGGCTCAGGACCAGCAACTGAATCATTTAGGTGGCCACATTCCCATCTAAGAATCCTGCATCAAAGCCCTTGCCTCACACAGCTAACAGAAGAAGCCAACATAGAATCACAGACCAGGATGGGGTGGAAGGGACCTTTAAAGATCATCTAGTCCAACCCCTGCCACAGGCGGGACACCTTCCACTAGATCAGGTTGCTCAGAGCCCCATCCAGCTTGGTGTTGAATATTTACAAGGATGTGACACCTATCACCTCTCTGGGCAACTTGTGCCAGTGTCTCACCATACTCATCATAAAAAATTCCTTTCTTATATCCAGTCTAAATCTACCCTTTTAGTTAAAACCATTAATCCTTGTCCTGCCACTACAGGTACTATTAAAAAGTCTGTCCCCACCTTTCCTGGAAGTCCTCTTTAGGTACTGGAAGGTGCTCTAAGGTGTCTCAGGAGCCTCCTCTTCTCTGGCTGAACAACCCCAACTCTCTCAGCCTGTCACCACAGGAGAGGTCTTCCAGCCCCTCCGATCATCTTTGTGGCCTCCTCTGAACATGCTGCAACAGGTCCATGCCTTTCCTGTGCTGAGGACTCCAGAGCGGGATACAGTTCTCCAAGCAATTAAAAAAGCTGACTAAACAATGAAGTTAAGGATTTATCTGCTTAGTTCAACTGGTTTGTTGAATTTTGCAAAGTGATGCCATTTTTCCACTATCCAATTTTAACCTTTTTCTTACAAGTGTTTTATCAAAAAAACAGTAACCTTCTGTTACAGCAAAACCCAAACACTCTCTCCAAATCAGGCCCAGAACAAAAATAGGAAATGGGAAAAAAACCCCAGAGGCATGAAGATGGGAAGTCAAATTGTCTCTAGAGGCATGAGGACACAGAGAAACGTACCTCAGCACACGTACAAAACCACGTCCACCTCTGGGGCCAGGGCTGCCCTGATGCCGTCTCATTGTTGTTAGAACAATGAGTCAGTCACTAAAGGGACATGCTGTTATGAGATCAGAAAAACAAATAATCAGGTTTTGCTCATTATCAAATAATGGTGGCACCTGCAGTGATTCTGTCTTACGTGAGGACCTGTCCTAAATTTATCTACTGCCAAATTTTCCTATGGCTTTTTCTACTGGCTCTGTGGAATTCAAAAAAGGAAAAAAATATAGAAGAAAAAATATGAGGCTAAGCTTGTTGGAACTGTTTTCTGCAAACTTGCTCAATGCTATCTGCAGATGATTCAAAATTTCAGTGAGCTAAACCTCTCTCACAGATTGATTAATTCAAGCATTCAAGAGAAATGGATACAACATTTCATTTTCCCACATGATCCCATAATTGGATTTGAGGGAAATGTTTGGCTGTTTGCTTTGTTTTAATTTGGGGAAAATGTGATGAAGAGGAGACAATCCATTTATATTTTTGTATTTATTAACTCTATCTCTGACACTTACTAAAATATATTATCAGAATTAATTTATAATTAAATGAAAAATTATAAACTTCTTTTACAGAAACTAGCAATCATTCTGAATGCGCCCAAGTCATTGCTGAGCTAGGATACGGAGTGAAGATCAGTGAGTCATTTATAATGCATTGATTTGAATTGAGAGGTTCACTCTCTTATTCAGAAACATTCTTAATTCTGTATAATGCAGAATGTTGCCAAAATCACCTAGACTGTTACAAGTATTTAGCCAGAAGCATTAGGACAATGTCAGCTGGTTGCTACACACAAACTATGTGACCAAGTTGCAAAGTCTGTTGAAATTCAACTTCTATTTCTTTGGGATGATGACTGCCCCACCCAGATCGACCCACTGACTTGGAGTTTACACCCAGATCTCCAGCATGATGCTGTGGTGTTTGTCTCTGATGTTTGTAAGTATCATAGGAAGTCTTGAAATGATATGAAAATCTCTAATCTGTGCTGGAGGAACCACAGAGTGAATAAAGTATTTGTGCACAGCCTCAAGAAAGCACTATTTTGAAAACCAAATTTAAGTGCAACCACAGAAATTCACTCCTGAGTAACTCCCTTGTTGGCTTATACTGTAGCAGGAGACCACATTTTACTCTAACATAGTTTTATTTTAAATTAGTACACTGCTGGTCAATTAGATCATATTTTTAGTGCTGCACATGCAGGTGCAATATTTCAAATAGAAACTTGCATCACCAAAAAAAACCCAAACAAACCAAAAAGACCAATTTGAGAGACTGGTCATCAAACCTGGAGTGACGTGACACAAAGTCCAAGCTTACAGGTCACAGTCAGAGGGAGGAAGTGTCACTTCTGTGCTGGACTTCTGTCCTTTCTTTTTCTAATAATCACATAAATGTGCCTTTTGAACATCTGTACTGCTTTCAATTTTGATGTTTTGCAACAAAAAGCTCCTAAGAAAAAATGAACTCCATATCAAGAATGTGGATAATCATCCAGATAAAACAAGATCTCAAAAATATGAAGAAAAATAAAATTAATTATGTTACACGGAATACTTTCTGCAGTTAACTGATTTAACCAGGAACATGGTATTTGTTAAAACAATCTTTCAAAAATTATTGCTGGGAAGTTAACTGCTGTTGGTATCATTTAAGTGATCAGTAAAACCTCCCACATTATTTCACTTTGCAAACACACCAGGGGCATTTACAGCTAATAGGTGGAGATGATATTAAAGCCCTGCCAATTCTTATCGTTACAGTGAGAGTGCCACCACGTCCAGACTCCACCACAGTGTCCCAGTCCCTGTTGACTGATTTTCATGAAATTATCAACATTCTATATCTAATTTTAACAGGACAATTTCTGGCATCTCCAAGATGCAAAGCATGAACACGTGACTTGAAACAAGGAAATCAGGAAAGTTCAATGTGTGCATGCTGGTATCTCACAACAGATAAAAAGCTTCTGGAGAACCTAGCAAGTCAATGACAATGAATGCTCGTGTGTTCTTCAAAGATCTATCTCACACAAAATTAACATGCTATTGGAAAATCACAGAAAGTTGGTCTTTTGTAATAAATAAGACTTAGCCATTGCGGTTTTGGGAAAACAAAAGATCCTATTCAGCCTTAAACTCAGGATAAGAGCAGGCAGCCAGCATAACTAACAGCATGCTTGTGATGTGCTCACATATACTTTTGTTAGCTATGAAGTATGTAGCACAATGTTCACCTGCCTGGCAGCAAATCACCTCACTTCTAGAGAAGGCCAGGTACAGACTGATTGTGAGCTGCCAGTGTGACTTCAGTAGTGAGAAAACTTTGGGATGTTGAGTTACTTTTAGAAAAGACAGTGTTAAACAATAACTATCATGCTGTCTGGGAAAGGAGGAACTAGACAAAACTGCAATTCAACTGGCTTCCTAAGGAGGAAGGTGCCGACTGTGAGAAACTGTTGTACATAAACAGACACTGTAAGCACCTGGAAGACAATCATGAGGACATGACTAACAATCAACATATGCTTATCAAAAAAAAAAAAATCCTTGTAATGCTTGGTATCATTTTGTGACTAGAGATGCAAAGCAGTATGTGTCATATGCTATTGACTTAATTCAGGCTTTGGACCTATAGCATGTGACATTTTCCTTTAAAAACAGTCAGGGAAACATAATCTAATGGAAGACATCTAAAATGAATACCAAACTGGTTGGAGAAGAGTAGTGAGAGAGCAGTTGTCAACGGCTCCCTGAAAAACTGGAATGATGTACTAAGTGGTACTCCACAAGGACCAACCCTGGATGTCTGCTTCTCAGTAATTTCAGTAGTGAGAGTGGTGACAGAGAAAAAGAGTGCATGCCTATTACATTTGCAAATAATACTGAGCAGAAAAAGGCTATTAAAACAGACTAAGAGAGTTGGGATTGTTCAGCCTGGAGAAGAGCAGACTTTGGGGAGACTTCATAGCACCTTCTAATACCTAAAGGGGTTACAACAGAGCCAGAGAGGGATGTTTTAGAAAGACATTTAGTGATAGGACAAGAGGTAATGAATTTAAACTGAGACTAGGTTTAGATTAGATATTAGGAAAAAATTTTTTCACTGTGTGGTGAGACATTGTTACAGGGTGCCCAGAGAAACTGTGGATGCCCCACCCCTGGCAGTGTTCAAGGCCAGGCTGGATAGAACTTTGAGCACCCCGGGCTAGTGGAAAGTGCCCCTGCCGGTGGCAGGGGGGCTGGTACTAGAGGATCTTCCTTTCAACCCAAACCATTCTGTCATTCTGTGATTTTATGAAGTGGAAGAAATTGGCTCAGAAAAAAATGAGGATGCTATTTACCAACTGCATGTGCATTATATCTATGTAGAAACAATCAACTATGCAAATACAGGATAAGAACTGAACCATCAAAAAGAAAAAGCTGATTTGGGATGGAGAAGAAAGGCTAAGACCTGCAAAACACTGAACTGATTGTCTTGCTTTATCATATTTATCAAGCTTTATCAGCTGAAATAAATTGTCTTGTGCATCACGGAGGGGACTAGGGTAGAGGGAGACAAGGGGGGAAAAAATATAGCAGGATGTGATGAGTCTTTGCTACTAAAGTTTGCTATAAAGTAAAGCAAATAATCTGTTTTCCTTATGTCTATGGATGGGAGAAAATGTAATAGACCAAAATTGTATCAACATATATTCAATTAGACACCGTAAAAATCTTACCCCAAAAAATGGCTAAGAATAGGCTGCTTAAGGATATCATGAACTCTCCATTACTGGACACTTTAAAGAAAAATTAAAAGTCAGATATTTTATTTGAATGGAGAGAAAATAAGATAATCTCTCACGACTTCAAGTCCTTTCATTCTACATTAAAAGATTGAAAAATAGAGCCATCGCTTAACTTAAATGTCCTCACATATCCAAAATTTAAACCAACTGCATAACCTTATTAATAGGGGAAGGAAAAGTGGAGATCCTCCAGAGCTGTTCTGAAGGTTTCTTTGTCCTTTAAAACAAAAAGGTATCACTGCAGTGAATGAAGAACCAGAAGAGATAAGCCCTTGGTCAGCTCTTGGTTTCTTCAGCTGAGAAAAGCCTCAAGAAATAGTAACCAAGAGCAAGAAAATTAGATTTTCACTTTGAATTCATCTGTTTCTTATCAGAATTTTCATTCACTTTTAATGTTCAAGTCATAAATGTAACCATTTGTCCTCCTAGAATAAAATTAATCTTGCCCTCATTTTACATTTTGCTAGCTAGCAATTCCCTTTTTTGTCACTGAAAATATTAAGCAATAAAAATGGTGTGGCA
>WBMZ01006981.1:0-131120 GCA_013400975.1 Atrichornis clamosus | reverse complement strand
AATATTAAGCCAAATAAAAATGGTGTGGCAAACAAACCTTCACGTGGTTGCAATCCCAGCAGGCCTAGGAACAGCAGGTGTTAGATTGTGTTTGTTATCCAAAAGTAAAGGCCAGTTTCGGAGCTTAACTTCATGAAGAAAAAGTAAAGGTGTTATCCAGTGCCTCTGAGTTATGGGCCAACAGAAGAGGCACAGCCAGGTAAATAAATCCGTGTGGACACAAGACACAACTGGAGAAGTGACACAACTGGCTTAGCTGTGGAACACAACTAAGGAGGGCTGTAAGAGGGCCAGAAAACACATCTGCCACTACTTCTGTGTTTGATTAAAATGTCCAGCCAACAGGAATTAACTGTTCTACTGGCCTGTGCCAGGCACCTTTTTCAAAGTCCACATTTTGTAAGAAACAATGTCAACTGTGACTGGTAGACCATGGACTCCATACGAAGGTGTGGGCCGTGCATGTACCGATCCAGTTAAGATGGCCATCTTTTCTCTCCTCTTCCTGGGAAGTTTTCTTGTATGGAGTGCTTCAGGAGAGATCTTGTGTCTCAGTTCTGCTTCTGAGAAGAGTTCCCTTTATAAGGCTTTAGAAGGAATAAATAAACAGGAATTGCCAGTGACATGTCCCTTTAACTCCATCAGAAGCATCAAACTAAATATGGGAAACTAAGAAAGAGTATAATATGCAAAGGAAATTTTTGGCCCATTTCACCTGCTAATACTACACATTTTAACAGGAAAGGAAGAAAATCACCAGACAAAGGATTTGCACCATGAAGTATTCCTTCAGCTCTGACAGCTTTCCAGTTAAAAAGTTAAGTTTAGAGTAATATCCAGGACATTTGGACTACTTTCTTCAGGGGATTACACTCCTCCATCTATCTCTCCCCAAGCCAGAACGTGTCTTTTTTCTAACTGCACCTGATGCTGACTCACAGACTGCTCTGGACACTGCAAAGCCATGAAAGCAGATTAGACAAGGCTGCTTAATTTTTAATTTGCAGTCATTAGGTGAAGATGAATCCAAAGTCTAGTGGCATGTTCTTGGCAGTTTTTTACCACTTTAATATACTCATCAAGGTTATGTAAACCATGTTCCAAGCTTCATATGGCAGATGGTAACTCTTGGACCTATATAATTTTAAGTGTTTATAATAAAGTTATAAAACGTAGCCAACTGTGGAAAATGTTATTATGGTTTCAGAATTTTACTTGTAATCCAGCAAGGAACTACAGCAAGAGCTTTATGTTAGTATGGCAACCACAAGTCAACAAAATTACAGTGAAGTCAGGTAAGTTAATAGCAAGTATGTAAACCAGGCAGTACATAACAGCTGCATATCTTTCATTCTACCAATTACTGGAATACAACATTGTTTAATTTATTTAAGTATTTTATATGTTTCACCTAAAATACACTGAAAGTTGAAGGTAAAAAAATACAAGTACTAGTAAAAGTGGAAGAAATTAAAGGTTTATAAAATTAGGTTGTATATATGTATTAGGTGTATGAATGTGCAGATTCATGGTAAATTTTACTTTGCTCACAGTAGACTAGTTTTTAAATAACTGAAAATAAACAGGATTTAGGAAATCCCCAGCACTTGTGAAAAGAGACGATTAGAACTGTATTCAACCAAGAGCTGACGTGCTCAAAAAAAAATGTGAAGAAGCCATGTTTTGAATTGACGTGTTTCAGTCCAAGATGCTGAGAATAAGGAAGGGATTCATGGCAAGGATTAGGATGCTACAAATCATATGGAACATATGAATAGGAGTCTGTTTCCATGTATCAATAGGGGTTTAACTTCTGAATGAGAAGCTTAAGCAAGGGCACATTCTTTTGTAAAACATCCCACGGGTTTCCTAGAATATACAGATGTAGGGACATCCTCACTTCTAACTTTATTCGATATATTTTTATAAATCTGTGATGAACATTTCATTTAATGTTTAAAAGAGTAACATATTGGAATTTTTTTTTGAGGAGGGTAATAAAAATAGAAATACAGCGCATTATAGATAGAAAATTAAATTCTCTCATCCTAAGAGGAAATATTTATCAAGAACAACTGATCATAACTTCTCAAAGTTTGCTACTCTGGCTGCTATCTGAAACCATGATTTCTCAGGGGGAAAAAAAAAAAACCCAACTCAAACCAAAACAGCTGGAACCCATCCTAGAGATACAAAATAAATCACTTGCAAGTGAATTCCACACTCAGAAGTCCTATCAGTACTCTGTACAAACAACAAAACAAACAAAGCCCAGAAGGAGCATTACCATCCCTGGTAACTGGTGTTGACTAATTGCAGAGCATCAGGACAGCTTCAGTGGAAAAGCAGAACCTGAATAGGATTGTCTGATAAATCTACTACCCTCAAACACTCCACACACTATTCTTGACCCTGTAGGTCACAACCTTTTGCTCCCAAGTCACTCATGCTAAGGGGGATAAAGAGGTTTAACCCATTCTTTTAAATCCTTGTAATTATTTATTACAGTTTTAAGTCATCTAGCATTATGTGCATAGCAATTTGGTGAATCACACATGCTCTTTTCAAATAAAAATTCAACAGACAAAATGGATGTAATTTAAAACCTAAGGTAGCCCAAAACTTTGTAAGTTTAATTACTTTTATATTTAAAGAATTCTGTGTAGTAAATGATTTGTAGTAGACAAATTATATGAAATAGCCTCCAATTATGTCTAAACCAAACAAACATGAATTAATTCACAATAGAAGGACATTAGAAATTTATCTAAAGTTTAAATTTACAAAGATGGGAAAAACACATACTGACCACAGTTGAGTAAGAAAAACAGGGTACCATCAGAGAGCAGCACAGTCATAAGAAAGTCTTTGGACAGTCAGTTTTCATTCTCAAATTTCACATTGCTAAGAGTTTGCTGTCAAATATAATATTTCTTTTATGGTGTAATTTGGCTGGAGTCTGCCAAATGCACTGTATAAAAATGATTACTTCACCTTATGAATCACTTTTCATCAACATACTTTTAAATACAGCTGTGAAACTTTTGTTCTAGAGAAAAACAACAATTTTACATTGTTGATTTATCTGTGATGGAGCAAAGGGTGGAGTCTGAGGATTTGAGATGTTTTAGGGTTTTTTATATTCACTTATTTGTTCTGTATTTTAAGTATAACTATTTCTTTCATAAATACGTTTCAAAACACATAAAAATATGTCCATTTTTACCTTGCTAAACAACATTATACAGCAATCAGTGATGAATGTGTTTCATGATGTGCTTGCGAAAAATTGATCTGTGGAATGCAGCCAAGTGAGTTTCGGGGGAAAAAGTCACACTCCCGTCTGGAATATCAGTTTGGACTTCATCAGGGAGAACATTTTACTGTATTTTTAATCCTACTACTGATGGTGAGGTCTAAACGCCCTAGAGCCATGTCCTCTCTAAGGGCCATGTCTTGCAGCACAGGCACGTGTATCTAAAACTGGCAGTCTGAAAGGACAAAGTAACCAATGCGTGTCTTGCTCATGTCAAATCCTAGTAAGAGTATTTCATTAATACTTTTCTCATATTCAGATTCATGATCCATCCCTATGGGCCAGAAGAACACATGTGCAAAAAAGTTTAGTATGTAAGGAGCAAAGCAAAGTTGATTACAAGCAATCTGCACCAGGAATAACTTCAGTGCTTTCAGAGGTGTTTCAGAAGAAGTTCCCATTGAGGTTTTGTTGGTGTGCGTTTATAATGTGGACAGAACGGTATTATTTAAAAGATTTTCTCTGGAATGCAATCCTCCAAAATGTTGTGTATTCCTATTATCAGGGCAAATATTCCAGAATTAAGAGACTTCTTGATAGAGACGAGCCACACTGATATGGTGACTAGGTGACTAATGAACCCTGTAGCTACAACCCTGACAAAGCAGCACACGCCTTGAAGCGTCAGCATGTTTATGTGCTCAAGTCACAGAGGCTCCTATTGAGACCTCCTCTGCACTTTAATTTGGTCACATTTTAGCTCTCTCTTGATAAAATAAAATGATACCGTTTGATCTAGAACCTGTCCCAGGCTTTCTTAGGCCTTGCAAATGGGTAACACAGGTTGCAGAACACCTTTCCTCACACGGAAGGCTCATCAAGATGCAAGAGGTTCTGTAGAGGCGGTGTCAAATACAAAGACAGAGTAATGCTGCACCTCTGCATTAAACCTACTAGTTTACCAGGAGAGGTTTCCACATGTTAAGAAACTGTGAGAAGTCTGCATACAAAGCTGCTAGTGTTTTTTATAATGAAGCTGGAGAGAGACTATGGAGAAAAGACACCATATCTTCTCAGATTTATGTTGCACTCCTGGAGGATTCAGATTCTCTTACAAGACATTAATTGCTCAGTTTGTTTTTTGAGGTTTGTACGTTTTTTTTCTGTTGTTCCATCAATATGGAATTTGTATGGTTACAAACAATATCTTAACAAGTTATATAGAAATTGTGTTCCAAATTAATTTAAATTAAGAATTAACAATCATTGAATTAAATAATGATTTGTATCAAAAGGTACCTTTAAAGCTAATCTAGTTCATACACCTCTACCATGGGAAGGGACACCTTTCACTAGATCAGGTTGCTTAAAGCCCTGTCCAACCTGGCTTTGAACACCTCCAAGGGAGGCTTCTTTGGGAAACTTGTGCCAGTGCCTCACCACTCTCGTAATAAAGAAATTCTTTCTAAGAACTCTTAAGTGTAAAACCATTCCCCCTTGTCCTACCATTACATACCCTTGTAAAAAGTCCCTGGAAGTTGCTGTAAGGTCTTCCTGGAGCCTTCTGCAAGCTGAACAACCCCAGATCTCTCATTCTGTCTTAACAGGAGAGGTGCTTCATTCTCCTATCATCTCCCTGATTCTCCTCTGGACTTGCTCCAACAGGTCCATGTCTTTCCTTATGCTGGGCACCCCAGAGCTGGATGCAGTACCCCAGGTGGGGTCCAGAGAGGACCCCAGTGCAGAAGCTCCTCCTTTGCCCTGCTGTCCATGCTGCTTTGTATGCAGCCCAGGACATGGTGAGCTTTCTGGGCTGTAAGGGCACATGGCTGGGTCATGTTGTGCTTCTTGTCAACCAATATTCATCAACTTTCTTTTCTGATACTTCAAAGTCATGTCTTACTCAAAATCCAAGTTGTGTATCTGCACACAGTGGGCATTTTTATTGCTATTTACCCAACTTGCCAGCACATCATGCCATTTCTTGCTGCACTTCTCTCCCTTTCAGTTTTTTTTTTAAATAACACAGCTTTTCTTTTTTTACTATTAATAGTTTAAAAAAAATAAGCTATACTGAGAATGGGGCACATAAACAGTTACTCTTTTAGACACAGGAAATATACCAATACTTTTAAATTCCCTTTAGTATTGACTATACAGGGGATTTTTATGATTATCCACAATCAACTTCAACAAGAGAGTGCCGAAGTTGTTTAAAAACAGTTAAGTTAAATAAGTTTTGGTTTTTTCATTAACAGTTAAACCAACAGCTTCTTCCAGGAGCGAACAAATCCACGGAGCCTGATTTCCGGGACATGTGCAAGCATATTCCATGAGTGTAACACCCTTGTGCACTCTCTGAGGTCTACAAAGGACCAGGCTCATCCAGGAGCCTGTTATCACCAGCACAGCTGTCTTGTCTACACAACTGCTCTTTGTTATGATAAAAGCAGAATTTTCTGTATCTTCGGGACCCTCATTCAAATATGACCAAAACTGGCTCTAGGGTTCAAAACTTTCTTAGGAAGGTTCCTAGGAAAGAGAACAGCAGAAGCACAAGGGAGTGCTGTGGCAAACATCCTTCCTCCTTTAAAAACCAGGCAAAACACAGTCAGGATTTCACTTGACTAATACACAAGGTTTTACAGCTATCTCCCCTGACAGAAATTATGTCTGCTAAAAGGCTAACCTGAAAAAGATACACTTAAGAAAAACAAACTTCCCCTGACGCTTATCTTTTTCACATCTCATCATCTGTTTTTGTGGGAAGTTTCTATTAACATATGTTCACAATATGAATTTCAAAAGTTGCATATTAAATTCAATCAATTATATTTTGAAAAGGAGATTCTCATAAATCTTTTTTTTACCGTTTTTTCCTCCTTAGATTGCCTCACTCTGCCAGCATAAAGCAGCTCAAATTTAAATTCACAGTGAATCTGAAAACCACACCATTTGTTACTTAAAAACCTAATCAAATGTGCAATTTCAAAACTTACATAGCTCATTTTTCTAAACAGATCTAACACAGCTACAGCAATATGTCAGAACAAGGTGACTCCTCTTTTCCAAACATTCAAGGAAACAACACAAAATTATATGAAGCCACAGGAAACTGCCATAGTTTGTTTGCCACAGATTTCCTTAATCAATGCTTTAATGAATTGTGATTATTTGAGCTGTAAGTGCCTTACAAAAAACCCCACACTCTATCATAACACATTTATGCAAAAATCTAACTGTGGATGTGTATATAAACTAAATAAAATCTACATTATAAATTACTCCTCAGTTCCCCGTGTTAGTTGAAAAACTGAAATATTGCACCAGCTTGTGCATCGATGTCTATAGGTATAAATTCATATACGTACGTCAAAAGAATGATTCACTTTACTGGCAGAAACTGACTTGTTTCTCCAAGATGGGTCTCAATAAAATTTCAGAAAATATGAGAGAGTAAAAAATTTGCTGTTCGATGCTGATTTTTCAGTATCATTTGGATAAAGGATTTTGCTCAAGGTTAGATTAGCTGAGAACGAGCCTGTCAGAGAATGCAGCCCAAACCATGCAGTCACAACATAGAAGCAAACAGTATGAAGAACATTTTTCATTTGCAGATGAGAGCAGAATGAAACAGTAAAACATTACAATTTGGGACATTCACATTTTTCTCATCTTTAAATGAGGTTCCTAATATCAGAGTAACGGACGTTTTTCTTTTTTTCCTGTATATATTTTTTAAATGGAGCTTTTTAAACTGGAGAACATCTGGTGAGCCATCCTACCATACAATGTGGTATGCCAGAAAGGTGTGGAATTTTATGGAATTTTGTCAAATTCTTTTATGAAACCAATAACCAATGATACATACATACACACACACACACAGATATATATATATACACACACACACAATTTTTTTTCTAGTCCTCTAGTAGAGGTTTCTGTCCTTAGTTCCATACTGTGGGAACACAGTGACATGGTTGGAAGGAGGCTGTATTGCAGGATGATGCCCATTCCCAAGAGTAAGTAAATTTAATTCTCAGCAAGGAACACTACATTTCTGATAAGCAAATCTTCTTCTTCCTTATTCCAGAAACTCATCAGACTTACTTGTTGCGAAGCCTTTCACTAAGGAAGATGTGAAAAAAACGGCAAATTAAAAGGTGGATTTTCCTTTCCTAAGTGTTCCACTGGCCTCAGGCAGCCAGATCTATGCTCAGTTGCATCTATTTAGATTTAAGAGACATAAAATGTGGCTTCAGATCTGGGTGGTCTGTGTAATGTCCAAGAATATATGAATTGGCTCACCTTCAAAATACTATATTTCTGCTTTCTTCTCCTCAAACAATAAATTATATCCACTTTTGCAATAAAATCACAGGGTAGTAGCTGACAACACTGTTCTTCTGCATCTACTGCTGGGTGTGGATCACTGACACCCACCTGTCTCTTCAATTCAAAACAGCAGGATAACTTCAGTAAAACTCTTATTACAACTGGATGAGCAGATAAAAAGTCAGAAGGTGCTGGTTTTATACAGTTGCATAAAAAGATCAAAAGTCTTATTTTAATCATGCCCTAAGAAAAGGACAAAAAAACCAGGCAGTTCTCCCTCTGTAAAATTAGCTATGTGCAACGTGTAGCCAGAACTCTGTTTAAGCCAGAAGAAATCTGACAAGGCAGAAAAGAGCTGTAAAACTGAGTCCTGCCATAAATTGCTGAAGAAATCAATGAATCAAGCTACTATCTTCTGTAAGATGTTTTCTGTCATAAAAATCACATTTTCAGTAATATGAACATCTGTATAGTGCTTCAAACATCTTCACAGCACCTCAGGCTTATTCAACACTACATGAATTCCTAACTGTAATACAAAATTAACGTTCCATCCAATCTATTCTTGTAAAGTCACAGCACACCTCTGATTATGTATCTCATAAATATATTGGGTTGAATTTTTATTTTATATTTCATCGTTCCCAATTATATCTGATTTTTACACAGGAAACAATTGTTAAGTATTAGTAAGCATTCAGAGAAAATTTGCTCTTTCCGAACTACTGATATGTCAACCATAAATGTGCTAAATACAATATTTAATTTTCTGAAACCAAAACCCACAGTATCACCTTTAACTATGCAGTAACCATCCATATTAAAACTCCATGCCACCTGACAAACACCAGTTAGACATTATATTTAAAGAAACACTGTCACAGACATCTAGTTTAAAAAAAATAGTACTTGGTAGAAGAATGGGAAGAGAATTAACCTAAAATCTGATACTTTCTACAAGTATGTCAACAACACTTATATTGCTTGTGCTACATCCTTCCACCAGCATTCATGAATAGGTTATTTCACCCTATTCAAGCAGCTCTGAAACCCAAACAACTACAATTTAAAAGAACCAGAACAGCACCTACTATGAGATCTCTACCAACATACACCCAGCAATAGTACTGCCAGATATTCACCAAACATGCCATTCCCAGAGACCACAGCAGGACATGTGCTGTCAAAGTGGGACTCCAGCTGAGCCTAACAGAAGACTCTCTGGATGCTGTGACCTAAACTCAGACCATCACCACTGACAACACTCACTTCTGCAATACTGAAGAATTTCCCACCCCTGAAAGGGATAGGGTAGCCCTGCAGGAAGGCTTCTACATGGCTTCCTCTGTATTTCCTCAAGCTACAACAGCCAGGCTTTAACTAAGTTATTCATGTTTTCTCCTAATTGCTCCCAAGAGGGAAAGGGAAATTCCTTCTCTTCCATTCCCCAAAAGAGGATTCAGAACCCCCACACCACAGACTACTCAGCAGCCTGCTCCCTGTCACATCTGACTAGATGCCACATCAGACAGAAGATCCTTCGGGCATCTTCTAAACTCAACCATACATGCAGCTATTACCAGACTGGTTTTCACATGACAGGGCCTCACTGCAGGCAGGCTGGGCTACACATCTGAGGACTGTTCCTGTTTCTTGGAGCTACAGCAGATCCATGGGGGTTGGTCTGCACCTGCACAAGACACACTTCACCCTGTAAGTGCCATACTTCTGACATTCAGAAGTCACACTCCAGCATCTTCCTTCAAGGAACGGGGCAAATGCTTGTTTAATAGCAGAACTGAAACACAGAAGGGCCTTATTTAACAAAATAATAGTTTGACACGTTGTCGCCCTACCCCCAACTACACAAGCTATCATTTTTCCACTTTACATCAGATTCCTACTCACCCAGGACTTAGCACAGATATGAAAATGAGGAGCTACGTCCTTGGCTGCCGGGGAAGGCAGGTCAGGTACAGAAGGCCTGTGACACAAACCTGGCTCTAGTGGGCACCGCTGGCCACACAGTCGCACCTTGCGAGTACAGAGCTAGGACTCACAAGCAGCGGCCTCCCAGAAGATCACTGCTCCATTACGGATTTTTCCGCAAGCACCTTCCAGCACTGAGACTTTTTAACTCAATGAAGGAATGAGACCTCCTGTGGGGCAGGAAGACGGAGGTTTGGGGAGATTAGTCACCCATGATCTGCACTCTGCTGCCAGGTCTCCAGCTGGGTTAAGCATTGCGTGACAGACCTGAAATCCTGATCACGTCCTTGATTTATGTTCTGGCGTGCTTCACCAGTGCTTCTCAGCAGGACTAGATGAATCATTGATCTGTTCCAGTACAATAATTTCGACGTATGTTCATAACCTTGGAAGAATCTGTGCAAAATCTGAACATATATTTAGCTTGCTCAGTGCTCAGCTTTAAACGCTGAATTTTATTCAAGTTGTGCACTTGCATTCTTGCTGCCTAGATCTGCATGCTTAAAAGAATAAATTTTAGAAAAATTACAACTTTTTTAGAAAATACAATTTTTTAAGAAAAAATACAATCATCTCTTAGATCTTAATTTAGATCTGAATTTAAACATTTTGTGAGATAACTAGTTCATAAATTAACTGTATCAGACAATATTAGTCTTATAAAATCCTTAACAACAGAAAAGCTTGATTTAATTACTGAATAAAATAAATGCAGCAAGAGAGACAGCTAGACCTTAAGCATTTTTCCTGAATTCTGCTTCAACCAAGCTCGTGCAGGTCAGACACAAAGTCAAACACAAATGAAAATAACTACAGTTGCCAATGCTCAGAGAGCTCAAACTCTCTATCATTGCACAGCCAGGACCCCATTGATATCACTTTTAAAAACAAATGCAAAAAAAAAACTATAACGAGCTAAAGAAATTTCCTGTTATTCTGCACAAGAGAAAATCCCCATCCCGTGTCCTTCACATATGGTGGTGACCATCAGCATTTTCCAGGCTCAGGACTCAGGGCACATTTCCTTAATGAGCATTACAGACAGATTTCTGAAGCTGTAACTTGTGAGGCCTCCAGAGCACCAGGAGCTCCAGACTCCTTGAGGGGGCCCTGACCTCCTCCTCACAGGTGCGTGCCACAAGGCTCAGGATCAGAGCAGCTCTGCTTCCCACCTGCCACCTCACTGGCTCTGAAAAGACTGAGTCTGCAGCCCTACCTTCCCTTTAGTTTTCCTCAAATTAAATATTAGGCTCATTTTGATCTTTACAGCTCCATTTGTAATGTAACACCTTGAGCAACTCTGGCAATTAGTATAAAGGAGAGACAATTATCTGATTACAGAAACACTATACACAATGCCAACACCATTTTTTCCTCTATATATCCGAGAATGCCTGAGATTTTATAGGGTGTTACTTACAAAATATTCCTTATACAATCATGCAAATAAAACAATGAATATTTTGTATTACTGAGTCCTGCTTAAACTGGCACACATCAACGTATTCACCATCAACAACCAAGTTACTTGATAGTGAAAACCAAGCAATTTCTGCATGTTTTTAGATGTACATATCAGAAAACATCTGAGATTATATTAGATTAAATATCCAATTCCCAAGAGTTACTTCTAATATAGCAAGCAAAATAATTCAGTCACTATTCTATTTTAATAATTCTTAAAATCAATAAATCTAAGGAAGTGCTACACTATTATTTCAACAAGTAACAGTCAAGAATACATTAACTAAAAAGAAAATTAAAATAATCATTATTTCTCCTCCTATGCCATTTTTTTTAGTTGCTAGCACACTCAATATCAGAAGTTCTTAAAAATCAGGAAATGTTATTGTAGAACTATAACATCTGGTATTTTTAAAAAAAGGAACTTACTATTTATTCTTAAAAACCCTTATGTGAACGTTAAGTGGCAATGCCTTCTGGAGCACCAATGCAATGGCACTTCAGATGCATTTTATTAAACTTTCTTTTCTTTCATCTGTCTTTATCTTTTAAGCTGCAATTCCAATACAGCATGAAATAAAACATATGGAAATTGCTATTTAGAAAGGACATTTGAGTGCATGGTACTGACAACTCAGGTAAAGAGATTTCAATATAAAAATGCAGATACGGTTTACCTATCTTCTACCTAACAAGATATCTGTACCAAATTAAATCTGACATATGATGAAAAGAGCAAACCACAGGAGAAGGGATGCTAACCAGAACGGGGAAGGTGTTGGGTTCTTAAGATGAATATCAAGTATGCCAGGTAATCTTTTCCAGCTAAGTGGGAAAAAAGAGAAGAAGAAAATAAAAGGGTATTACTGAGCAGATGGCTACTGAGTCATTCCCCAAAAGTTCACTCTACACAGTGGCAGAGTAAGAGGTATGTCCAAATACCACACTGAGGTTCACTAGCAGTCTAATGGCACGTGGTATGACAAGAAGCACCATCTAAAGCCCTTCAGACCTGAATCCATTTTATCTCTACCTTACCAGACAGCTTCTGAAATGCTGAAGAAGGGTGTGTGGGTTTCTTCTTCATTTCCTGCTTTTGTAAATGAAATAAAATGACAGAAAAAGCGCAAGCCTAGTAGACCATCTCATTTGGAGAAAGGAAACCTGCAGGACTGATCTAATGGGCATAGGTTAGGATATCAAGGACAGAACTGACGGTTGAACGTTTCCAGTTTCCTGAGAAGAAAAGCCCCTCTAAATAGATTTCTTTACACGTAATGTACAGAGCAGAGAAGAAAAGACTGGAAAAAACAAGATGTCAAACTTAAGTATTTGCAAATCTCATCTTGGTGCTCTGACAATTTAAAGCACCAGATCTTCTCTACTATGGAATCTTAAGTTACTTCAAGTAATAGAGGGCTTCTAAATATACATATATATACTCACAATATGGTTTTTATATACAAAATATTTTTGCTCAAAGTCAAAGAATAGTTTGAGCTAAAGTCGTTCTTTACATGGAGGAATAGAGAAGTACCAATTAGAGGGCAAATAACAGAAATGAAGATTTTATATGTAATTAAGGAGCAGACAGCCAATCAAATTGTTCCTAGATCCTAAAACATACCATCATAGCTTTGGTTGTTTTCCAAAGTCTTGTTTACTTTCTATTAAATTAATACAGTAGTATAAATTAAAGCCTTAAAATGCATTTGTAGATCCAATGCCAGATGACTTCTTTGAAATCAGAATTGAAATGTAACTGAAAGTGCAGGCATTTTCACCTTCAAGTACATTATTTAATGAGACTTTAAGTATATTCAAAAGAAAATTGACTTTATATTCATTTTCTACTCCTGAGAAATGCTGCAGTTTTCTTTGATGCCTCTCATTGAAACCTAGTTAACTGCTTGTCAACAGATACATGTGAGTGCAAATGTGCATATCAGTCACAGTGTTATCTGTAATTCTGAGTACCAGGTGGCATGTTCAACATACTTCTATTAATTGCTGCTATGCTATTTGATTGCAAGGGCACTTTAAAGAGGGAAATGCATGGAATTATGCATAAAATTAATCTCTTATATTTTAAAATTAATAGTAGCTGTGTGTGAATTGAATGTGACTGAAACAAGGATGTGCTGAGAGGCTGAGAGTGAAAGTGCAACAAAGAATCACCAGACTGCTTTGGTAAGTAACAAGAGTAACTCCTGGGTAAGTAACTCTATGTGTCCCAGAGACAACTGACAGCAGACACACAGACAGTGAACCTACTGTCAATTATCACATCTTCAGTTTCAGCTTATCAAACATGCAATGCAAACAAATGTTTCTTATACGCCAAACGAGAAAAGCACAGATATCGGTTAACAAACCTGAATAATTTATTCCTGCATTTTCTCTTTATATTCATCACTTATTAAAACAAACTCAAGCCCTTCTTTAACACACGATAAACAATTCTGATGATGGTCTAGAGCAGTCAACGGACTTGTATTTTAATTCCTGTGATTTACATTGCATTTCTAATATGACTTTAGACTAGAACTGCTTGGGTGGGTTGTGTTGATGTAACTCAAACTGACACTACCCTGTCACCTACTCACAGCACACACAGTACAGCGAAAACGTTCCCACTCTTATCAGAAGCCACAAATAAAGATCCAAACCTCTTAAACGGTTTGAAAGCTTAGCTTTCAGCATAAGGCTTACCCTTCATTTGTCCCTGTGAGAAGAGGTGTATCAGCAAGAAATTATCAGTACTCCATCAGTCTCTACTACGGAGTGACAACAGAGGGTAAGTCAAATTCCAGTTTCATTAAGTCAGCTTTGGAAGGTGACAAATACTGAAAACCTGGTAGTGCTATCTTTTAGCTGAGTCTAAAATTTAACTTTTCAAAAGGACAGGGACAAATCAAATCACTTTTTTGTCTTATTTTATCAACTGATCTTTACAAAATTAAAAGAATGAACTCGAAACAGAATTCCAGAAAGAAGCTTTTCCATTTATTTCTACATTCTAGTTTCAAGCACTTTATGACTAGTTTTTCCTCAAATGCTATAGGCAATAATCTCTTTAGTTAATTCTTCATGTGGCAATAGAGAGACAGAAAAGAAATTCTAAACTAGAAAATGAATAATCGGAAAAACCTTAAGCTCCTTGGTATTTCTATTGTACAACTGAAGAGATTTCAAGATTGACAAGATTTCAAACAGCCTTCTACAACAGCTGCTAAATAAAGACCTGGGCTACAATCCTGGATTTTTTCTTTCTTTCTCTAGGAGACCTGGCACATCCAGAATAAATGCATACAAGCATGTACTAGAGACTCAGCCTATGACAGCTACCATGCATGTTTACATTGCATTGTCACAAAGGTGTTCCAGTTACTCCTTAACGTGTCATCTTCCTCTTTACAACTGATCTTTGGTGCTTTGGTGACATATTTATTTTGCCAGTAGTCCTACCTTAGAAATTCTACCACTAAATGCAATCTACTGTTCTTTGGCACCTAGGTGACACACACAAAACACGGTATTTCCAAAAGATTCTCTTTTAGGAGTGATGGCTCACTCCTTATGCAGGAACAGTAATTATTATGTTTTAAAAATCTAATATAAATACCAAAGTTTTCATGTTAGTTTGACAGCAGCCATTTAGCTTCCACGTATGAATGCCTGCCCACTTGAGTACTCCTGCACTCAGAATCAACATGCACTCTGAGAGACAGAATCATAATCACACTTGAACTTAGACCACAAGTTATATAGAATAATCACATAAAATTACAGAAGAAATTTCAAATACTCCATTCTCCATCAAAAACAAGGACTGCAGCTCTGCCCTTCATGTCAATCCCAGTTTTCAAACTAACCCCCTCACTATTTGGTATTAATATTAGAAAGTTTCTCGAATACGATAATTTCTAACCTACATTCACCTCCCTGCAATTTTAGGCTATTACTTCTTTTACTTTTTACCCAAGAGAGAGTTCATTATTCTTGTCCTCATTACAGAAGTACTGCACACACGAGAGACTATTACCAGCTTAGACTTTTTACAGACCAAACATTTCAAATGATTTCAAGCTCCTCAAACAATATGGTCTATAAATGTCTCATCACTCCAATTCTGCTCTGGGCTCTGCATGATGTGTCCATGTACAGATAAATTTTGTTACTCCAGCTAACATTTTTTACACTAAGGAGAGGTCAATGGTAACTTCATGTGCTTTGCATGCTGTACTCTTATTTATGTCAGACACACAGAATGGTTTGGGCTGGAAGGGACTTGAAAGATCCTCTAGTTCCAACCCAGCTGCAACAGGCAGGGACATCTTCAATTAGATCAGGTTGCTTAAAGCCCCATCCAACTTGGCCTTGAACACTTCCATGGATGGAAGTGAACGCAATCTCACAGTTTGTGTCATTGATGAAGATACTGAAGAGTCCTAACAGAGTTGTGTCCCAAGACAGAGCCATGAGGGACACCACTCATCACCGGCCTCCACCCGGACACAGAGCCATGGACCACAACTTCGTGGCTGTGTCCATCCAGCCATCAGCCATATCCACCCAATTACAATTGGGTTTTTTCCACATCCCGCTACTTTGACTCATGTTCAGGTTGCCATCTAACTCATACACACTGCTATGAAGAGCTGTGACCTATGAAGAGGTTCCAAATTCTCCATCTGTACAGTTGTTTCTTCTACAGTGCAGAACCTTCCACCAATTTGCATTGTATATTTTGGAAATATTTTCCAATGTGCCAAATTGTTTTGAAGGACATATTTATTAAATCTGTGGACAAAACCAGACATCTTGGAAGATTGGTCTGGTCTCATTGATCAACAATTTTAATAATGACCAGGATGATTACATAGAGCTTGATATTAAATCTGTGATGGAACCAATCATTCCTGGATGATACTTCCACTCTGCTGGTAAATTCACTACTCAGGTTTTTCAGCCAGTTTTAAGTAGGAGGGTTTTTCTCTACAGTGTACTTTGAGGACTCTCCAATGAGAACGTCACATGAGAGTCTGTCTAAAGATTTACTGAAGATATATGATATGCTCTATTACTTCTGAATCAACGAAGCCTCTAATCTTCACAGAGGGGAGCCAGATTGACTTGACACAATTCATTCTTCACCAATAACTGTGTACACTGTTATTCACCTCCTTGTTTCTTCTAAGTGTCTTCAAAGAGTGTATTTGAGGAATCATGCCAGAATTTTTGACATTTGCATGATCCTGGGCTAAACACTATTGCAATGTCTCACTGAAAAATATTAAATATGCTTACATTCAAATTTATAGAGAAAAAAACCCTCTGAGGTATCAGAAAATTACTATTTAAAACATCTATTTTAAAAAGATTTTAACCTAAAATGCACTAATTTTACTCTTGAGCAAATACTCAAATATGACTGCTTTAAATTGAATTTTTTCTGGTTTTTCTTCACTTACTATTTACTTATACAATTCTATTATCACGTGAAATCCAAGTTTTTTACAAATCATTTAAAATGAACCATAGCTTCACCTGAAGATTAGAACCATGGTTTGATATTAATGTGATTAAGAGTAGAGTCAGATTCTGAATTACAGTTTGCTATTTTATTAATCAGATCTGGTTAGTTCAGGGCAAGGTTTATTTAGGCTATAAACATAAGACTAGAAATCTTTCCTCAGTATGGTTTCTAGTCAATATATCAAATATACGAAAGAGGATAAAGAATGTCTCATTCTTTAGAATATTTCAAATGGCCCATAAAGTCTCCATTTCACAGAAAAAAATGGGGTTTTTCACAGCAGTTTCTTTTTCTGTGAAATTGAGACTTTATGAACCGAAGCATGCCTGTGAAAATCATCTATGACATAATTTATACTCTTCCAACCAAACAGGCAGATGGTAGAATGAAGAAGAACTATGTAAACCAATGTTTATAAAGTAGCAGACATTTGACAGGCTTCAAATTATGTCCAGAATACACTGATAGATGCCATTATCCATTACTTTGCTTTCCCTGACATTTTATCTAAGGGCCAGAAGAAAGACCACAAGCATCTAACCACAGAGTAGCTCTTATTTTCCTATTCTAGTCAGCAATTAGCTCACAGGAACAGAATTTCAAGTATTTCCAAGGCCTGTAGTTAAAAATATGTCTGCTTCTAAAATGAAATATAAATGTCATATGTTAAAAGCCGTATCTGGGACTGAAGTCTTTAGACTACAAATATATATTCAATTTGCACAGTAGTTATATGTAAAATATTTGATCACGTGCAACCCTTATGTAAACAGAAAGGCTATTTATTTTAAAAATACGTACCAAAATATGTAGACTCTAATGTAATGTAATTGCCTTCTGTTTTTCATGAAATGGAGATTTTCTGCCCTGTCCACTATCAAATCAGAAACATGTGATGAGTGTGAGTTACCAGCTCAGGACTTGTATTTCATGACCACAATGGTGTCTGCAACAGCTCAGTTTCACCACAAAGGATTGTAGCAATCAAATAGACACAGGTAACATTCAAATGACAAGCAGCGACTTCTGAACTCTAAGAATTACAGGTCATTTCTTGGTGTGACCCTCCTTTCATAGGTGAATTTTCTAAATGCATAGATTGTTCTTAAATTTTCCCTAACCACTGTACAAAGGGATCTCTTCTTTCGTTCTGTAATGTCAGGAGAATGTTTTTCTCTTCTAATTTAAACAAGCAGCTACACGGACTCTCAGCTCAGCAAAACTAGGTAACTATTTTTAAGTGAGCAGCAGCAAAACCAGGAAGAACTGACAGGTACCAGTTGGGCAAAAGAAATTAAGCCAAGGAGCTAGGGCAGAAGGAAAACAAGAGAAATAAAGAGTAAAAAAATGTGTTGATAGTGACTCCCTTCTCCAAGTGAAAGAGAAGCTAATGAGTACAGGAGCTATGCTGCACTGTTCTCACCAAGCAGGGGCTGGTGGGGAATGTAAAGCTCAAGGGCAGCCTGGGCTGCTGTGACCATGAAGTAGCAGAGTTCAAGATCCCTAGAGCAGAAAGGAGGATGCACAGCAAGCTCAGTACTCTTCAGGAGAGCAGACTTTGGCCTCTTCATGGATCTATTTGGTAAAATACCATGGGATAAAGCCCTGGAGAGAAGAAGGGCTCAAGAAATCTGGTTAATACTCAAGGATCACCTCCTTCAAGTTCAGAAGTGATGTATCCCAAAGAGGGAGTTTGGCAAAAATGCCTGGAGGCCTCCATGGATGAACAAGAAGCTCCTGGGTGAACTCAAACAAACAAAAAAAAAAAAGACTACAGAGGATGGCAGCAAAGACAAGTAGCCTAGAAGGAACACAAAGAGATTGTCTGAGCAGCCAGGGATGAGGTTAGGAAAGCTGAAGCCCTGAGAGAATTGAATCTGGCCAAGAACATCAAGGGCAACACGAAAAGCTTCTGTAGGTACACTGGTGATAAAAGAAAGAGCAGGAAAAATGTGGGCCCTCTCTAGCAGGAAATGAGACATGGTTACTCAGGATATGAAGAAGGCTGAGGTACTCAGTGACCTTTTTGCCTCAGTCTTCATCATCAAGTGCTCCAGCCACAAGGCAAAATCAGAGACTGGGAGATGGAAGAGCCAGCTGATATAGGAAAAGGTCAAGTTCAAGACCATCTATGGAACCTGAAGGCGCACAAGTTGACAGATCCTGAGGAGGTGCATCCACAGATCCTGAGGGAACGGGCAGATGAAGCGGCTAAGCAACTATCTATATTTGAGAAGTTGTGGCAGGCCAGTGAAGTTCCCAGTGACTGGAAAAGGGCAAACAAAACTCCCACTTTTAAAAAAGAAAAAAAGGAAGGACCAGGAACCCAGGCCAGCCAGTCTCACCCTGTGCCTGGCAAGATCATGGAGCAGATCTTCCACCAAACTACGCTAAGGTACATGGGAAAGAAGGAGGTGATTGCTGACAGCCAACATGGCTTCACCAAGGGCATATTGCGCCTGATAAATGTGGTGGCCTTCTCCAATGGGGTTACAGCAGTGGTGGATAATGTAGGAGCAACTCACATCATCTGCCTGGACTTGTGTAAAGCATTTGACACTGTCCTGCATAATATCCTTGTCTCTTGCCTCATTCTATGGTTCTATATAGCTGTTTATATACTATTTCCTATCTTAATTCTCTGACAGCGATTCTGTACCATGCCCCATTTCTTAAACTTAAATTATGTACTGTAACAGAAATGAAGGAGAGATAGACTTGTGATTTAAGAACTGGACTGGAACTCTGGCTCAAAGGCACACAAATTTTGTCTGTGACCTCTGGCAGTCTAGTTAAATCTTCTGCCTTAGTACTCCATATGTAAAATGTAAAGTGCCTCAAATGTATGTGAAAGGGTAAATCTATTAGCTGACAAATCTTTACTATACAGTATACAAACAAGAAAAATCTTACAGAAAAATAATTTTAAATAAGAAAGAGAAAACCCTAGCTTGTTGTCGTGTTTGGCAATAAACACAGACAAAATATATCTAACAGTTTTGAAATCCTGCAAAAATACAAGTCAATCCCTACATCCTGTGAATGGGTCTTTTTAGCAGTGGGATTAAAGCAACCAGAAATCTTGCCTGCACTACACTTCCACACACAGAGCTTGGCACTTCAATGCCAGGATCAAAGGCAGAAATCGCATCTGTGAACCTCAATTGCTTTTTCATCATCTGACTTGTAATATCAGCCTTGTTCTGGCCAGTGCCTGGGAGCTACATGGGTGATGTGTGACAGTGCCAGTGATCGCACCCCCACAGAAGGCATTCCAGGGCAGCTGGGACACTGAGGTCCCCAGCAGCCACAAGCAGTTTATTCTCAAAGCCTGAGAACCAGAAGCTATTTCCTTTCTTTTATTTTGCATTTAAGGATGACAGGAAGATGATAAACAGCCAAAGCCCAGACACATCAATATGTTAGCAGTACAAAGGCCCTTTGTGATTGACTGACAAAACCTAAAGAAGGGGAGGAGACCCTCTTTTTCTTCCTTTGGGGATGGCTCTGGACAGAGACGCCTGAAATTTTAGCCCTCAAAAGCTTCTCCTGTTACCACCAGATCACCTTGCAGGTAAACACTTTCCTGGTTCATTGAGTCACTGTTACGTATCTGAAAAAGAATCTCCACTGAAAAGTGATAATGGTGGAAAAATACTCCCTATTGTACAGCCGTAATTCTTGTACCGCTTGTCTGCAGGCAATGCATTTCCTCTCTTGAGGAGGCTCTGCAACTGGATCCAGCTACATGTAAAGCAATCTGTTAAAACAAGGACAAGATTTACTGTTGGAAAGAAAAAGTTTAAATACATTCCAGGAGCCTATGTACCATATGTCTAAAAGTGACCAAACATGGTAAATTGAATTTAATCTCTTTGCATTACATTCAAAAGTTTGCATTTTCTATACAAGAGTAAACTTACTGATTTAGCAAATGCAATGAACTATTTTCAAATAACTGATGTTCCATTTTAACTCCTAAAGAAACAAATTATTTCTGTAGGCTATTTAGTTACATTTTTAATTGTGTATAAACTGTACTAAAATCCCTATTTCAGTTATTTTCTAGCATGCAAATTGGCACGTGTACCATGCAATGTAGCAATGGAAACCACGATACTTTTATCAAATTTTATTCCTTTCTTCCCATGTTGCTGCAAAATCATTTGTACTACTTAATCCACAGGAAGCAATTAAGCAAGACAACTGAGTTTAGTGTAAAAGGGGTTTTGTTTCTTTTTAAAAGCCATGAAGCCCAAGAAAAGAGAATTCACCCACTTTAAAGATGTTTTAAAGTATCTTCTTGACTTTTGACATGTGTATTACTGTTAAACAGATGTACCAGCACATCTCAATATGAAAAACTACAACTACAAATAAAGATAGGAGAGACAGGAATTAGACAGAACATAATTTTCTTCCCTCACTGGCAGCTGAGAAAGCCTACTCTGTAGCCTTTTTGCAGACTGCAGCAATCAGGAGCAGCATGATTTACCATAGGGAAAATTAAAACTAGCTAAAGTTCAGCCCACACAGTTAATACTCCTCATTTGGACCTAACCTAACCACAGCTTATACCTTCAAGAATAGAGCCAGTTTGAAGACAAAGGTATAATACAACAATAAAATACCTGCCTACTCATTTCAGTCTACTATTACCTTTTCAACTTGAAAGGTGAAATGAAAAATAGTATGTACTGGGCCTGGTAAAACTCCTGTAACAAGAAAGGCAGTTCAAGGGATTGGAGACGGTATCTGTCCCTTTTTAAAAAGCCAAAAGGACAATGACCACCTTTATTCTGGGCTACCATTTGGTACAAATAACATTTAGGTACTGCTTAGGCATATAAAAACAAAGCTGTAAACAGCATGCTGCAAAAGCATATAATATTTCTGTGCTAGATCAAGAGGCAGAAACAAAAAAAGGAAAAAAAAGACCTGGTGACTTGTAAATTAGTTACTTTGATGATCCAATATGGTTTTAAATAAGTACTTTGTCTGAAGAGCTTTAGTAAAACCAAAGAAACAAAGCTGCACTACAGCCCTAATAATGTAACCACCCATGTTCTCCTACTCCTTTAATTACAGCTGGTTCATGGCTGGTCAAAACCCTGCCCTGCTTGGCCTCTTACTCCTTCACTGCAGATAGTGTCCCATCTCTCCTCCTTTCGTTTCTCTTTTCTTCTCAGGTCAAGGAGTGCATCTGATAGCAGGAGCAGGTAAAGGGGAAGCAGCCAGTTTTGGAACTCCATGTAACCCATCAGGTATCCCCAAGAGGATCCAAAGAAAAAAAAAATATTTTGAAAGGCACTCAAGAGGAACATCCATTTTCCCACTGCACACAGCCCCAGGTGGAGCCTCCTCCCAGTCCCTTCCCTCCCCCTCGGCTCCCACCTCCACTGCCCACAATCGATCACAGCTCTGGGAAAGTGATGCTAATCATCTGTCTCTGCCGACAGTAACTCTGTCACTGTTGTAGACTCCATCTCACCTTTCCTATCATCTCACCTGCTTTTCAGGAGAGACTGTGGAGCTGCCGGCTCGGACAGGGCGAGGCAGAGATGGCACTGGCACGGCTCAGCACCAGGTAACAGTTGCTTTGATCTTACTATCAAAAGTAGTGTTTGAAATATTGCGAAGATATTTCCACTTATCCCTCTGAACACCTAAATCTTGCAGTATAGGCTCTCAGGTTTGGTTTCTTTACTATGGTGTACATGGATATGCACTCCGCACCTCTTCCTGGGGATAGACACGGACATGGTGACATTGCTTGGTCTGATATGAGAGCCATACCACAGCCAAGCATAAAATAACAAGTGCAAGGATTAAAGGCTGATGTGGTATGCATTTCTTTGGGAGAAACTGGAAATACACCAGGCATCATGCAATTAACCATCATCATCAAAATGTCAGAAGTTTTCTCTCAGGATATTTTCAGGAAATTAGTCCAGTAACTCCTGGTATCTCGAGACTTTAGATATGCTCTAGTAACATTTCAGTATCACAAGTACATATATTCAGAATGTAAACATGAATACTGAATGTTACATTCTAATCACTAAACCTACTACAGTGCTAACACACACTTTCTCAAGAAAAGGTACTAGGAAAAAAACTTCATAAAATTAACATTATATGGTAAACCTCTAATTAAAAGGAATACTTTAAATGCTATTACCAAATTGGCATGTACTTTGTCAAGGACAGAAATAAACAACAACAAATTTAAACTCTTTCCAGTTCCAAACACAAAAGACGTATAAATACTTTCTCTTTTACTCTTGACAAGGATCTAAAGAGACCAGAGTTTACTGCAGTATTGAACTTTATATTACTGTAAAAATTACAGTAACTTTATTTAGAACTCAGATGGAGATTTTAAAATGTTTCACATATTTTTTCCAAGCAGGAAAGCAGTTTGTTCTATGATGTCTTTTTCCTATAATTTTCATCCAAAAACTTTGGCAATAACCCAAAAATCAGTACTTAAATACTTTAAAATATATGTCCCCTTCCTTTTTTGCTCTTATTAGAAGATGACAAGGTAATTCACATTAAAGCCAAAACTGGATCCAAGAAATAGAAGGATTATATGGGCCATGTATGCAGAATAATTTAAAAAAAAAAAAAAAATCATAATATCTCAGCATTTCATTAATTCTAAACATCATCGCTCAGAACAATTTTAGTGTGGTCTCTAGGTAACTTTAAAGAAAGATGTAAGCTAGATTTATTCCACCTAGAACTATGCAAGTAAGTTTGGTGCACAATAAACTATACATCAGTTAGAGAGAGGAAGCTCAGTAACATAAATTAAACCTACCCAAGATGGGAACTGCCCTCTTGATTTACCCATTTTAACCTCCTATTTCCTACCTTAAATATCTCAGATAGGTGCCTGAAACTGAAGATGAGTTTTGAAAACAGGCCCTAGAGGCACACTAAAGATCTAATTGTTGTAAGATTCTCTTTAATGCTAGACTGGAAACAAAAATTGATTTCTTCTAATTTCATGAATGCCATTGTTGTCCTGTTCCTCCAGTACTACCCAAATGAACAGTTGAGAAATAATGACTTGCAGTTGCAAATACAGGGACACAGAAATAGCAAAAGTAGGATTTGCTCATGGACATATAGCAGCCTCTGCAAACGATTGATGAAGGTGCAAGAGTGCCAGGAGAGGCTCATAAACCAACTAAAGATGGTCCCCTTAATCCTGCTGGACACTGTGATTTTCCACCCTAAATATACATTTTCTTTGTAAAACCTTTAGGTCCAGATATTCTTCTTACCTGTATGAAAATATAAAAATCTCACATTCTTGCACTTAAAAAAATATGATTATGATGAATCTCTACCATTTATGAGATAGAGGTGTGTACCCAGCATTAGCTTGAGGAGATCATTCTCCCTATCCTAGGAATGTAGCAGACAGTTGGGACCAGAGCTCCACAAAACTCAGCAATCTGCAAAACTTCCCTTCAAACCAAACCCAAAAGTACTATACGGGGTTACAAGTTTTAAGGGAAATGAAAAAGAAAAACTAAAATGCAGTGGAAGCCTGGTAAAAGACTATGAGAGAATAAAAAAGATGCTTCATGAAAAGAAAAAAAGCAAAAGTCCTTTTTCACTTTTTATTCTATTGGTAGATAAACAGAACATGGATTATCTCAGCTTTTACCCATATTTGCATTTGAACCCAGTCTATGCAAGTCCAGCAACAGGTCTCTGCCAGCAGTGCCTGAGTTAACCCAGAAGGTTATCTTCTCATCCCCAACCCCGTCCCGCAATCCATGTTCTACTTTTGCTCACACTAAATAAAGCAAACTGTTATTTACAACATTTCTTAGGAGGCTGCATGTTTTTATCTGCTCACCAGGTCATCGAAAATACCTCAGAAATCAAGTTTCATGACAGTTACCAAAACAACGCTTTGAATCACTAACTTTGAGATGTTTATATAAGAATAGTAAAAAACATATATAAACATGGAAAAAAATCCTCATCTGTATTTTTCTTCTGATTTATTACCTAATAATTCAATAGCAGAGGACTTTTAATGTACTCCTGTAATTCTACAGCAAATGGAAAACACTTCAGAAATAATCTTTATAAGAAAGAGGATTATTTGATATTAAATCTAGATAACAGCAACTCTGACTGTTAAACTTGCTGGTTCTACTGTAAAAAAGAAAGCAGAATTCTAAGGCAAAAATATCTTTCAAGCAGTTGTTTAGGCACAAAATGCAGTTCAGGTGATTAATAAGAGACTACCATGGCACTAGTACCACACACTTTTAAAAGAAAATAAAGGCACTTTGAAATATCATGTCAAAAATACTGAATAAATTACAGGATATGTGTTTCACAGGGAAAGAAGAGCAAATGGCTGTAATTTGGGAGGCTAGAATTTCCTTAATGAGACAGCATAAAGGGCTCTGCAGACAAAAGGACCTTTCTCAAAGGTTTTCAGTGACTTTATGCAAGTTTCAGTACTCCACCTTAGCAGCAGTATATGACACTGCATCTGCATTTCTTAGACGTTCTTTTCATTATCCATTTTTAATCAGCACAGAGTATATCAACAACATTAAGAGATCAAGAGCTTTCTGTTGTGAGCTGTTCAAATCCTGATTTATGAAAAATACAATGTCCTGCTTTGTGAAATCACAGCAGTAACTTTGGATTGTCTGAAATTATTGTTTCAAAAATAATGCTTTAACTTTTATCTCTAGAGAAGGCAGCCTTCATTCTCAACTTATGATCAATCAATCGTCAGAAACATCCAGCTTAATAGCTGGTTTAAGCTTGTAAGTGGAGGTTTCCTTTCCAGGGTTCTGAGCAGATGAATTAACATGTGCATATCATAAACTGGTAGTATATGGTCTAAGGATTAAAAACTATAGCAACCATTACTGTAGTCTGCCAACGCATAATCCCCCCAAAATTCATGGATTTTCTAAGTTTATATGGATAGTATTTATATGTAGGTGTTAATTTATTGTGTAGAGATTGCAAGTTTTATATTATGTGGATTTCTTCAAGCACAAAAATGCACAGCCATTGCATCACTCTTCACAAAAAAAAATCCCCTGCGTAATATTCAAAATAAAGCTGCTACTAAAATAACAATTCAATTTTATTTTACAAATACTTATTTTACACATTGTAGGATCCCTCCTGTTTCTTCATTTCATCCTATTCAATTATTCTAGAAGAGTATTCTGGACAGTGAATACCATGAATTATTCAAACTGAAATAAGATGGCATGAAACCATGGTATAATCAAAACTTTTCTACCCACAATCATAATTCCATGCAAATTTTAATTTTTTTTTTTAAATAGAAGCATTAAAGAAAAGCATACTTTTATTACAAGACACTTTCAGAATGTTCGCTGAGGACTGATCAAGTGACCTCTCTGCTGTCTCTTCTCCCTGAGCAGTTGACTAGAATCTGTGCATACCCAGAGGTATTTTCACCCAGACCCCTCTACACCTGGTTTCTTTAGGAAAGTAGCACACTGTGAAGAAGTCCTACTCACAACGCATCAGATGACACATCAGATGACACCACAAACTACCATTTTTTTTTTTTTTAGTAAGCAATGAGTACTAGGTCCCAGTGGAGTTCAATGTCACCTAAAAATTAATTCCTAGACCTATAGGAACACTTCTGTCCCCAGACATACTTCTACACCTCAGTTTTTTTAGGAAAAAATGGGTGGAAGGGGAAAGAATCCTGCTTCAGTTGTGGCTGCCTATATGTGTGAATGAAATATACTTATGCCAGATTCCACCATACTGGGTATACTACAGCTATGCACAAATGAGTAATGCATCTTAATTTCATCACTTCCAGTGAAGTGGAGCAGAAGCATTTTGAGAAAAAACAGAAGTCAAAGTTAGGAGAAAAGTACCACAAGAGGAGGATGGAAGAGAAGAAATAAAAAAATACTGCACTAAAATATGCTTCCTCTGTCTGTAAATATAACTGTTGCTTGTAAACCTATCATCTGCCTTTCAACTGCTTTTTTTCTATTATATTCTTCTATTTTTTGTCCTGTCTCCTGACATGACCTTATTTTTTCCCTCTTCAGTCACTCTCTCCTTCCTTCTTCCTTCTGTCTTCCTTTCTACATTGCTCTTCTGAATTTACCTTTTACTCTGGCTCCTTTCTCACTTTATCTATTCTGGAGTAATTACTCTTCATCTTTCCTTCTACAATTTCAGTTCTGCAACCTCATTTCTGAACTGCTGAGATTTAGCACCTTCTTTTTCTTGTTGTCCTGTAGCAGATGCAATAATGTTTGAATAGTCCAACAAAATCTGGGGGAAACTCAGTGATAAATATCAAGGCTGCTTGAAGAAGTGTGCAACTAGTACAAAATTTCTGCCTGGTCAATAGACCGTTATCAAAGGTTTGTTTAGAAAATAATGCAAGATATACATTTTAATGAGATACTGAAGAAAATTATTATACTAGAAAAGGAAATATTCAAATAAACCAAGAAGAACAACGCCTATACTTTCACAGACCAAGATTCATACATCTGTTACAGCAGTATTTCTTGTAGCAGTAGGAGTGGGTAGGAAGATACCCACCTCAAGGGAGAGCTATGATCATGTTGCAACTATGTTCATTTTTTTCTCCATTAATGGATAACTATCAATCACAGCACTGGCCTTCCAGAAGCAACACCAAGCCAACTCAACAGGCTGCTATTAACAGGGCAACCTGAAAGGTACCCTGGAAGCTGTGTGATGTACAGAACATATCTCAGTTCTTCCACAAAGAAAACAGTTTTGAACTTTCCAACTCAAATACCTTTCGATCTCCTAGGTTCAGCATAAGCTGCATTGGTATGCAGTTATTTTAAACATGACCAAAAGTCCATGTGAATGCGGGAGTATCTCTGCTTTCCATGCTTTCCCAATCACTGCCGCTGGCTCACAGTGCCAATGTGGCTACTGTGCATCACAGTACAAACTGTGCAAGGAAAACAGTTCACCTCTAAACTACCCAGAGCAGAAATGGTAGCCAAATTTAGTAAAACCTGGAGCTGTCAGGAATGCAGTGCCAACCAGTTACCTGTTGGGAACAGTCATCATTTTTAAGATCAGAGAACCGGATAACCTTGGATAAGGCCATTTATATGAACTCAGAAAAAGAAGATTACTTTACTTTTATTCCCTGAAACATTTGACTCCCAAGCATCAGTCAGACTTTCCTACCATGGAGTTGACTTACATTAAGTCTCTTTTTAGAAAACTTTTTCAGCTTCAAATTATACCACTTATATCTTAGGATTTTATCTTTAATGATGAGATTATATATGATCTTGGTGACGATGATTGCTACTGCTCTCAGTACTTTTTTGACATTTTAGTGGGGTGGAAAGGACAAAAAGCCACTCTGAGAACAGACTAAGTACAAAGCAATAGATAATTTTCTGTTTTTCAGGTCAGTACATGTTTGTTAACAGTAAACAGTGTTTCATAGTCAATGGGAATATATTCTACAAGCCAAGCAGATCTGACTTTGAAAAAGGTGTTTATTCGGAAACTATGAATGGGATTTTGTAAGTTTGATCCACTCATGATTAAGAAAAAGGCTGAAGTGATTTTGAGCCATAAACAGGAAATGCAATTTAATTACTCCCAATTATTTTCTGCTTTAGGTGACAACAGAGACAGGAAGACTGCCTCTCCTGGGACTCTGGATGGATTCACACAGGATTCTTCCAAGGCCTGTCCAAAATCTTACTGAAAGGGGATTAATGATTAATTCACATATGGGTGCAGACAACAACCAGCTCACAGTCACAGCCAGTCCAGATGAATGAACAACTCTGAGGACTGACCAAGTGACCTCTCTGCTGTCTCTTCTCCCTGAGCAGTTGACCACATCCTGTGCATATCCAGAGGTATTTTCACTCAGAGACCTCTACACCTAATTTTTTAGGAACATAGTACACTGTGAAGAAGTCCTATTCACAACATGATTACAGTGAGAAAGGGAAAAAAAACCCTCAAAAACTAGTCTAATTATTTTTGACAAATTTACCTTGTCTTAGCACATTTGTTGGTGTTTAGAAATAGATTTCTTTTTTCCTGAGAATTAAACTAAATCTGATCCTCTATTTTAATTCCTCTGTTAAAATACAAAGACAAAAGAAGTTAAATGTTGTTGGTGACTGCTCAACAGGATATCCATCATCCTTGGCATAGAGTCACTAATTTTAGAAAAGAAAGTGGTTTGGAGCCAACTCAACTGCCAGTGTTGCCGTGTCAGGTCAGGGAAAAATTCACCAAATACCTCTGGGCTCTGTGTCAGTTCTCAGCTCTAAAGAGGCTACAGGAAATCTGGAGAGAGATTTTTTACAAGGACATTAATGATAGGATAAAAGGTACTGGCTTCAAACTGAAAGAGGGTTGACTTAGATTTGGTATTAAAAAGAAATTCTTTACTGTGAGATACTGTGTGGTGGTGAGTCAGTGGAACAGGTTTCCCACAGAAGGTGTGCATGCCCCATCTCTGGAAGTGTTCAAGGCCAGGCTGGATGGGGCTTTGAGCAACCTGGTCTAGTGGAAGGTATCCCTGATCATGGCAGGGGGTTTGGAACTAGATGACCTTGAAGCTCCCTTTCAGATCAAACTACTCTAGGATTCTGTGCTTTAACTTGCAGGTTCTTTCTAAAACACTGGTTCGTTACCAAAGACATAGTAAGGAGACAGTTAGCTTCCTCCAAAATTATATGACATTTATAGTTTTGACCAGAATTTTAGTCTTCTGAGTTTGACTGATCAGCTCTCATGCAGACAGGTGTCTAACCTCAACCTTACAAGTCAAATTCTCTGAGGCTGTTACGGCTTACCTCTGGGATGCAGAAGAAAATAAAGCAAGAAGACTGCCAATGCAAGGGTCTTAAAGGGTTATACATGAAAGCAGGAATGCTTCTTCGAATCCTCTAAATTAACAGCCCTCTTCTATCCACAGACTGTTCTTGGCCAATAGCCGTAAGTAATGGAATTACGAAAAACAAGCTGCAGCTTCCAGAGTTTTGCAATTACCAGGGGATCATACAGCTTGAAGAAACATAGATGGCTGCACGCCGCAGACAATTCTAAGTCAAAGGGTTATAGTCAAAGGTTATTTTAAAGAGCAGCTTTTCAGTTAGAGATATAATGAAAAAAAAAGGGAAGCAATGACAAGACAAATGACATATATATATATATTGCAAACTGAGAGAGAAACAAGTCATTAAAATGAGTGTCTCATCCGTCCCTCACTACACGTTTTAAAAAAGGAATGCAATTCACAACTTGTGAAAACATATGCGAAACTAGTTTACTCTAAAATTAAAGGAAGGTAGTTACACCTGCATGCATGTCAAATATTTGATATTACTTAAGATCATAAAATTTGATTTTCCTGTTCTCCTCTGCTTTTACCAGAAGAAAAACCATGATCCTCCCTGCCATGAGCTATTTGAGATCATACATAAAAGCAGGATTTCAGTTGTTTTCATACTATGTAATGTTAGATCTCCAGGGTCATACTCTGAGATTAAACTCCTCGAGTAATCAGTATAATGTCCAGAAGACTCAGCATTTCCCTTTTTAGCCCAATTATGTTCACAGCACTGGATGATGCCACTGAAGCACTCCACTCAACTCAAGAAACTTGAGGCAAGAATACACAAGTTTTCAGATGAATACCTAAAAAAAGTAGGCTCTAAGAAACGCTGTTTAAACAATTTTACAACATAAATAGATATACCAGCAACATACCTGAAGAAGAACATGAACAGAGCAGCTGTGATGCAGAACAAAAGGACCTACAAGAAGGAGAAAGAGTGTTATTACATTACACACTACTATTGCATGTTCTGAATCATGAAGATTTTATAACTGTTACTATAAAAGTTACACTTTATTTATATGCTTGATGGGCCAGAATGAAAGCTTGTCTGGAGTCCACCAAAAAGGACTGCCTAGTTTCTAGTGGACTTCGAGTGATTCCAGCAGAAGCTCAAAAAAAAAGAAATCCAAACCAGAGTAGTAGGAAAACAGTGATGTAACTGCACCACTTAAGATAGTCTGTAATAAAATGGTAACTAATAAAACAATTATAAAACAACAGAATTTAAATTATAAAATATTAAAACTGAAATTTAAACATTTTATTTTGCCAATCTTTGCTTTTGTGATTTATTCAAACATCATATTGCTAGTTTCAGCTTAAAAGGCATGGTGTTTAACATGCCTATATAGACATCTGCTTCTGCTGAACTGCTTTCCAGCAAGTTTGAGAGTAGGCAATTCTATTCCCAATTAAAGAGTACCTTTTCCAGTAGTTTACCTTAGTGTTAAACTCACTTGGAACAACCCTATCTTGCTCTATATTATCAGTGTGATCATACAAGAGTCCTTGAGTAAACACAGCAGCTCTTCAGCACTGAGAGAAGAATGTCCTACTTCCTCCTCCCATCCTCTCTGCTGGGCATAGTGCTCCTACCTCCTCCTTACCACCTGCACAGGGGCTCACAAATGCTGAAGAAAACAAACTCAAGGAGGAAAAAAATTAAATCAATACTTTGGAGAGTTTTCTGACAATTTGGTGAGATAAGAAGATCACTGGAAGGGTGTAAATGTACACAGCAGGTGAAAAGGAAGGAGGAGGACCTCCAAGCCAGGAGAAGTGAAAGGCTGAAAGGATGAGCCCATACTCCTCCTCGAGACACCAACAAGTTGCTGCACCTTGGCTGTAAAACCGCCTGTACATACAGCTGTTTCAGGAAGAACTATACCAGGCTTTAAATTAACCGTTTGCCTTAATCCACTCCATCTTTGCCAGCTCATGAGTGAGAGAATACTTTTTGTTCTAGATGTACTGGCTCATATTGATACCATCATTCAGGAGGCAAAATCCTTACAGAAATATTGCAAGTCTTTCAGAAAATATCTGCACCTATTTTCAAGGTGAAGGCTTGAAGAAGTTTTGATCATGAGATGATGTAGACAGCTTATGTGAGAAGAAATGGAAGAGGTGGCAGAGGTGTAAATTAGAAGGCTATAAACATGTACAACAGTAGGCTGCTGAGTGTTAATACAGATCAGAAAGTGTGACAAAAATTTGCACAGGAAATCTTTACAATGACCTTCAGAGAAAAAAAAAAAAATCTTACAAATGACACTATTTCCCTCTTCTAAGACTAAAAATTAGGTCACAGGAGATATTATAATGTCTGCTGTGTAAACTACCCTTTTTTTCCTTTTCCTTCACCAGTACTATAATATTTTATTAATCTGCATCGAAAATGTGAACATCCGAAATCATTTTTTATGAAACCATTAGGGCAAAGTGAGGGCAATGGTATATTCCATTTCAAACTAGCAGCGAAAGCAGACTTGTTTTTAAACCCAAGTTCTACTCAAAAAGATCTGCTGTAATCCTCCAAAGTTCAAAATGTATTTAATCAGTCAAACAACAACCATCAATTCTCTGGAGGTTATTTTGGAGACACAGCGAAACGAAGGTTTGAGAGTCTGAGCAACAATATTGGGAAATAAGTGAGAAATGGCAAAGAATCAGTTTTCTGGAGATAGTGGGGGAAGGAAGGAGATGACAAAACAAAACAACGATTAAACAAATAAGTATGCCTTTGCATGCTAAAAACACTCACTCAATAAATAGCCCTTTCTTGCCCTTCTTCCTTTTATTCCTTTCTTACTTTTTCCCCCCAGTAAGTTTGACAACAACTTCACAAGTATTTATACACATCATTAAGATGTCCTCGGAGCTCTTTCTTCTCAAGGTTAAAGCACCCCAGCTTTCTCAGCTTGGGAAACCCAGCACTGGACACAACATTACAGATGTGTCTCAGCAGCACTAAGTAGAAGGGAAGGATCACCTCTGCTGGCAGTGGACTCCTTTGCTGGAAGGGTCCTTTTACGGATCACATTCAGCCTGGTGTTCACCAGGCTGCCCAATCTTTTTTGGCAAAGCTGCTTTCCAAATGCCCCAGGATATACTGGTGCCTGGGGCTATTCCTCCCCAGAGGCACGACTTGGCACATCCCTTTGTTGAACCTCATGAGGTTCCCACCAGCCCATTTCTCCAGCCTGGGGAGATCCCTCTACACAACCAGTGCAGCAACAGCCCCTCCCAGTTTTGTATCACCTGCAAAGCTGCTGAGGGTAAAGCCTCTTGTCCACTCATCCAGGTCATTAATAAAGATGCTGCTGACTCCACTATGGTCTGCTGGGGTCCACCACCAGTGAGCGGTGTCCTGCTGGACTTTCTGCTGCTGACCACAACCCTCCAAGCCTGCCAGTTCAGTTCAGCCAGTTTTCAACCCACCTCATCATCCACCCATCATCATTTTGTCTATAATCTATATTCTATTTAGTAAAATCTGGAAACTAAAAATACTCGACAGCCTTGCTTAATCAGTCTCTGTAATTTCCAGATGTTGTACAGAACTTATAAATATTCTTTGAAAAAAATAAGATGTGGAAGACCTTGGGCAGGTGGAAAAGAGGAAACTGATACCAACTTTTGTAAATGAGAAGTTCTGGGAATATTAGACTGTCAACCAGACCACTTCTAGCATCCACAATGATACTACAATATATTACTTGAAACAGGCAGCTTATAACCACCTACATAACAAGGTAAGAAACAACTAAGAAAATTAAAAAGTAAATTAAAATTGTTGGCATCTTATTCTTTGACATTATTTAAAGAAAGGAGCAGGTGTAATTTAATCTCAACTTTAATGCATCTTTGTGGCAGTTGCTTATGCTAATTAAGTAAGGGTGCACAGGGTTGCTCAAGAACACTGCAGGAGAAAACTCTCATAGCAGTTCATTATCAAACTAAAAGGCATTTTAAGTGATTTCACCAAAGAGGTTTTGCCTCTCTCTTCAACAATGATTTAAATTATGGGAAATTATTGAATTGCCCAAAGTCAATAAGATGAAATTCAATTAAAAGAAATATGATGTAGTTGGCAGGAGAAATCACATACATAAAGACAAGAAACAACTGTATAGGCAAGAGTGCAACAAGTATTTATACAAGAGTATAACAAATTCCACAGATCACAAATAAGTAGGCACAAGCAATGCAATGCTGTGGAAAGCTCTGTAAAATAATACAGACTCTTTCAGAAGCAAAGGTAAGATGTTATACTAATGACCTGACCCTAGCAACACCCCAAAATCAGTGTTGGGAGCACTACTGTCAAGGAAAAGCAAAGACAGAACAGAAGATCATGATGGAAACAAAAGGTAGGTAAAGTACAACTGTTGGGAAACTGCTGAAACCATAAGAGGTAGTTAGTGATGAATATGACAACTATTTTCATATAGTTAGCATATGCTGACAAATCTGTCTTATCAAGACAGAAGGGGGAAGGTAGAGTCAAAATACAGCAAAGACGGGATTGGCTAGACAATAGGAAGAGCTCTTCCCAGGGCAGTGATACACCAGAACAAGCTGTCTGTGAGATTGTGGAATCTCCTTTACCAGAGATGCTCAAGATCAGTAGAGGCAAACATTTCCAAGAAATGCCCTGGACATGTTTGACAGAGTCTCTCCAATATTTACCCACCTGAAGGACAGGAAGACACACAGCTAAACCAGCCTCTTCTATATGAAATGCACAGCCTCACATGAAAAGCCCAGGGACTGTCTTATCATAGCACAAATAAGGCAGAAACAGAATACAAATAGTAACCATGTTTCAAATCTAAGCTACTTTCAAAATAAGCCTTTGTCTCAACTTCTTCCCCTTTCTAGAATTTTGTGTAATATCCTCAGCATAATACACAATAACTATTTTAGATTTTAAAACAACTATAATAAAAAAAGAGGAAGAACAGTAAGGCTTATAGAAATATAATTCTAAATATTAAGTGAATTTAAGCCTCCTAATCCAGTGAGCAGGAAGTCTCATCTGGGATTCTTCTTGCAGAGTCCATCACTTTTTGATTTACAACAGATCAACAAAATGTGCTTGGCAACATACAGACCTTGAAACTTTCCAGCTGCAGAAACAGATACAAGCAGAAAACCTGCATGTTGCTAATGAGAAGGATATACCCTAAATATTTCAACATCTGTGATGTCCATAGGTTACAATGAAAAATCTCTATGCTCCAAGACAGGTTAGCGTATTTTGTATGTAAAGTGAGCACTGTAATTTAATTTATTACATTATACTTCACCGTACTACGCTAAACCTTAATTAAAAAAACAGGAAAGTTGCTGATGGAGCTGAAGAGGCACTTTTTTGTAGACCTCTGTTGGCTGACAAAGCCAGTATTTATTATTTTCCAAGAAAGTTTAGCCCTCGTATAATCAGCATCAGGAAGTGACATGTGGCAGGACCCAGCACTGAGCACAAAACAAAAAGCTCTGGGTGAAAGTGGTTTCCAATTGCCCTAGTGACACCAGCAGACCCAGTAACAGCAGCAGCAGCTCAAAATGACTTGCTCTCACAGCCAGATAAAAATCTTGGACCAGAAAAAGGAAAAATAACACTGTTAGAACTATCAAAACTACTTGAATCTTGTGTATTCAGACTTTTCCCGCACATTACCCAATCCTGAGATCATGTGCATTTTCTTTAAGCATTTCCATTATAGCCAGATTTCCTGGGGTACAAAAGGTCTCTGATCAGAGGCTGCTGGCTCTCCCATACAGCCAGAATAAAGAGTAGGACTGAAGTCTGTGATAAAGTAACACAGACCTTGTAATTCAAAGGAAAAGCACTGAAGACACACATGACCTATGTAAATGAAGACAGGAGGAGGTAGAAGGACAGATCAGTGATATTAGCTGGTAGAAGCATCTACTCAAGAGTAGCTACAGGTCAACACTGAATTGTGCTACACCCAGCACAGAGGACCTGAGGCAGCTTCAATCACTGGCACACAACACCTGATTTCTAGCATATTCATAAAGCCTGAAAACCGTCACCTTCTTGATCAGCCATTTTGCAATGTATGCAGGAGCTACTGCTACACTTGATACAAACAAAGTTACTACTTCAAGTTCCTGGAGGCTGAGTGCTACAGAAAAACTGCCAGCTAAGGTCTGTCTGAGGGAAGTTTTAGTGGTAACAATAATGGAAAATTTAAAAACCAGTTAAAATAAGCCCCTTCAGTAATTAGTACTTGAGCCAATTTCTTCCAAAGTTACAAGATATATAACTGGGATATATATATATATATAACTAGGAGCTTTGTACAGTGGTCACAAATTTTTTACTCCTAAAATACGTGCTGCAGAGAAGAACAACTATTTTGCATATTTTTTTATTCCTTAAAACAAGATATTAAAGCACAGAAGAGTTTACTGCTGTCTCTGCTGCTAGAGGTTGTAAGCCCCCTTTCACTTTTATACATATAGTTGAGTAGTAGCACAGCAGTTGTACCATCTGTCATTATATCAGCTAACTTCACCAGGGATGATGAAAGATGCTCTATGGGACTTTTGACTACACAACACATCCTGCTGATTTACCCTTACTTCAGACATGAAGAATGATTTTTTATGCCCAAAAGCCATTCTGTTTTTTTCCATACATATTAATTGGTCTAATGTGAAAAAAACCCAAAGCCAAAACACTAACAGTAAATCCAGAGCTACACTTCCTTGTGTTTCCTAAATTTTGCTTCAGGATGTGTTATAGCCCTTATAAAAAATGTTTTCTACAGTTCTTATCACTAAGACTCTCTTAAGCAAACTCCCTCATAACAAAAACAAAATAAAACAAATCAAAATAATGGAATTAGCCAAGAAGATTAATGTAATGGTCTTGTACTCCATGATACAGGAAATTTATATGTATGGAGTATCTCTTTTCCATCTGCACATTACACATAACATCCTAATCAATTACCTATCTTTATAAAATGTATTTACTCTTCTGTTCCGATAACAAAATATGTAGTTTAAAATGCATAAAATTTTTTATAACTTTCTAGTAGTTAAAGGGGATGGAAATCACAGTCTTTCTGAGTAACTAGACAAAGACACCAGAAGTCATATAAAAGGCATCAGTCACCAAAAGCTGTATAAAAAGAACTTATGTGAAAACAGGAGCCATGTCACATTTTGTTCAGCCTCTTAAAATTTGATTTGATGATCACTCTTATTAATATAGTTATTTTCTACTATTATTTAACACTTCAGGCAAGAAATTACCACAGTAAACAAATACCTGATGGAATTAGACATCATTAGCTGAGACAGCAGTCCTTACATGACAGCTACATTGTCACCTATATGGGACTAAAGGGTAGAACTTCAGCCCAAAATGCACAAGGTGCCAAGAGCATCAGCTGTACCTCCAGAGATCACTGCCAGGAACAGCACTTACACGGACACAGTGCAAAGGAAGGCTGATACACCCACCTACCCCTAGATTACACCAGCAATGGGCTTGGCAAGGGATTTTCCTGAGCCCTGAACTAGCTCTTCTGCTCTCCAGATCACTTCTCTATTTACTGTCCCCAGTAAGTAAAGATCACTTGGGGATTGTATCCCCCAGCACTCTTCCCCCACATCTCAGACTGCTGGTCTTTTTGGACAAGTACAGTAGATTCTCCAGAGCACAACTCTACTCTCACCAGTTAGTAAGCTAAAACAACTCAGAACAAGAAGATACAAAAAGCAACTCAATGCCCAGGTTACACTCCTTGCAATGAAACTAAAGTTCCCAGTATCTTAATGCTTTTGGATTATTCAAGGGAGGTGGCTGGAGTACCACCCCAAAAGCCTGCAGGAGTAAAGACGATTCTTTAATTTGGTAAAAAAACCTACAAACAACAGCTAGAACCTCAAGTGTTGTCAAATTCAGACCAGTAAAATGGCAACTTTTTCTCTGGTTACACAGATTACATAATGAAATGTGATTAGACTGATTTGTGTACACTTGATGCAGTGTGGTGAGGTTCACTGGCCAGTATCATCAGTATCCAACTGGATGACTATATGGTCTCCTGTGGCATCAGCATTCATAAAAATATTACTGATGTGTGTCTTTAAAATAAATGCACTACAAACACTAAAACATGCATTTGTACACACCTTAGCAAAAGCTTCTGAATCTGTTACTTTTATTTAAATTTCACTACTGAATAAAATATATACTTCAGGTCCACCAAATGACTAATTATGGCAGTAGTGAAAATATAGTGAAGACTGAAGGGAAAACATACTCCCAAATCCTGCAGCAGCTCCAGCCCTACTGCAGTCCTCCAGCTTTCAGCGCCTCCGAGGCCTGCACTCCTCTCTCCAAGGCCAGTGCTGTCTCACAGATGGCACCTTGGAGCACCAAACAGTCCCTTAGACAAGGCCAGGGTGTTTCCAACGACAATCTGTACTTAGCCACAACCTCCTTGCTTTTCAATCCCCCAGGGAGACAGAAGGAGCCAAGGGGGAATGCAAAGCACTCTGAGTTTCCTAAAGTACCTACAGGTCTGGAACAACCGAGACTCCGAGTCCAAGATCCAACACAGCTTGAACAGAACACATGCAACCATCATCAAACATTACTGTCTGTACCTGCTGCGTTGGCCCTGTCTGGTCTGGTTACTGTGAAGTCAGATAATACCTCTTCTCTTTTATACTAACCGAAAACAGTGATTTATTTATTTTTTAATTTCCATTTAAATCTCTTTATAATATCCCTTATTTTTCTATTAGGAACACTCCTCAATTCCTACAAATTGCAGCAAGCAGCAAAAATCAGCTATTCAATTCCCAGTGTTGCCACTGCTTATTAAAGAAGTCACACAGTTCCTGTACAGAAATGTCATTAATGAAGTTTTTAAAACAAAGATACTTTACCTTGAAAACAGGTAATTTGTTTTTGTATGAAAACATAAGAGCTTAGATAAAATGGTGGCTTTCACCAAGCTCAAACTTCTAGTAATCCCAAAAGACCTATGCCAATCGGAAATCCTGAAATGGAGCCACCTCTCTCTGGACATTTCAAGGGATGCAATGTTTTACCTTCTTTCTACAGTTCATCCTGTCAAATCAAAACCTTTGTAACACCTTATCTCCTTCTCTAATTGAACTGCAGCATATCTGGGGAGAACTTCATGAACTATCAAAAGTATTGGCAAAAACTCTTGTCATAATCTTGGTCATTCTCATAATGATTACTTCTCTGGTTGAAATTAAATAACTTTTGAAGCAATGCAACATTGCTGCTGCTTCAAAATTGATAGGCTTTATGAAAACGTAGAAAACAATTTGTCAGATCCTCAATGGGCACGAGGCCAGTTCAGCTACACCTACAATAATCAGTTGTTAGAGGCTCCTCACTTTTTTTCTGCCAGCAAGCCTGAAGCAATCTCTAGGCTGATAAGATCAAAAGAAACACTAGTATGTGTTATTAAACAAGAGATTATACAGATTCTTGTTAAAGCACTGTTGTTGGATCACGATTAAAAGATTACAATTGGCAAATGCAGACAGTAACTGAGCCAAGATGGGAAGCACCTGCCAATCCCAGAAGAACAGCACAGAATAAAAGAAGATGAAACTTATGATTTTCTAGTTCACAAGCTCCATATACGCACACACACACATATATATATATACACATACATATATATAACTAAACATTTCAGCACTCTTTATTTGTTTTCTCAAAAAACACTTGTCAAGTCTCTTCCCCTGTTTTTCATATTCTCTTAACCACAGCAAACAGAGCTACAACACACAGTGACAGAGCCACAGAACATCCCTTCTGAAAGCTCCTGAGGAGAGTCCACTGCTTTCAAGGACACATAACGCTTGAGAGACTTAGGCACAAAAAAGTAGCTGCCAAATGAAACAGTAGTTTCATCACCAACACATGCAAAAGCTTTTTATTATACCACTGGACTGAACTGAATTAAATTAAAAAATCTACCCTTCAAATCCACATTTAAAGTCTAAGATAGGGCCACTATGATCCTACTACCAGCTGACATGTTCCTCATGATGGCTCCAGATCTTGCTGTGCAGCTTTGTGCATTGCTGGGCCATGCACTCAGTTCAAGCTGAAGCTCCAGAAATTACTTTCAAGCAACATCAAATTATAGAGTCATCACTCCTCCTAAAGCACCTTTGTTTCGCTGATTACTGCCATGTGTCTTCTGCTGGCACAGAGATGCACAGACAAACAAATCATAGACATGATCCACCTGAAAGCAACTATTTTCTGCTCTCAAGGTCTGAATGGGGCCAGGGGCATGCAGATTAAGCCACATAAAGATCAAATCATAGCCTGATACTAACAACACAGTCAATTCAACCAGCATGATTTGATACTCCCTTATTTATAATTTTGACAAATAAACATGAATTAGTTGTGAATTGTTCAAATTAGAATATACTGAAAAGGCAGAATTAATGATATACTTGAAATACAACATTGCAAATGAAAACTACAAAAACACTACCATGTCTAAATATTAAATCCGTATGGAAGCCGAAATTTAAATCTGGTTATTTATTCTACAAGAGCTTTACAAATGTAGTACATACTAAAAAAAAAAGACATTTTCTTAGTAGTCTCTGCAGATGTCTTGTATTAAGCTTCTGAACATAACAGCTTAGCTCATGTTACAAATATCATCCAAGATTTCATCTCCACCATGAGAATTTCTGCTTATCTGTCTCTTCTTCTTCTTCCAGAGCTCATAATCACCAAAGAATTACAAGGTCCGATATTACCTTAGCATCCAAAAAGTTATTTGTTTACTGCAAGTTGTCTTTAAAAGTTTACAGGTGTTGAAATAATTTACTCGCTGTGAAGCACATGTATTAAAATAATATAATAAGAACAATACTTGGTAAGGCAGTGTCATCAAAGCCACTCTATCCAGAAATGATCCATACTGGTGAAATTTCTAAACAGTAGCAGAATGTGATTAAGTTTTGACAAGCATTAAGAGCTAGTAAAGGGACAGGGTAAAAGAAGTAGAAATAAATTTTCTATTTGGATAATTCAGAAATAAAAAGCAGGGTTTCCCCACTATTGCAACCATTTAACTATTATTTAAAGTGATGTATTTGATAATTAAATTAATATAGATGGATGAATTTTAAAATTACTAAAAATTTTGACATGCTCAGATTTATTGTAAACTACAACAGACAAATGGTTATTTTTTGGGCTCAACAGCTTCCTGTCCCACAGGCCGGAGCCCATAGCTGCCCTCTCTGTTCTGCTGGTGAGACCGTGGGCAGGGCAAGAAAGGGGCTGAGGAAGCCAATGCGGCAGCCAGGAGAAATACACATTAAAGAATGTGCTCAGGAAATGTGGATTTCTTTTCTTAAAAATGCTGGACAACTAACAGACACATACTCCAAATGCTATTTTGATATATACATATACAGCAGTATTTTGGTGTCTACTAATTGAGGATAAATATTTTAAATTTATTATAATTATTTGTGCTTATGCATAAATCCTGGCACCTTGCATATGACACCTTTTAACATGAGTATTCCTGTATCTCTCCACAATTTTGGCAGAGTTTTCATTAACATTGTGAACTACATGCATGGCTTTAGAAGTAGGAGCCGCCTTGAGAATGTGAGGAAGGGGAATAGCTCAAATGATAAGCTAAACTGCCTCTCACATTTCCCCAGATAGGAGACTCCACAATGCACAGCTGACACTGGCTGCCACTGTAAGATACAGTCAGCTCCTCAGGGGAACGAGGGCTCTTAACAAGTAACATTTATGTGAGCATGCCAGGAAAGACAGAATCAGACCTGACTGGAAGAGAGGGAAAACGTATTGTGTTATCTGTTGAACGAAGGAGTTCACGCTGCGAAGGAGTTCCTCTTCAGTGAATTTTCCTGAGGAGGTACAGATACTTCTGTGGCACGTGAAAGGAAGGACTTAAGTTGTGGCCACAGATACCTACTCCCTCCTGCTGCTGGAGCTCCCTTCTTGCTCGGCATCCGCATCGCTGCAGTAAGGCAGGGAACGGCTCAGGCTGCTGGTGGTGGCTGTGCTTCAGAGAGAAACTCATTTTGCTTTGGAGAGTCCCTCAGTTGGTCCTCTTAACCACTTCCTACATGGAGACTGAGTGGGAAGAGGAGATGCTAAGCAGAAGCCGTGAGAAGCACTATTATAAACTGTCCTAGCTCGATTCACAGTGCCTTTCCCTGTGTTTTTTTAAAGTATAATATTCTCAGACCTAAGAAATAGAGGCTCAAAACTTACAGAGAAATCAGTGGAAAAATAATGGTGTTTTACTGAAATACTTCATTTTAAAAGACTACACAGCACAGGTCCCCAAACCAGCAAACACTCATGCTTCCTCCTTTACAGAACTTTATTACACCTTGATTAGGGCAAACAGTTTAGATTATATTACACTCCTCTTTCTCTCAGCAGTTTTAAATTTGTCTTGTTTGTTTTACCAACAATTATTTAAATGTTAGAAGATCTGTCACCCACTTCCGCACAATATAGGTTCAGGAAAAAGCCTTGGCACTAGCAGAGAATACTACTGAGAAGGCAGATAAATTTTCATTCTTCTGCTATTGTTACTCCCACCACAACAGAGAAAACAATAAAATTCAAACAGTATCAACAAAGTGAAACACAGTTAACGTAAGATAATGCCCTTTGGTCATTGTTTAAATATTCTCTTAGATATTTAGAAGTTGGTACGGATGTTTATTCATGCCTAGAGGCATTACTCTGTTGCTGATCCCAAAACAGAATACAACATTTCAAAACTGGTACCTGGTAAAAAACTAAAAACATCACAATTGCCTTTAAATTACACTCCTGACACATTCTGCTCTACACCTCCACCTCCCTCACCCTTTGCTCTTCCCTGGGAAGGCAGGATGCCTGCCTGCACGCAGCTTCTTCTGCCAGGAGGTGGGCAGGGAGGGCTGCCACAAGGGCTGTTCCAGACCCTCACATTTCATCTTTCGTGGCATCCATCATGGTGGATAAAATTCCCAATGCATCCATACAGTAGTATGAGACCAGTAGGAAAAGGTGGAGAGGGGAGAAAAGGGAAGGGACAGAGATAATGTGGGCTACCTGGTTCACCAAGTCTCATGAGTCTGCTCCTGGAGAACTTTAAAAGTACTGTGGTACTTGGTAATACTGTGGATTTGTTTGTGGTTTTTTTTGATAATATAAATGAGGACACATTCAAATAGTATCACAACTGTACACAAAAGAGCTCAAAGAAAGAAGTCACCTTGATAAACAGTTTTAAAACTCTTTAAAGCATGTAATTAGCTAAAAGCTGGTTATCAAGATCTAAACGAGTTCATCTTCAAAGATTATTTTAATTTAGGAATATTGTTAATGTAAAGAGTAATGAAAATTGATTCTAGAAAATAGCTGTGCAATCCTCTGAGGTAACTGCAGCCAGCACCCATGTCCAAGACTATGATGCTGCACCCTAAAAACTACCGGGAACATGAAAAAGTTACAATGGGGAGAATAGCTGCATTTGTAACTGGCCACAGAGTCAATCACACAGCTAAGTTTAATGAGCTCTTGACATTATTCCAGTGTCTCTATGCTCATTTGTTTCAAATTTCTGGACACATTTCAGGAAGCTACTCAAAAAATTTCACATTTTTCATTACATTACGCAAATAATGTAAAATCATACATGACAGGACATCCATCTTATCTCATGTTAGTCAAGGAGCTAAGGATCTCCTCTAAGCTCTCCTTCATCTGGACTGTCTCTACACAGTTAAGGAGAGACTCAGGAAGCCCCCCTGGGTGATAAAGTAACAAGTTCAAATGGGAAAACTTTCCAGCAGCTAAAACTGAGTGAGAAGTCTGATCTCTCTTGCAAAACTTTCTCTTGCATCTTTTCCAGTGTAAACCACAGAGCCATCAAGCACTGTATCACCGCTTTCTCAAATGTCTGTAAATACATTAACTGATGGCTAGATAGAGTGTTACAGAGACTCTACCACAAACAAGATGTTTTAACAGAATTCTGAACTGTTGCTAATTGTGAATTTTTTACCTGTGTTTCACACTTGATTTTGCAGCAGAAACACAGCTAACAGTGAGTAAAAGTACCAGGTCTAAGCAGAGCACATAGTACAACACAGCAAAAGTTAACTTCAACTCTTTTATAAAATGCAAGTTCCAAATTTCAATACAGCATACAACAATTGTCCTGTGAGAACAACTTGCATCTGAAAAATGTCTTACTCCACTAATAACTTTAAAAATGTATTTTTAAAATGAATTTTTGTTAGTTTATGGAAAAATAAGGTAAGTTATTTTAATTATTTTTAAAGATTGAAAGGCTTATCATATGCATGATTTTCAGTTACAGAAGAAAAAAAAGATTATTTAAACACTTTTATTAATGCAACATCTGCATTTAATAGTTGATTACTCCTCTAAAAGACATCATCGATTATATTCTTCCCTGTAAAATTAAGGCTATAGATTTGAATCTTCATTGTATTTTCAAAATGTTATGAGCTTCTTTTTTTCCCCAAATATTGCATCCAAATAATTCTCAGGATCAAATCAGTCCTAAATGTCACCAGTCTACCTCAGCCTGGCTTGCCTGGGGAGCCAGAACACAAGTACATTTGAAAGACCTGTCTGGTTTGGTTGGCAGCAAATGATGAACAACATGAAGAACTACAAAGAATTCTTGTGATAAGAGAAAAAGTGAAAGAAAGCACATCATGAAGTAACGCAATACACTGAACTGTGTAAAATGACTCAACATGAACACCTTCAAATACAACAGCAAAGAGCTCAGCTGCTTTCTTCCTGCTCTCCAGAACACACCTGCTGCCCTTCTGAACTCTCTCATTAAGTATCACTCTGACACACACAGATGAGCTTCAGCTAGCAAAGATTACAGGGCTCCACACATTCAGGAAGCATAAGTTAATTCTGTATCTTCTGCACCTGTAGATGCATCACACACAGTGCAAAAGACCAGATGATTTGGTTAAGATCTAGCAGTTAAAGGCCTTTGTGATTACAGGACATGCACTCTGAAAGCAGTACAGCAAAAGGTGAACTGCACCCATAGGTGGTCATGAAATATTTGCTCCATTAAACTGACTCAAGTGTTCCAAATCGCCACTGTGAAACTCTGAATTTCCCAAGCTGAGGTGTGAGCAAATAAACTGCCAGCTAATGAAATAAAATGGCATTCAAAATGGGATTATACAAAAAGAAAACACCATTTAAACTTTGAGGATGATGGATGATCATAATATAAATCAAAAAACCCAAACATCCTTGGGCTCAAGGATGAGCAGTCGAAGACACCTTTGCATCTCTCAGCTAGTCCCAGACAAGCTCTGCAAAAACAAGACTAGGAACAAATTGTGGGGCCAGTTCCCTACTGCACCAAAATATGTTATCTTGATGTTAGTTGTACTCGACAGCATAAACGATCTATGAGAACATCTAACTGCAATGCAACAACACTAGAATCTTCTCTTTCCAACCACAATTTTATCACTTTTGTATCATTACCACTGAAAATAAGAGCTAAATGAAGTGTCACAGCTATTATATCAATGGGTTAACAAATTCAAGTCCAGAAAAACATGAACTCAAGGTAAAATTTCTTCCCTGCATATTGCAGCAATGGAATTGAAATTAAACTGAATTTGGATTAAATCCTGTTATCACTGGAAACTCTATTTTAAAAGTCAGCAGTTTTGGCATAATTATGTTTCTGGCCTGCTTCCTCAAAAGTCTCAAAAGACTTTCCTGTAAAACAGCTTAAGTGCACATCCTACTCTGTAAAATGACAGCGTGCATAATATCAGGGCATACATCACATACAGAAGACGTGATTTTTTTCTTTCCCAATAGGGCACATAAGAACAAATCAATCAATCAAAAAAAGATCTCAGCATATCTTAGTGAAAGTACCCTGAAACAAAAACTTCTTTCTGCTAACTTAGTAACAAAGACAACTGAGGTAAAAGAAGACACTTTAGTTATCTCAGCAAATTTCATTATTCCATATTTAAGGGAATGCTTTCACGAATACTTCTGAAATCTTTGAGTAAACTGCTAAGTCACAATTTTCAGGGAGGTCAGAGATTTTAGTCATTTCTCTAAATCTAAGGAAGAAACAGAAGGATTACATCTTTCCTTTCCTTCCTTAATAGCAGCCACAACAGTCCAGCAGTACCCAGCACTCACCTTTGCATGGACAAAGGGCTCTCAGGCGGAGGACAAGAGCTCCTTATATTCCACCAGCTGTTTATTTGGAGTATCAGCAGAAGCCTCTAATCTTACAATTTAGAACAGGCTTATTAAAATGATGGAAAAAAGAGGGATTTTTGTTGCTGCTGTTGCTACTTTTTTTTTTAATACCTTGCCTGCCTTGCCACCTTCTACCACTGTTACAAGCAATATTAAATAACTTGTCAGCGTCAGCTGGTGGAGAGAGAAATTCTTTGAGCTTTCAAATAATTCACATGTACATATCACTGCCTACTTTGCAAAAGGCATTTCTAGCCTAGAGCCATCTCTTCTTTTTGGAACCCGAAGAAAATATTTTGTGTTCTCTCCATGCACTCTCATTGTCATTAGGGACTAAAACTACTCCTTAGGTGAACCAGTTTCATTTTCACACTACCCAAGTTCAGGTGGTGGTTAAATAGAAACAGCTTTGTCAACACGAAACCACTAAAGGTAAAGAAATAAAAGGCATACAAAACATGAAAAAAGACAAACTTGGAGACAAAAGATCCCCAAACACGCTCATTTTAAAGGATTTATTTAAAAAGCAAAAAACCGAAAGGGAGTTGGGAACAGGAGAATATTCAGGGATTTAAATCTGAACCTAAAGACAAACCAAACTCTGTGCAACATCCTTGCGGGCTGCTCACAAATCACCAGCTCCTAAATTAAATACAGGAAATACTGTGTAACCCCCCCATATTTGTCATTATTTGCACTATTGTCACTATCTGCAAGGTATGGTTGACCTCACATGAACTTTAATGTTCATAGACTGCAGGGAATCATTACAGAAGTGAAAACCAGCAGACAAAAGCAGAGTGGAGCCAAGCAGGCAGCACATGTCCCAGAACAGCCAAAATTCAGACTAACAGATCAGGTTACACATGTTCAAGCAAATACACACCAGAGTAAAACAGGGACTGATAGTTTCAGCTATCAAATTACAGGAAAAAAAAACCAAACCTGTAGAAATGCAATACCACTATAGACAAAAAGTTAATCTGAACAATATTTATTAGATTGCTCGTGTTATAGACATTTGGTTGAAATTTGGAAAATAAATATAATAGTTTTGGTGAACAAAAATGAACTATTGTGCTCACATCAGTACTTTTAAATAAATGTCTTGCAAATAATAACTTAAGATACTTTATTCATGCAATCAAAATGATGCTATCACATAATAACAGTGGGTATTAATGCTTTTGACACTTTTGATTACTTACTTGGTATCAATTTCATCCCCAACTGAGAACAAAAGAAATATTGAAAAAAATCCTCAACATATTTTTAAGAGAAGCACATATGACCTGGGTATATTCTGTGTGCTGAAATAATACTGTCAGTAGATACACACAGAGACTCACACAGAGAAGAGTCATAAAGTAAAGCAAAAGCACCAGCCTTTCCAGGTTTAAAACCTTCTGGAGGGGGGATTAAAAAACAACTTCCTTCTCAGCAGGGTTGGACTCTTCTCCCACAGAAGAAGCAATAGGACAAGAGGAAACGGCCTTAAGATGTAGCCAAGGAAAGTCTGGATTAGATATTAGGAAAAAATTCTTCACTGAAAGGGTTATCAGGCATTGGAAGAGGCTGCCCAGAGATGTGGTGGAGTCATTGTCCCTGGAAGGATTTAAAAGACAAGTAGATGTGGGACTTGGGCACATGGTTTACTGGTGGACCTGGCAGTGCTGGGTTAGACTCAATGATCCTAGAGGTCTTTTCCAACTGTAACCATTCTGTGATTCTACTCCACTTTTCTGATGACTGCATCCAATTTCTGCAGTGACCAGGGCCTGAATAACATCTAGTCTTTACCATTACAAAGATATTTTATATGTCAACCAGGGAGAATATAACACGCTATTATTTCAGTTCATGAGTTTGTGTCTTTGAGGTGTTTTCTCCTGTCATACTCGATGTGCAACCACACGCTCTTTCAGGTTCCTGGGGTTTTTTCTGAACATCAGAAACCCACTTCTTTGAGCCAATTATTTTCAGACCAAACACTGTAATTTTCCATTTCAACTGTAGTAATGGCAAAGCTTTCAAGTGGGAGACAGCCTGTTACACAGAGTCTGGAGCACCACGTGAGCTCAGAACACACTTGAGGCTGTCCTCTTGCACAGCTTACTGTGTTTGCTGCACTCACTGATGCAGTTTTGCTCTTCTGTAATTTTGTTGCTTCTGTTACAAGGACAACAGAGCTTGGACAAATGTCTGTTCATCATGAGACCAGTTCGTGAAGACTCAGTAAAATGTATCAACTATTCTGATTCACAGAGTAATCCATTTTGTTTTCCCATTATATAAGTTTTTCCTACGTCTACTCACACAGGACTTCTTTTTTTTTAGCCAAGCATATCCCCTCCTCACTTCTCTATGCCCTACATCCTTATCACTTGCCATAAATCAAATGCTATTGCAGAATCATGCTATTCAACCCCTGGAAAAAATGAAACTGATAATCTGCATCTTTCCACGTTCCTTGAGAAATAATCAAGCAGAGCAGTACACAACCAGAAGTTATTTGTCAGATGAGATGACTCACTCAGCAGTGGGATAATAGCAGCATAGCCCTTATAATACATAAAACACTGAAGAAGGCAACAACAAAAGGTTGACAGGTAGGCAGAAAAGGAGTTCAATTTTTCTGGAAATTACAAAAGAGGATCATTTTGGTAGGGGGTTTGGTCTTTGTATAAATTGGCTACTCCCTTGCCCGAGAGTGACATGAAAGATATGTTTCCTAAAGCAAAAGGGAAAAAGGAAATAATGAAGACATTGATGGAGACAATATGGAAAAGTTCAACATGTTGACTTATTTTAAGTTTAGAAAAAATGTCAGGAATCCAGGAAAGAAAAAATATTACAAGAGGGAGGCATTTTTACTTTAATTTTTTAAAATATGTTGGAAAGAAAGTTAGATTATAACTTTAAGAGGAAATATTGCAGCCAATAAAACTGATTTAAACTCTCTAAACTGCAGCCAGGATCACGATTGAGGAATTAAAAAAATACCCATGAGAATCAAAGAAAATGTCGATTGGCTTATTTACAATAAGGCAAAATACAGGTTACCTGAGGAAGAATAACTCACTGGTATGACTCACAAAAAACATGAAACAAAATGGCAAGAACAGTTTTACCACTGTCCCATCCTCAATGGAGCTGGTCAATTTTGGACTAGTCATCAGTCTACTCACTGATATTTAGGAATAATTAAACCTGTCAGGACAAGGAAGAGGAATAAATTAGTACACCATTAAGAGTCCTTTTCAACCCTAATTACAAGCTGCCTTGCTTTTGTCAAAAAAAAAACCAAAAAAAACCATGTTAGGGGTTTTCTGTTGCTGCCTCTCTGTTCAAGAGCTTTACTTTAAACTGCAAAACCAAGAAACTAAACTGAGCCTTGCACAGGGTCCTTAGCTTGGTATCCATGTACAAATATCTCAACATCAAAGCAATTCTCAGATTGCTTCCAGAACTTCTGGCAGCGTTTCATACTATTCCTAGAACACCTACTTCACTACTGGGGCAATGAAATGCTTCTTCAAACACTGACCAATATTGTGCTTATTACCAAGGGAGAAGCACACATGAAAATATTGTTTGAGGGGAAAAATCACAGACCCTTATTACCATTTGGCTTCTTAAAACAAAAAACTTAAACTCATGACACATGTATCACAATAAAACTGAATGAGGGCTTAAACCTAGCAGATTTAATGTAAGAAACAAATCCAAGACAGAAAATTAAGCAAGAGAAGAATTAAGCAACTGAAAAATAAAAACTAAATACTTGAGAATTAAATTCTGTTATCTTCTGGTTTCTCTTGAAAATGTGTCTTCTATTGGAAAGCTTTGATATCAAAATTAGGAGCTTTCTCAGGTTTTACCCATAATAAGTACTTAACCTCTAGCAAAGAGCTTTTGCTTACAATTAAAAAAAAATGTTCACACCTGAATGGCTTTGATCAATAAAAAGCCTTACACAACTGGATAAACACTGCTGTGTATTCCGACAGACTGTAAAACTTTGTTAAATCTATAGAAATTAAAGGAAAAATGATTACATTAAAAAAAAACTTTAAAAAAAATTCCTCTCCCCCAAATACAGCACCATTTTTATCTGCTTGTTAGGTCACCTGAGCAGAAACTACTTTAGAATCATGTAACACATGACAAATCAGGCCTTATCTTCAAAGGTGGGGGGGAGGAGACCCAAAGGAATTTCAAACCCCTGAGATATCAACAAAGAATTTAATTATTAAGTGATTTACTACAGTATTGGGATCCTATAATCTGCCTATAATACAGGAATAGGTCAAAGAAAAATTCAAGCAACCCCAGTTCATTACTGTATCTTCAAATGTTAAATGTGTGTATTTTCAAATGTTTAATATAATGCCAGATAAGAACATCAGAAATAGAAGCACAATTCTTTCTTTCTTAAGAGATCTTGCATAAAATTCCTTAAGATACCCTGAGGGAATTAACAGAGACAAATCTGAACTCTCATCTATACTGGGAAAATGACTGAATTAGGTATTCCAGCAATAAAAGCAGCTTTGTCTAAGTTTAGCTCTCATAAAATCCCTACTTAGGGAACCTTTCGCATTCAGTGCTGTGGGACTGAAGACATCTTAATAGCAGGCAGCACAGAAATTATGTTGAAACTCACAGACAACCTTTCCCACAGTCTTCTGATCAGATGGTGAGACCAGCCCAAGGAGTCCCCCTTCAGCAGGCTGGCCCAGTTCGCCCAGCACCCCTCCAGCAAGGCTTGTACTCTTTAAGCACATCTCTCTGCCACAGCTCTCACTTCAGCGATAAAGCTGTAGAAACAGAAATCTTGTCGGCTGTTTCTACTTACTATAAGAAAAGACTTTGATAGCACCTTAAAAAACCCAACTGTTGAATACTGGAGAAAAAAAAATGGGGAGGGGTGAAGATGAAAAGAGATACCTTTAGAACTAACAAACTGTTCTCTGTGCTTCAGACATAAGTACAGCATTTGAAATGCTAAACAGGTGTCACTTTTCATTCCAGAATTAGCAATGTAACCTCAAATTGTATTTTTTTTGCATAAAAATGCCTTGAGGTAAGTGACCGAGTGAGGAACCTTTTCTTAGCCAGCTATTTGTCACCATGTCCATTGTTGAGCAGTGCTTTAATAACTTTAAAAGCATGTATTAATACTTTAATATATGTCAAAATATTTATTAGTCAATAAAATTAAATTTCTTTATTTCTACCTTTTGTATACAAAATTCCAGTACCTAGAACAGTATTTCCCAGATTATTGTCACGTTAAAATAATCAAAATATTTTGTGCATCTCAATGCCAAATGATGTTTGTAGAAACTGCATATACTGAAACGGAAATAATTTATACTGGGAGATTACGTTATGAAAAAATAGTCATTTAAACCAGATTCACAAGTACAGTTCACTGCTGGAAGCGCACGCTTTGGAAAATAAGACATTTAGCATCTCACACTGACGTTTTTTCTTGATAACCACTATCTCTACCAGACCGCACTGGTCACCAGTTGCTGCTCTTATATGGCTCTCTTCTATTCAAGATGAAACAAGAGAATGAACTTGAAGATCTTTGGTGTCTACCAAGAACATGGAAAGAGATATTAGCCAATCTTTCCTTTAAACATCATCACTGCCATTCAAATAAAAAGCCAATGAAGGGCACTTTCTTTAAGCCTGATAAACAGTTCCAGGATCAGATCTGATTATGTAAAAGTTTGGAGTTTCAGCAGCTTAAAAAAGCTTTCAAAAAAAAAACCAAACACATTTTATTAAACATATGTGCACACTTCCAAATGTCAGGAATTCCAAGCACCTTTCTTATGACTGGAAAATGAGTGTGTACCCACTCACAGTCTCTTTACACACTCATAGTCTCTTTACACAGTACTTTCAAAGTGAAACTGAGTTCAAGGGCATGCAGATGACACAGGGAAATTTATTCGTCTACATTTTTGTCCTGAATTTACACAGAGTCCAATAATCTGTAATGAATGCCACAGAGAGGAGTACAATGTGTACAAAATATGCTTACTGGAAAGAAATAGTTCCACATCTGCCTCTGTTCAGTTCCATCCTGCACAGACCGCAAAATGCCACAGCTCAGAGTGAATTCAGAGATGTAAGTTAAAAATGAGTGTTGAACTCCTCTTACAAACAAGTTAATGGAGATTTAAAAACCACACATGCATAGGAGTCAAAGCACCTGCCAGAAAGGAGCTTTGTAAAGAACACAGTTCATCTCTCCCTGTGCTACAAACACTTCAGTAATGAACAAAAGGAGGCAGCAAGGCTGTTACTGTTAATCCAATAAAACATTTTCTTCTAATTAGGAATGAAGCTTAGCTTCCAAACTTCAGTGAAATTTCATAGGTAGGCAAAGAGTATGATTCATCCTATATCTCAACAATATTATTAGTCCTAAATTTCTAGCATGAAGTTTACAAGGCAGCCTGAGCATCCCCCATCACCGGATGGTTGCAAGTAACAGAGGTTGCTCCTAAAACCTAAACTGCAAAACTCCCAGAACCTAACACTCCAGGAGACCACTCGAGTTACCAAGACCAGTGCTCTTTTACTGCAGGTAACCCCATTAATTAGTTTATGACAGGAATTAAGTACAGCTATTGCATGACCTATTGCAAAATAAGCAGTGGCACTTTGCCTATATAATGAAGAGAGAAAAAGCTTACTTTTCACATGTACTTGTAGGACTCCAAGTCAATCACCTATCCAAGCCTCATTAGAAGATGTTAACACTAAACCTTTTCCCAGACTTTTCCCAAGTTTATTTAGGTAGTCAGCTGTCCAAGGCAGGTATCATCCCTTATTAAGTTCATGCAGTTCCTGGCACACATTGCTGGCACAACTGCAATTCAGGTCTCTGGTCCATGTGTCTGTCTTTCACTACTTTGTCACATGGTGGGTTTTGTGAAAGACCTCGGGCCTCCTTCGAGAAAGGAGGTAAACTGAGATTGCATAGTAAAGATGGAGGACACCATCCTCATTTGCCTCAGAAAATGCCAGCCTGAGTAGTTCACATCATAAAATAAATATACATATACACATATATGGAATATATATAATACAATATAATAAATATAAACCAAGGCTGGTAACTATTCCAAGGATTCTAAATACAAGGCTAAGACAGTGCTCATCCCAATGAGTTTTTCAGTGTTCTGATCCTAAAAAAAAAAGAATTAAAAAAAAAAATCAAAAAACAAACAAACAAACAAAAAAACCCTAAACCTTCAAGTACATGCTTAAATTATTATTTCCTGTCTAGCAAAAAGCTTAAGTCACTTGTTTGGTTAAATACTGTTGAAATCAAGGGGACCTATGCACACTCTTAAATTCACTCCCTACTGAGTAAAGCACTAGAGCATGTGCTAAACATGCCCTTGGGAATTAGTGTCTCAGGCTGCACACTCTCACAAATATTTAGGCACATGTTTAGTTTTGTTACTATGATTACTTCCATTGATAAACATGTCCATAGCTGTTAACAGGAACAAGACCTGGAGCACTACAGGGGAGGTAATCTACTGAACAAATTACAATTGCAATATTGCTTCTCTTTGTAATTACAATCCCAGAGGCAAATGAGAAATTCCTCCATATGAAGAGATACGAGTCGAAAGTGTTAAGGGGAAAAATATACTACAGAAGTAAAGCAAGTTATTATCACAGCTGACACACAGAAAAGTAAATTTTCTTTGCTCAGATCCACATCTTTTCCATACTCACAGTACTTCACCAGTACGTAAATCCAAAACAACACAGTACCCGCAATTTTAATCCCACATAATTAATGAACAGTTTTCCCTCTTACTTCAATCAGAACCCCCCATATAGGAAAATATAAGCCAATTGATGCCATATGTCCTTCTGAATTGTTATTCCAGATGTATTCCCTGTATTCCTTGGAGTCACAGAATTGAAGTTCCTGTTTCCTTGAAAGGTAACACATTCCTGCAAACTCAAATGAAGCAATTTTGAGTATAAAGTAGTTTATTAGTATGATTCCTTTTTTTTTTTTGTAATGTTCATTTCCTTCAGCATTTTTTCCTGTAACCTAAGTACAAAATAAAGAAACAGTTTACCTATAACATACTAAATTGTCAAGAAGCACAAATGAACTTAGTTTTAGCTTTTAGCTTGAGATTTCTCTGGCCAGAATGGTGACCTTATACTTAGACAGGCATTTGAGAACTAATTTTTAAGTTTTCATTTCCATTAACACAGACTAACACAGAATCCCCACTCTGAAGCAGTGGGATGTGATTAGAACACTTGCTTTTAAAACACTGCAACGTTTTATTATCTTTCTCTTTAGCCTTGTAACAAAGAAAGAAATAAAAATGCACCATTTTTGTGGGAATATTTGCTTAACTGAAGGTTAACGGTGCTCTAAGTACTGCTAACAGAAAATCAGAAGTGGGGAAGGGAGTTGCAGCAATAGCTTTCCCACACTGCCCTGCCAACAACCTCAACCTTGTTGGGCCATTTTCTCTAAGGGCTAGAAGTAATTAAGTTTCATTGCTAAATCAGTCTTGAGCCTGTCTTGAGCAGAAAAATCACTTATGCTTAATTGCATGCGGTGATGTGGTGAGCAGTCCATTAGGCAGACTGCAGATACCAGTTTACTTTTTGCAGCTCTGCAGGATACTTATAAATGAAAGGTCATTATTTTATCCAGGCAGTCACTTGTATAATACATATTTCCTACAGAAAACAGTTCTACTTCAAAAGAGGCTCATTATTTGAGTTTTTGTTACATAGTTCTACTAAATATTATTTTGAGGGTTGTTTGGTTTAAAAACTTGAGGTTTTGAAACTTAGAAACAATGAAACTGAATATTTCTTCTTCCCTAACAAACATATATTTAATAATTTTATTGCAATTTTATTGATTATAGTACAAGTATTTTAAACCAAGTATATTTTAAAAAACTAAACTGCCCATCAATTTTAATACACATGAGTAACATAAATATGTATAGTCACACACAGACATCTGAACACATACTCATGTCCAGAGGAATGTTCTCCATGACCAAGAAACTCTACAGACTGTTTGCTAATCAGAATCACATATTTTTCACCTGATTCCGTGAACAAGAGTTATTTTCCATAAAATTGTAACCGACAGGAAGAGATTGGTTTCATGGCTCAGAGTGGGAGAATTGTTCCAGCAGTTCATGCACCCTAACATTCCTGCTGCTGGCAGAATAGCTGACAGATCTTCACCTATTGTAATCATCTTGCACTGAGGTATCAGTCAAGAAAGACAATATAAGCCTTTCTAAGATGACAGGGATTAAATACTGTAAAAATATTACAATAAATTATTACAATGAACCAGTGCAGACTGTTACTACAGACCTTTAGCAATGCAAAGTTCCATTACACCCGTTATTCCTGATTCTTGAATACCCACAGTGCTCACACCTGAGCAGTGAGCAATAGCATTAGATCTTGTCCATAACAACAACTTGCTTAACATTTGAGATAGCACCTAAATTACCTCAGGCTAGACTGTTCTCCTGAACATGCTGTTAGTTAGGCATAGGGTTGGCATCACAGAGCAAATGCATAGGAGGTCTTTAAGAGAAGGAAGATCAGAGATTTTTAAGTTTGACATTAATGCAGATCACTGGAGTCTAGTACCAGAGTTATTGTGTAAAAAAGCCAGTTGTGCTCACCCAGCAAGGATCACAACCTGTCACGTAATGGAAATGCTCCAGAGTTTCTTCTCCCCATCTCCAAATAATGTCACACCAGAAATACTACACTCCTTTTTCAGTATCAGTTCCCGATCTTAGTCAATCTCCCCATACATTTGAAAAGAGCAACAGTATTTTCCCACACCTTCACTTTTTGGAAAGAACATTAAAACCCCTAGCCTATATAAGTTGGAACTGCTTACCTTAGGTACTGTCATTTGATTTTTCTACAGCTTAAGAGAAGTTTATGTAGATTTTAACTTTTATATAATATTAATCAAGTATATGCCATATAAAAGTATCATTATTCTAGTTTTATACCTATGGAAAAATGTTTGAAAATTTAGGTCTTTAAACACGAAGAGAAGCACACAGAATCACAACAGGATTGTTGAGGTTGGATGGGACCTCTGGAAGTCATCTAGCCCAACAGCCCCTGCTCAGGCAGGGCCAGCTACAGACAGATGCCCAGGACCATGTCCAGGCAGTTTTGAGTATCTCCAAGGATGGAGACTGACACACCTTGCTGGGCAACCAGTGCTCAGTCATCCTCACAGGAAAAAAGTGTCCCCTTGCATTCAGACAGCATCTCTCATCTTTCAGTTATTTTCTGCCCATGGCCTCAGGTCCTGAGAACTTGGTGCCATATTCTTGGCACCCTCTCTGCAGGTGGGCAAGATCCCTCTTGAGCCTCCTCTTCTGCCAGCTGGATAGCTGCAGATCTCTCAGCTTTACTACCTTCATGGCCCTTTGTTGGACTCCAGCCAGGATGTCCATGTCTCTGTTGTACTAAGGAGCACAGAACTGGACACAATTCTCCAGGTGTGACCTCATCAGTGCTGAATGCAAGAGAAGGATCACCTTTCTTGGCCTGGATGAATGGTTTGCCTAATGCAGCCAGGACACCAACAGAAACACAAAAAAAACATGCTTCGAATTGCATTTTGATTTATGTAATCTGTTTACATACAGGGCAATTAAAAGGTTACCAAAGATTATTATTTCATGTTTGTGTGTGTTCAACAATACTTTAGTAAGTCTAACACATGGACAAGGAGCATAAAATAACTTGAATTGAATGAGAACACAATTTTCCAAAAGAAGTATTACATTTAATTAGCTGAGAATCACTGAAGTAACATTTACACTAAAATTAAGACATTCCTCCTTCAAAGTGACTGTTGAGCCTGGAAATGAGAAGGTTGCATGGAGACCTCATAGCAACCATCCAGTATCTCAAGAGAGCCTACAGGGAAGCTGGAGAGGGACTCCTCATCAGGAACTATAGTGACAGGATAAGGGGGAGTGGCTTCAAACTTAAAGAGAGTAGGTTTGGATTAGACGTTAGAATGGAATTCTTCACTGTGAGGGTGATGAGGCACTGGCACAGGTTGCCCAGAGAAGCTGTGGATGCCCCATCCCTGGAAGTGTTCAATGACAGATGGGATGGGCCTTTGAGCAATCTGGTCTAGTGGAAGGTGTCCCTGCCCATGGTGGAGGGAGGTGGAATTAGGTGCCTCTTAAGGTCGCTTCCAAACCAGACCACTCTATGATTTTATGACTCCACATGCAGCAGTGAGTTAGCTGACATGCATGTATTTACATTGCAAAGTGTTAGAGAAAGTGGCATGAATTCATACACTGGCAAGGCTATTTATTACTCCAACAACTTCAACCAAACTTGCACAGAAAGTGAAGATCAGTTGAGTGTATGCTTTAGTGACATTTAGCATTCTTAAATGCATACAGGAATGTGAACAAATTCTTAGTTTTATCAGTTTAAATATCTTCTTACAGTTGCCTATTTCTTAAACTCTCTGAATGAATTAACATATAACACCACAGAAGTGAGAAAGAAGCATTATTCAAGCACCAACCTCCGGTGGCACCTACTCTGCCTTTCCTCACACACAGGAGTAAGAATTTCCCTACACGTGATCTTTGCTCTGGCAGAACGATGGAGTAGCAGGGGGCAACTCTGGGGGCAGGTTTTAAGTACAAAGCAAGATGACAGCTTCATTCCAAGGCTGTGACACAGACCAAAAAAACCAGATTGGGATCTAAATATATTTCCTTAAATTTAGTTTTGTTGCCATCATTTTTTATTGTCGACTTTTGCCATGCATTTACTGCTTTGCTGATGGAAAAGAGTAAGTAATCTGACATATACAGGCTAAGTATTAAGGAACAAAAGAAGGCAAGTCTTTAAAATAGGTAATTCCCTCCTTAACTCCTTGCCAATACCTTCTTGGTGAAATAGACCTGGTGAATAGTTCCGAGCATAATTTAATTTACTTTTTAGCCTTGTGTTTCACTTCACAAAGGGAAGTTATGACTGTTCTAAGATAAATACATACCATCAGCCTGCACTGAAGAAAATTACATTATAATAACAATAATGCCTAGCATGATATGTGAAATGCTTAAAGTACTAAATCCCATTGTTCCACTCCACGAAAAATAGAGAGACTATATTTTCCATACACTTAAAAGAAAAATACAAAGCATGAGTCACCTAGATATTATTTCACTTCTGTTTTGAAAGTTAAGTTCTCAAAGTTTCCAAACTTGTGTGTTACCTTTCTTCAGTGGTACCTCTCCATATTCTGAAATATGAAGCCACTATCCTATTTTCAGATATTTATACCTTAGAATTATACCAGACATGATTCCTACACTGCATTAATTTTTTTACATTCCCTAACAAATTAATTCCATCACCTCATTTTAAAATTAGAGTATGTCAATACTTTATCAAGGCTTGAGATGATTTTTAGTAAGAAACAGAATAACCTGAAGCAAATGGGATATTAAAAGAGAAAAAAAATTCCTCATACTCAACTATAATTTTGAGACGAATTTACTTCCCTCTTCATGGTTAAAAATTAATTAAAAACCTATAAACTGCTTAAAATGGATAACCCAGGGCAAGCTAGAAAAAAACATCTTCACACGACTGAATACATGGCAAAACAGCACTAGAACACTGTACACTGAAACACCTCAAAGGCAATCTGGTGGTTTTCCTCCCCAGGGTTCAATGGCATTCTCAATCTCTCTCTCTCTCTCTCTCTCTCTCTCTCTAATCAAGCTTTAGTTTTCACTACATTTAATCAGAAGAATTATTTACTTTTGACTTAATTCCAGATAACATAGATAAGGTATGCCAGTCTTTGGCAATTAAATTACCTTTGAACTGTTACCCATTGTGACCTGCCAGAAGGATTTTCCAGATCCCAGTACTATTTTTAAAATACTTCTGACACGTATGCCCCAAACCAAAACCTTAAATCAGTAGACTATAAAACAATGGATATATTTTATCAACTTGCTTCTTCTTTACAAGAAGTTATAAAAAACAAGCTCCATACTACTTCCCAAATCATTTCAATAATGAGAACGCTGTACCTGTGTAAGCCAATAATTTAAATGAGTTGATAACTGATGTTTCAGAACACTGTTAAAGAATATTTTTTCATTTTAAAATTTTTAAAAACACATTTCTTTTGAAAAAGCTAAAAATTAAAGTATCATTCTCTTGGGGACAGAGAGAGAAGAGACCTTCATTTAGATGAAAAGGGACTCAGACCTGCCTGCAAGCAACTCCTTCCTTTTAGTTTTGCCAATACCTTTCAAATATTAGTGGGCAATTAGAAGAGAAATGAATACCGAAGCCTACTGGCACTTTGGATCTTACACCACATATTCAGAAAAAAATGATTCAGTTAAATTTTACACTGCTTTGCAACATATTAATTTTAAAAAATACACATATTTTCTGTGCCAGCAACCTTTAACCAAGACAGGAAAAACCCAGAGGAGAAGATCCAAGAGTTTGACAATTCTATTTCGAAGGCAGAAACAGCCCATGAAAGTTGTGACACCACCTTAAAAAAAAAATTGAAGTTTCCTTGTACCAAGCCTGGTTTGCTAGCAATCACATCCCTGCAGCGAGAAGAGACAAGGCTCACTGCCCAACAGAACTGCCTTTTAAACATGCCCTTGGCTAAAGACAGAAGCTTAAGTAGTTGAGTGCCTTCAGGACTGCAGTGTAACTACAGTGTCTCTACTGCTGCAAGATTTATGTAAGTCTGAGAAAACATCTTTCCTCACATATTAACATGACAGTACCGAAGTATTCAAGTAAAAGTATGGAAACCAGAGATGCTAGGGGTGTCTGTGGCAGCAGAACTCTTGAATCCTGGATAATAAAGACATCTTTGTGATTGGAAGGCATGAGGGTGAGGGGATCAGATGTCCACTGTCCCACTGCCATTCGGTTTCTAATGTGCCTGTAAGTGATTATTCCTGGTATGCCCCTGAGCTGAAACCACAGTAAACTGCGCACCCAAAGGAATTTTATTTAAATGAAAGTTAATCTCAAATGATTCCTGGTACTTTGTCAGAACCTATAGCACAATCATTTATGAAGTATTCCTGGGTTTCATGTATTACAAAAGAAACTGGCCAAAAACACAAGAAAAACATCATTGCAACAAAACCCAAATTTAAGAACCAAATATAGAATCCTTTATATGGAAAAGAGATCATCATTTAATGAATACTTAGTTCCATATCATCTTTACACAACATCATGACAACTAAATATGATGACAGGTGTCATAATATCTCTTTTGAATTGCTCCAATAGAAAGTAAAATTAGAAAGTCCCTCCTCATGAAAAGAGTTATTACAGTTATAGTTAATAATACAGAAGTTTCATTTCTATATTACTTTAACTCCACAGGTGAGTTTCCAGGACTCCACACTGCACCCTGCTATGGCACAGAAGACTGGGAAGAAAGAGGGCACAGCCAACCTGAGCTAGCAGCAGTGTCACTTCAACAGCATACCCTCCTTTCCCAGGTTCTTTCTGTACATCTGTGGAATGAACAGCAGTGCTGCACAAAGGAGCATTTCATATTGTTGTTCCCACTGTTATATATTCACTTGTAAAAATAGAAAAGAAACCACATTTTAAAGATACTGACTAATCCCCTTGTATAACTTTTAGCTAAAAATGTAATCAAATACATCACTGGTATTTACTATGAACACAAAATCCACAGAAAATACTTTTTACAGATAAGTGGGCTAAATTCATGAAAGTTTCACTTCACATTACTTAATTTACAGAAAACACACAGAAAGAAAATGTAATTCTGAAATCTGTCAAAAACCGCTTTAAACAAAAGCAAGGACTTGTCTTCTTTCAACAAAGTCCACTTTAAAGCATGGGTACATACTGTCATAGCAATGCATGTCATTACATGTATTACACCATAAGGCCATAAGCCATTTTAGGTTAGAAGTACAATAACTACTAATATTTTTATATATATCTATACTTCAAATTTGGTTGAGAATTATATTTTTATAGCTATGAATAGCCCAGCCTCATTTCCTATGAGGGCACTGGCTTGACAACTCCCTTTCAGCTGCACTGCTACTGTATCCCCAAGACAAGACACACACACATGGGTGCACATTTGCTGAACTTTGCCCATTCTTCCACACGGACAATATAACTGAAAATTCTCAAAGGAATCGCAATCAGCAGCAGCAAATTGCCATAAAAGGTAAGAGGTTGGTCACTAGTTCACCTGAACATGAGCTAAATAGCTGTGGAGACAGGACACCCTATTCAGCCTCCTCCTGCTTTCTGTTCCAGTGTAATATTCACCACACCCTTAGACGGCTTTGGATGGCTGTGTCTTCAGGCACCCCAGCTAAATTCAACCACTACCGTGAACTGAATCTCCCCGAAACCTTAAGGCACTGTCTGGTAATCCCTTTGCCTACTTTATTTTCCAAGGTATTTCGTGAACAATGTTTTTGTGTAATTTGGGCGGGGGGAAGGAAAAAACCCACCAAATATCCTATATAAATGGCATTCACTCATAATGCTACAGACTGAAGACTGTTCCTTTCTTTGAAATTTCTTCAAAACATCTCAGCTGCTGAAGAGGTTATAAAATAGAGCCCATCATGCAGCCTAAGTTATTTTTTTGTTCTAACTCTTGCTCTTCTACAAAATATTATTTACTGCCTTTGCCATCACAAGGCACTACATGAAGATTTTGAGGGTTCCACCCTACTGAAGGTTCCCCATATGCCTCAACACTTCAGACAGAAGAACACAATCCATGGAGTACATCCCTTCTTTTCTTCAGTTCTGAGCCAGCAATGGGTTTTTTTTTTCCCCTGAGAGAATGAAGGAACTCTTTAGATATATATCTTTTTTAAAAGTGCCTCAAACATTTTTCAGATGAAAAGTGATTAAGACAGTTTACAAATTCATGAAGATCTTGCAAAAAACAAGCTAACAGCCATAGAGATCATGCATAGCTGGTATCAGTTCTAGCTCTTTGGGAATCATGCCTCTACCATTAGATCTGTTGTCCCTGTCAGACTACATATTTCATTGTACTTTTTCCATTAAGGGATTCCACTCTCTCCCTTTATCCCTCTGCTCCTTCTCTGTGTGCATCTGTTTCCCTCATCTACAGGGACTGAGAACATCAGTCCTGTAAGCTCACTGTCCTGATCAGATCTCTCCTTCTTGTACAGCATCTCCATGTAATGTACAACGCTCACGTGACACACTGGCTCTGGTATATCACTTGTGTAATCTGAGTAAAATTCACCATTTCCAGTAAAACTGGGGAAATTTTCCCTCTTTCTGTGTATAGTCATCAAACTTAATCTCAGCTTGTGCCAAATGTATTCCGTCCTGCTACCATGCACCCAGTGACTTGTCACAGCCCATGGCTGCCAACCCTTACTCCCTCCTCCTTATGTCTCTCCCTTGGGGGTTCAGCACATATCTGTAGAAGCTCCAGGAGATGCAGAACTGGGAAGCACGAAGAGTCAGCTCTGAAGCAGGAGCCTCCTCATATTCCTCTTCTCACCTTTTCAGCAGGCAGGCTGTCACAGCTCTTGTTTCCATCACTGCTGCCACGTCAGCCAGTACCCACAGAGGCGGGTCTGTCTGGAAGAGACTGGACACTGTAGGGAACTGATGGCAGCAGACCAGAAGCAGAAGGAACGGCTGGAGAAGCTCTCTTGGTGGTGCCAGGTCCGGACTCCCCAAGGGCACAGCTCTCAGCTGTGCCAGTCACCGGCTCTCAACCTTGTGTCGTTAATGAAACGCATCCTAAGACATCTGTGCGGAAGCACAGCCATGGGATTTGGTGTGATCACATCTGCTCACACAATTTTTGGATCATTTGGAAATCAGCCAGAAGTGCTAACAGAAATTAATAAGGCTCTGCCTCATGCTCCATCCCCAGAACAAAACAACTGACAGAAATAACTAATTAACATGAACAACATATTGAATCCTGAGAATGAATTATGCTTCTGGGTTTGATTCACTCCCATGGATGCTACTACTCTTCAATCCAACCAGAAGGAAGGGAACTGCTGAGAAGATTCTTCAGGAACATCTGTAACAATATCCCTCAGTTAAATAAATTTTGGCACTATGCACCCGATTTTGTTAACTAGTTGTGGCAGCACAATTTTCTAAACTCTCAACAGTAATTTTACAAACCACATGCAAAAACAAAAAGACCACACCTGTACAACCTCATTTTTCAATTTCTTCGAGGATAATAAAGAAAAAATGTAAAAATTCCATACGCAAAAAAGCTTGATAAGGCCAAAGGAATGACTAAATGTTGAAAGGAGAAAAGAGATTGCCTGTGGACATTCAATATTATAAATTATAAATCCACCTAATGATGACAACTGGATCCTAATGAACAGTGTTCATGCATCCTGGTTTGCCTGTAGAAGGAATGTTTGCATATTAATCTATTCAGCAGTACAGAATACTGTCATTTTTTTACTTGTTATTTAAAACAAACAGATATGATTTTTGCCTTCTAATACTGAACAGTTTTACTCCCTCTCAAATTTTAAATGGTGTTACATTTTTAAGTTCTAATGTGAAAGCTGAACAGCACTTTTGCACATTTGGACTGCTGCCTCTGTATTTTGGAATTTCCTTTTAAAAAGCTTCCTCATTTTGATTTTCATTGCCAAATTCACACTTCTCAAACAGAATACAGTTCTTTAGTAACTAACAGAACTTTAGTTCACACTCAACTTTTTTCTGGCTCCCTTTCTACTTACGCACTGTGTAAACATTCAGCGATTTCTTGGAAGAGCTAAACAAAATTTTAGCATGACTCTTGATAATTACACGTTTCCTCTGGAAAAATTAGTTTTATTTGACAAATGTAATTTCTCATTTTCAGACTAAGTAAAGTATAATTACACAATGGAATTTAATGAAAAGATCTCCCTTGAGCAAAACCATTTGCCCCCTGCCTAAACCCTGATAAAAATATAAGAGAGGAAAAAGGTAACTTCTCATTTCTCCCACTGCCTTCTTACACAAAAAGCCAATCCTGGACAATTATTACATGTTTTATCTATAAATTATCTAGCTTAGCCTTAACTGCATTTTTACTGAGGTCCAAGGAATACCTCAGAAATAGTATCATAAGAGATCGTATGCCAACATGAAGTTCACTATCATCAAATGGATGCACTTTCTCCCACTTTCTTTCTTGCTAACCATGGTTACATCCTCTCACCACTTATTTTACTGCTTCTCATCTGGTTCTCTCTAGCCCTTGAGGTGGTTTAACTGGTAAAAGATCAGAGGGAATATCTGAAGAAAAAAGTAAAATTTTTCCTACCACATCAGTGGGCTGAACTGGCTCAACATAAGATGTATCAGACACAGAAATTACTAATATCATTCACAACAGAGAACATCATGCCTACAGTTGTCCCAGTATTTTGCACTGCAAATAGTACAACTAGTTACATTGGATTTTTCCATAATTCACACCATTCACTGGGTAACTACAGGAAGTTTTTGGCATTAAAACATAGGAAATTAAGTACCCTTCACTGAAAAAAAACTAAACAGGAAATTTGGAAGGGCTGCACATATTCAGTAACTAACACCTCTGGAAATTGCATTATTCTTCTGTAGAAAATAGCAGTACATGAAATACATAGAGGATCCATATATTCAGAAAAGCGAAAACTACAGACAATGGCAGAACATGAAATCTCAGGTACATCTTCAAACACTGACACAAAAATATGTTACTTTGTTGCAACAGAGAAATTAAGGCAACCACATCAGCATAAGGAAGGAACATTTTACAGCGCAGCTGGGATTCCAGGGTCAGTGTAGGACAAGAGTCCAGGTTGAATGCTGTGTCTCTGCTAAGAACTTTTCACAAACTTATGAAGGATTTGATCAAAATCATATTACCATGAAAAAACACTGAGGTTTCTAACATTCAGAACCCTACACACTGTAGTGTCCAGCTGTGACAATGCCCAGATCATCCCTCATTTCCAGTGTCATGACTGACTGTAGTATTTTATTTTTTAAATGAAATTCAACCTAAATTGCACCACCTCATATGGGAGATATTTAATCATTAACATTCAAAACAATGTTTATCTGATATAAAACCACACAAAGAAGGAAAAAAACATTAACCATGAAGAGAAGCATTTATGAGCTATATAATATTCAAATTTATTTAGACTCTTTAGAATAATTAATGTATTAATACTATATATATTACAAGAAGTTACTATTTCTTGAAATGAACAAAGGATGAAGTAACCTCTCCACAGCCACACAGTAACAAATATTGACATCACGTGAATTGCTCTAGATTTGACAATCTTTAATACAAAAAATCCAGTGAAAAACTACCTATCTGAAAGGCCATTCTCTTGAGTCACTTTTATCACACAGCTAAGGTACGATTGAAGCAAAGAGAAAAACAGAATGTTTTTTGAAATATAATTCATTTCTGACTGGGCAGGATTTAAGTTCCCATTCTCCTTTAAAAAAAGTATGCAAGTTATATATAGTCCAGCTCACTTCACTTACCTTAAGACAGCGTGTCTTCCAGGAATTTATAAAGCACTGTATTAATAAAGCATTATATCACACATAAACAAAAAAGAAACAAAAAGTTTCAGATATATTTAGCCTTACTTCTCCATGTCTTAACGGAGTAATAGCTCCTCTTGCTACGGCCATTCGGAACAATGTTTCTGTGGCCTGCATCAACAAACACATATACAAATTCGTTATTAAAAAACAGACAACGAAGGTCATGAAGATTTGTTTCAACTTTTAAAACATTTTTAAAATTTTCTGCTACCTTTCAGCACCTATCTTACAACTTAAAAGCTCCAGTAACTCCTTTAGAACAATGTGCACAGCTTAGGCAAATGTTTATTGCAAGGTGAGACAGGTATCAAGGATTTTGGTCTCAGCGTAAGTAACCACCTGAACAGTACAAGGTCCCTCAGGCAACACTGTAGCAGTTCCACAAGATTCTGTGCAGGTTATAGATGCTCAGCCCCAGATAAAGGTCTTCCAGATGTTGTCAGATAAAAGTGGGGTACTAACAGCTATATGGTATTTCACAACTCATTAAACTAGTTTTTTAATTGCTGTTTAATAATATACATTTGAATTGTCAACAAGTATGAAAAAATAGTACAATGCAGCTCTTTTCCTAAAAGCACCTGAGTCCCTCTTAACTCTCAGCAACGGTGGGATTAGAAAACACAACACTGTCATGTGCAAATGGCAGGGAACATAACTTGGGGAAATCTTTGAAGTTAATCTTTAATTAGGTTGCATAACTTTCTGTGTTAGTTGGCCCATCCTTTCTTTAATCCAGTGGGGCAATTAGAACGTACTTTTGATATAGATACAAGTTACTGGCTCAATGCAGGCTATAATAGGTTCTGTACCACCTATCTTTCTACAAGCTGGTTGCAAAACAGCATGAAAAATATTCACAAGTTACATAATTCATAGATTGGCACATCAGCCTACACATGAACAGATTTGTTTTAAAAACTTGTTTCCACAGCAAATAGTGAAGCTGGTTTCAATTTCAACTGTAAAAAGGCATGGTTTTAATATCTGGTTCTAATTTTAAAATACACCCTAACATTTAAGGATCTATGTTAAGGAGTAGTCAGCAGGCTGATTGGAAAGAAAAAAAAAAAACCACCACATTTAGAAAGTTTACAAATAAAGCAGTTTGCAGTAGCTGATCATCTTTCTAAATGCTGATTTTAAAAACAAGCAGCTCAATGCTTCCATGACTGCATGACTTGCTGGGTTCCCGCGACACTACCTTAAGACAGCTGTATCTCAACAAATGTGATACCGCAGATCTCTCGAGATTAATTCCTCAGTCTTCCTAGACGCAGATTAAGCGAGTTTTACCTTTTCTAAATAATTTGCTGCAGAAAATAATTTAATAAAAAACCTTTTAATTACCTTATGTTCCCCCCACACACCTGTTAAAGAATGTGTGCACTCCAGAACATTGGTGTGCAATATCTGTTACTTCATTTACACCCAAAAGGACGCAGGGTAATGTTCCACTGTGATTCTGCTTCTCGACCCTTTCTTCTCTGAGAGATGAAGTGAACCTCATACAACCTTTTGTATTTCCCAAAATTGGCTTCTTTCACCAACATTTTTAGGGATGTTTCAACCAAATGGAGCATTCTGTCAATACAGCTAAGCTGCTTTTGTTTCTTTTGGAAACCATTGGGGTGTGTGACCTTCTTTTCACATCTACTAGTAAAAGATCTCTCTTAATACACTTGTAGTCACCTCGTTAATGTCAGATGTCAAAACCATTCAGAAACAAGGTAAAAAATCACAGCAACAGCAAATGCAATGCCACAGATGTCCTCCAGTGGGCCACCCTCCAAGCAAAGCATCACTAAGAAGATTAGCACCATAATCACAGCCTCCCACACAAACTGCATGCTGGGGGCTAGGCGACCCATAGCCATTAATGGACTGACAATGACAAGGCTGGTGGAAGAGCTATCAGGGTTTTAGGCATGCAAAATCCATGAGGAGGCCTAGAGAAGTTCATCTTTCAAAAAATGAAATTACTTCAAATTACTTCAAAAGAGTTATCGACCCAAGCTTACTATTGGTGCAATCTTTAAGGTGAAGGCAGTGGACACTGGCAGTAAATATTTCAGGTCTGCATTCTTTCAACAAAGCAAACCAGTTGAGAGAACATGTGGAGATCCGAGTAAAGCAATGTCTTACAGGGAAGAAGAACATGATTAAACCATTCAGAGTTTTTTAACACCTTTACAGGGCTACAACACCGCACAGACTAACGATAAAAGTAACAGACTAACGATAAAAGTAATCAACTAGCAAAATTTTGCCAGTCTCAAAATCTAAATTTATCTGTAACACTTCTGCTTTTTCAAAGCTTCCACACTATTTTCAATATCTATCTCTTTCCTTTTTTTGTAGACACAAACCGAATTGTACTGGAGTGTGTCTAAAGAAGGGCAATGGACCTGAGAAAGGGTTTGGAGCACAGGTCCTTTGAGGAGCAGCTGAGGGCGGTGGGGTTGTTTAGCCCGAAGAAAAGGAGGCTCAGGGGTGACCTTATCACTCTCTACAACCACCTGAAAAGAGGTTGTGGTGAGGTGGGAGTCAGTCTCTTCTCCCAAATAACAAGTGATAGGACAGAAGAAATAGCCTTAAGTTGCACTGTGGGAGGGGTTTAGATTGGATATTAGGAAAAATTTCTTCCTGAAAAGGATTGTCAAGCACTGGAATAGGCTGCCTGGGGAAGTGTTTGAGTCACCATCTCTGGAGGCATTTAAAAGATGTGTCAATGTAGCACCTGGGGACATGGTTTAGTGGTGGGCTTGGCAGTGCTGGGTTAATGGTTGGACTGACCTTAAAGGCCTTTCCCAACCTAAACAAATCTATGGTTCTATCTGGTCCTGCTCAGGTTCCCTTGCATCAGGTTGCCTAGGCCTGTTTTCAGCATCTCTTAAGGTTGGAGGTCCCACAACCTCTGGACCAACCTGTTTCAGTATTTCATAATAACATTTTAAGTAACAAGTCCACAAAAAAAATGCAATTTACAGATGACCTGTACATTCCCCGTGCTTCCCGAAGAAGCACGGCCCAATTCCTCAAATTCTCTGTAAGTGGTGGAAATGCTTTGTGCCAGCCAAGTGGAAGGCCATCCTGCAGTTTCTAGCTGTGACAGGCCAAGGCACAAGGAAATCCAAAAACACAGAGCATCCTGCTGGCATTCAAGCTGTACATGTTGGATATGGAAAAATAACCATAAGAGTGGAGAAACTTAAAATAGAAATGTAATGCTTTTTTTTTTTTAATGTTAAAGACAAACTCCATCACACTTAATTCTTCATGAAGAACAGAGGAAGGAAAAAGCTGCATGAATGAAGAATCCCACAACAGCAATATAAAAATAGCAATATTCTTGCTCACCTCGTATACTTTCTGAAATTCTATGTATGAAAATATCTTGCTGAGAGCAAGAGGATCCCTACAGGACATCAAATCTACTTCGACTAAAAATCCAGTTTATTGAACACACTTTACCTGGGTATATCCTTGTATCTAATTTTAAATCTACCAAAATGATCAGTACAATAATAGTCAATATTCATGCTGCATAATATTCACAGATAATTTGTTTCAATACTGATTAAGTTTAAATCCTCTGAACACAAATGTCTTTAATAACTTTAAATAATGTGTTAAAATTTATTAAATATATTGAAATGGAAGGTTTCTTTACTTCATTGTATTAAATCTGATTAAAGTATGCAGAGAACTGCTTTGTTACAAATCAAACTAGGCAAAACTGCCCATTTAAGAAATAATTATACTATTTTCAAATAAACTGCTGACTAGGAACTTAGCTAATTTTTAACTGCTTCTTCGCTAAATATTACATTATAATCAGGTTTTTTTGAAAGCTGTAAAAATTTGAGATTTATTTGCATTCTTTTCACTGTGAATAAGCCTTCTACTCAGCAATGGAAGTCAGAGGTTCCTAAGAAAGCAAATTATCAACACATGGTTTTCGTGATCTCAGTGTGAAATAAATGTGTTGCCGGGATGATTGTTACTGAATCCTAAAATTGTTGCTCTTTATACAGGATGTACAGTGTGTTACATTATATGTGAGGTGAAACGGCAGCCTAACCTATCCTTCCACTCTGTAACGCCATGCAAGCTCTAATGTCATCTCCAGACAAAGAAGACCAACTGTTCCCACTCCAAGAAAGCAGTTGCTTCTGATCAAATTCTTTGCAAGTGGTTTAAAGAAAAAAAAAAGAGAGAAACCACTTGTATGAACCAGAACTAAAGTGGAAAATAATTGTGCATTATTGATGGAAATAGTAGGAAAAACAGAAAGAAAAACAGTATGTTACATTCCAGATGTTTTGAATTTTCGAGGTATTCACAAAAATAAAATGGTCTCACATAATACTTCATCAGAATAGTTACTGTTTTACCAAAGTTAAAACTGCAAATGCAAGCAGTGGAAGGATTACTTACGGGAATTAATGAATTTAGAAATGCATGCTTTTCAATCACCTGACAATTCTTGGCATCTACTTCTAAATGTGTATTAAAAAAACCAAAACAAAACAGAAAACAAGAATCTATTTAAATAAAATGAAAATGGTGCAATTTTTTTGTAAGAATAAAAATGGATGGAATACCACAAAAGACATTTTTTCACTCCTACTAGGTTTGCTGATCTTGGATATAGTAGCTAGCTGACAGCTCTGGCCTGTAAAATTTGTGCTTTTCATGAAAAGCAAATTACATTTTAAAAAAAGGCGTCTGACAGCCTATCCAAAATCACCAACAGCAATCTTTCAACTTGATTATACATGACCTTATTAGCTAACCATCATACAACTTTTGAAAACAAGAATGAGTGCTATAAAAAAGAGATTTGGTGAGAGTCAGAAGCAATAATGAATAGGAAAACATGTAAGTTTCTGAATTTTTTTTTCTCAATTCTGTCCACAAAATGTCAAGTGTAAGGCACTTACTAAGTCCAGATGACAAATTTAACTGAAGAGCTTAATTATTTACAACTTTAAAAATTCAATTCATTCAATTTTACAGATGTGAATTCCATGTACCTGCATCTTTTACTTTTTTAAATGAGTCTGAATGTCTCTGCCTTCATTACTGAACTATTGGAACTTTATTTGTACAATGAGTAGATCAGCATATATCTGATATCTGTGAAACACCAGTTCTTTCCAGTAACCCATTAATCAGTAGATCAAATCATTTCTTGCCCTTACCTTCTATAAAACCAACTTAACTGTGAACCCTCTAAAGATTAAACAATTTAAATCCCACAATAAAGCATATTTTACAGAATTCATGAAAGCCCTGCATCCATTTTCTGAAAGTTCTCTAATTTTTTTTCCCAAATTCAGCTTTCGGAATGTGACCACTCACAGAAAAACATTGCAAACACCCACCTTTGCGTTCCATAATACTTGATCTCACTTTCCTCTGGTTACTTATACAACATTTGTGCAAAACAAAGCACACACCTGGCCATATATTTTATACAGGAAAGGTACTGTATGAAAACAGTTTTTCTTTCTTATATAATAAATGTGTGTTAATTCCCTAACTAGATGTTTGGAGATTTTGCAAAACTCATCACTAATACAGCATAAATAAGCCAGTATTAAAACTAACAAGACTAATAGCATAGTAACTCTTTTTAAGTCTTACTCCTTCCTGAGATCATTTGCAGACTTGTCATGTAACTTCTATTCCACTTACAAATTCCATTTGCTCACTGAACTAAATGTGCACTTTCAGGGTTAATAAACTACCCTATGAACTAATTTACCTCTATCCTCTACCTAACTAAACTACCCTGATCTTCCTCCCTGCTGCAGTTCTGCTCAGGAGCCTCAGCCTCTCCTTAAAAGAACCTTATAATTTAAAGTTGCAGAACACATGCTCAACAAATTAACCAAGTATGAAAATAATCACATAATCTGTGCTGTTAGGAGAATGAAATAAAAGCATTTGTATTTATTTATCTTAATCTGAACCCGGTAGTCTGCAGTTGTGGTATTTGTAACATTACCAAGATTATGATAATTGCATTTCTTTTCCTGACTTCTCCTCTACCTGTTTTTCCTCTCTTTAGTTCCTCCCAGCCCCCTCCCAAAAAATGCTTGGTATTTACATTGGGATTCCTGGTCCCAGCCTGCAACTGAGTTTCACCTTTTTCTAGTTTTCTCTGCACAAGGACTTGAATGGCTAACTAAGTATCAGGAAGTCAGAAAAAAAATAAATCCAGCAGTATAATGCTCATGAACTGAATTACCCACAAACCAGGCCAGCAGCCAGCATGGGAAACTGGAGAAATAGGCCATTTAATCTCTGCCTTGACAGAAGTGCCAGAGAAAAGAGGTCCAAGCAAGCCTGCCCCACAACCATCATGGAGCAGAGGTTTCTGCATCTGAGAAATGATCCACTGAAGCCAGCTAAAACCTTCCTTCTTTCCAGTCACACAGCAGAAGCACAGCAAACAGCTGCAAGCCAGCCTGCAGAAAGCACATGACAACTGTCAAACCTGGTTTTGATTAGTAATGCTGACAAATAGCATAAAAGATAGTGGCTGAAAAGACCAGTCTGGCTACACCAAGAACATACAAGCACATTTGCTTGTATAGTCAGTGTCACGCAGGATTTAGGGGCACCGAAATCTTCACCTTTTCAGCTCCAAAATGGTGAGAAGGAACACATGCACCTATCATGCTCCATCTCTCTCTCTACCCTGTTTGAAACTGATCCATGATGAACTTTGCTGCTGCCTGGCCAAAGGCTGCTAGAGAAACAACATGCAGAAACAACAGGTCTGACCAGGCCTGATGTAGACACCAAGTTTCAGGATAAAAGGGCAACACTGCCCTGAGCCCAGAGCTGTAATGAACTCCAACACAATATAGAATCATTGAATGGTTTGAGTTGGACAGGACCTTTAAAGACCATCTAGTCCAAGCCCCCTGCCATAGGCAGGGACACCTCTCACTGGACCAGGTTGTCCAAAGCCCCATCCAACCTGTCCTTAAAGACTTCCATGGGATGCGGCAGCCACATCTCTGGACAACCTGTTCCAGTGCCTCAGCACCCTCACAGCAAAGAATTTCTTTCTTGAATCTAATCTAAACCTGCCCTCTTTCAGTTTAAAACCACTGACCCTTATCCTGTCACCACAGACACTTGCAAAATGTTTGTCCCCATTTTTCTCGTAAGTCCACTGCAAGTACTGAAAGGCCGCAGTGAGGTCTCCCTGGAGTCTTCTCTTCTCCAGGCTGAACAACCACAACTCTTCCAGCCTGTCTTCATAAGAGAGGTGCTCCAGCCCTCTCATCATCTTTGTGCACATGCTCCAACAGGTCCATACCCTTCTTACGTTGAGGACCCCAGAGCTGGATGCAGCACTCTAGGTGGGGTCTCATGAGAGGAGCAGAATCCCCTCCCTCGCCCTGTTTGCCCACACTGCTTTGGATGAAGCCCGGGACACACTGGGCTTTCTGGGCTGCCAGTGCACATTGCCAGCTCATGCTGAGCTTCTCGTTCACCAACAGCCCCAAGGTGTTCTCTCCAGGGCTGCTCTCAATCCATTCTCTGCCCAACCTGTACTTCTGCTTGGGATTGTCACAATCCAGGGGCAGGACCTTGCACTTGGCCTTGTTGATCATCCTACACTTGTTACTTCATCTTTGCTTGTCCACCCATTTTGACTCTTTGCTGTAATTTTGCAGCACCTGGCCCTCCTGGTCTTAAGAGCACTGGTGAAAGAAAGCCAACAGATGAAAAGACCGGGTGTGTGACATGGCAATGAGCACCAGGATGTTCCTGTAGAATTAATTCCCAAGCTATCATAAATACGTGAAGCCAAACTCTTCCACAACACAAGTAAAAGAAGACTGAGGTGAGCTTCCATGGTCCCCCTGTAGTTCCTCAGTGAGTTAGTGGGACAATAGAGAGCAAAACCAAAAGATCCTTGATCCCTATTCTCCACTCTAACCCCTGAAAAACGGCAGAGATTTAAACACCAGCAAGCTATTCCAGAATCCTTGGGTCTTGTAAAAGACATTCACTACGACCAGTAAAATGAGAGCTGCATATTTAGACAGCTTTATTTCATATTATCCAAGCACATGTTCTGGAATTCCAGACTGATTTAAACAGTCATTTACAATTCCTTTATCTGCCTTCATTGACCAGAATTTCTTGTTAGTGTGAACTCTTAGCGAGTTCAATTCAGTACATACCCTACAAGTTTTACAAGATTTATGTTTAATGTGTTTCACAACCACGGTCCTTTTTCTTTAGGGAATTACCTCACCTTTTACATTTCCCACTGGTAGCAATTTTAAGTAGCAGCTCTCTGTATTTGCCAATGGAACAAAAATTTCTTTGTCTCAATTGGTCTGTTTCCATGTATTGTAATTTACCCACAGTGTTATGAGTTAAACTAATACAAATATAATCTAAAAAACATTTTCAAACTAGTGATTTATCAGGACCACAGTGTAAACAACTCTGAATGAGAAATTCAACTCACTTCCCAACCTTATTGTTTAAAAGTGTGCATGTCACACAATCTTTCAGAACTAATTAGAAACAGAACACACGGGTTAACACTACTTCATTTTTTGGGCAGTTTATGAAAATGCCTCCCTACTCTGCCTAGAAAAGTTTCACTGATGGTAGACAACAGCTATATTGCTTTTGATGAAGAATATGTCTGTTCTGATGATGACCTAACAAAAAATGAATTGTGATTTTATCACATGCTGTTATCTGCAAAAAGAATTCACTAAATCAGATGCTGATTGTAAGTGATTAAAACCACTTAATACAAAATAATCAGCAAGCAAATTCAGAAAGCCATATATTATATAGGGAAAGGTATTCAAGTAACAATGTAATGTAGTGCTCTGAATCTTTTTTTAATCGATTTTTTTTTCTTTTCAGAAGAGCTAAAAATTTCATTGCTTAGAACAATATTTTGAGAACAGGCAGAAGCACTGGTCAACCTCTTCCTGTTCTCAAGAAAGCTGTTCTTATTTTGGCCATGAGTAACTAATGGAAAGCCTCACCTAGCTGCACAACACTCAGTTTGCAAGTAAAGCCATTTCAGATAAATTGAACGAGCAAGAATTCTTCTTCCCAAGCATCTTTCCTCAAAATTAACATGACAACAGTACCTCCAGGGTCTGAGAATTGCCTTCTCTGCCAAGCAGTCCAGGGCCCATAGCAAAGCATGCATGTGTGCTGTTTTCTCTTTTTAAGGCAGGATGTTTTCATCACAAGACCAATCTCAGGAGGAAGCCACACTTCTGCTTCACATGCACTATCAGAAGGGCCACTTCTACTCTCAACACTAAAGCTGTTGACAGAAGTCATGGTGCTGTTGTAAAAAAGCCCTGCATTTTTAATAAATCAAGGGTTTGAAGTAACACCCACCCACAATCATTAAAGCATTATGCACACATACAGCAATGAAAAGTAGTAAAATCTACCAAACCTGCTCAAACAAAAGGTATGAGTACTCACCGCTTCTCACTTTATAGTTAAAGAATTCTAAATTTCCAAAACTGCACAATTTACCCATGTACAGTGTAAGTCTAAAACACTTCACTTCTGTCTCCCTGTCACACCAGGATAGATACTCTTCCCTCCTGCTCTTGAATATTTTCCATGAAGGGAAGGTAGCTGACCTGACCCTGCAACAGATGCATTACTGCAGACAGCCCAGACGCAGGACCAGAGGACAAACAGCAAATGTCAAAGCAGAAGAAAGCACCTCTAGCAGGCTAAACTAGTAAAATTCCCGTAAAAAATCAAGGCATGAGCCAGACTTGGACTCAAGCCACCTGACGTGAAGCTGGCTACAACCTCCACATCCTGAAAGACACTGGATCCAAAGAGGCTTTCAGTCAGAACTGCCTGACAACACTTCAATCACCAAAATTACTGTCATGAATTGACTCCAAGACTATGAAACATTCTTGTCTGGTGTACAATGATCTAGTAATTATTGCCAACTAACTTTGTCATCCTAACAATAATTGTGCATGGTTTTGCAAAGGGAAAAAAGTGTAACCTCCTCGGACTTGATTTCTGCTTTCACGTATCAGTGGTCTCAGGGCACGTCAGACTTTCATCAAAATTTGGATGGTTGCTATAGACAGTGGTAAAAGAAGGAAATAAAGCTACATGGCAATCAATGCCAGATCTGTGAAACTCTGCTCCACTTTCTCTAAAACATAGAAGGTAAATCACAAGGAAGCACAATGAGATTATCGGTAAAACAAGAGTTCACAAAAGAGGGCTGGATTCTAGCTTTTGTTCTTCTTATCCAACATCAGGCAAGACAACTGAAATGCAGAGGATTTTTCTCTAAACAGGTACAGTGTGATCTTCCTTCCCGGGGGTGGGAGATCCCCAATCAAGAGATCCTAAAAATCTACTCCTGATAGTACTACCATGGCAATTCCTCCTTCAAAAGAGGAATAATACTTTCCACTTACCTCCAAAAGTCATAAAGAATACTGACTTAGCTATTTCCATACATTGCCTTGAGAACATATAAATCAATTAAAATTACAATACACTAAAAAAAATATAAGCCAACAAATTTGGAAGGAGTGCCTTCCAACGGCAAATGCCTCAGCTTTCTAACACTGAATCACACCAAGTTATTGAATACTTTTTGAACACCATTCAGATAAATAATTCTATGATTCTACTTCTCATGCAAAAAATGGTTACCATATTTGCTAGTTAGAGGTGACTGAGGAGGATAAATCTAAAGGGTCTGTGAAGTATTTACAGACTGCAGCTGAGGAGCATCAGAGAAAAGCCAAAAGAGGAACTGATAAGCTGTATTTTACAGAAATTTTGACCAACAGTTATAGTTACAAAACTGAGCAGCTGCTAACCTGCAAGACATCTATAATCATTTATTGGAAATGAGCAATGTTCCCAAGGAAAAGACAGTGAGGGCACAGTTACAGACCACTGATTCAGATCACACAGGAAGCACTACCAGTAAGTCTACTGCTAAATTTACCAAATCCAGAAACTGCAGCATGGTCCTAAGCTACTGTAAGTGGTGTAGAGCTGTGTCACAACACTGGGAATGTAATGAGGAGATGACTTAAACTTCAATTCAAATATAAGCCCAAAGTCTTGTTTGCTTCCCACCTCAGGGGCAGACAAACAGAGAATCCCTTCACCAGACCAGTTTATTCACTCTACATTTACCCACTCTCTTTATGTTAAACACATTAGGAACCTAAAAAAACTCTACGGAGTTTCAAGTCTACAACACTTTAACCAAGTATAAAATAACAAGAAAGAGGATCTTCTATCAGGAACAAAATGTACAGTTATTCCTGGCAAGGCTTAAAGGTACCAAATACATGGAGTGGGCCTGTTACATAAACTGCACTGGACTGCATGGATAGCCATGTTAGTTTGAACATCCTGTACGTTAGCACAGCCAAATAATAGCTCATACTTCTTGGGGGAAAAGTACATAAATTACAACAAGTACACAATTACAGGCGAAAGAATTGTCTAAAGAATGTAGCAATACTGGAAACAACTTAGAAACCACAGCAGACAATCAACTGAGTCTAAAACATGCTGTGCTCCCCATCAAATGAGCAAATTAATCCTGATAAGTGCAGAAACGTCAAACGAGCACATAAATTAGACTCTTTCAGTTGGGCTCACTCTTTAGAAAGCTTTCAAAATATGGCTGAAGAAAGGATGTATCTATTTTGCAAACACTAAGAGTAGCTAGCAACACAAAGGTTGAAATATCATGTATCAGGTCAGGTCTTCACTAGAAGTTTTTCCGTCTCATCTCTCAGATGTTTAAAGTCTCATCTCTTCACTTACAGAATGTACAGAAAAAAAACCCCTGGTGCTGGAACTGCTAAAATGGATGGCTTCATTAGCATTTAGAGGAGTTGCATAATCAATCTATCAGAAAAACTGCCAGCACGAACTGTCAACAGTAAGATGCACCTCTGAGACAGCTCCATTACAGGCTTTATGCTTATGCAAGTATCTATACAGGAACACTTTCTGATAGCAGCCAACTCCTCTACTCACTAGAAAGAGAAGGATGAATTACCATTTTACAAAAACCTACAAATAAAACAGCTTCAATTAAAGCAGAGAGGTGTGGATTTGTTGTTTCAAACACGGGTCTTACCAAAGGAGCAGTCAATGCTCATCTGTGTTAAGTCTGGGTTTAAATGCCCAGTAGCTGTTCAAAAACAAGCTACTAACTGGAAGAGCCCAAAAAAGGCTAATAGAAAAGGTTTGTCATCAAGCTGGGAGAGGGCTGTCATCAAACTAGCCAGTAAATCATAATGGCTAGGACAGGCTGCAAGTAAATCCTATTTCAAAAATTGATCCGCAGCCCTCATAACTAAGAAAGACTCTCTGTGGTAGGAGTCAGAATAATTTAAAATAAAACATGACATGTCACCTCCTTTTTGAAGAGGAGAGTGTGTGTGGGTAGACAGGGCTGAAGGGTCTTTCTCAATTTCTTCCTATGCACCAAGGTCTCATTTCCAGAATATACTATAGATGGGAGACAGAGCAATGCATGGCCATAAACAGCCAGACCCCATTATAGTTTCCAAAATGCAAGTGCCACAGAAACATGGAGAAGTGACTCGGGATTAGGCTTCAGAAGTTGCTGGAGTCTCTGTGGCTGGCACCCACAGAGCCAGAAATGCAGAATGAATGGATCCCTCAGTGGTTTATAGTAATTAGGCACATTTCTGAAACTGGTGCTGCAATTGCTTCGTCCACACTAATTGAGCACAATGCAAAGTACTGCTCTGAAATGCCAAATGGCACATTTAACAACCTTATAAAGGAGCCAGAAATACAGATTCCTTTTTTTTTCCCCTTGTTAAATAAAAAAAAAAGACTGGCCTAACTTGTCACTGCACAATACAGAGAGCTGGAAAGTGTCCAAAATTGCTCTGTAAGTGTTGTTTTATTAGCCTGAGACTGTTAATAAATATATTGTAAATGAACTTGTACTTGCTTGGCTGAATATAAAGAAAGAATAGTATCACTGTTCTTACAATGTTTGCAATTTACTCTAGTTCTTCACTTTTTTTTATCCTAGTTACACTGTTTCTATACTAGTTTACCTTAGCAACTGACATTTATTTGGTCCATAAATTACCCTAATGCAGTTTAGTGCTCTTTCATAAATTTTACAAACACAACACTTACAGAACGTAGACTTGTATTAATTAAAGCCATGTCTACACAAATCTAACATTTCCTTTTAACATTTTTACTTACTGCTAATTCTGGAAAACGTACAGAAGGACAAAGGCTTTCTCTTCCCTTTCACCAGGTGTGGTTTTAAAGTTTAAATATACATAGAAATGTGGGGGGTTGCATGTGTAGATACACATGCATATTTCCAGTGTACTACAGCTGATAAGATACAATCTTTGAGAGGAAAAAGCCTATCTTGCAAGAACCTCGCATACCAAGCTACAAATTAGACCCTTTAATTAAGAGAAACTTAACTAACTCCTAGCAATTTCCACTTTTGACTTTACCACTGCAAGACTTTCATTACTTGTTAGAAACAGCTTTAACCATTTCTATCCCTAGACATTAAAAGTCTTTCAAGAGTAAAACTTGAGACCTGTAATAGAAAGTCAAGAACTTTGAAAAAAGGCTTGTTTCCTATAGGGACACAATAGGTTTGAGGTACATATTGATAAGATAGGTACAGTAAATACTAGGGTAATTTTTGTTTTATAATGCTTTTCATGCCCAAGTTTAGTTTTAAAATGGAAAAAATAAAGCTACTGTTATGCAAGATCAGCATTTGAATATTCAATAAATATACTGACTAAATATAGCAATAGCAGTAGACTACACTACAGTACAGGAAGATACATGACATATATATGACAATGGGTGCAATAGGCCCTTAATATGCTAGTTAGCCACACGTCTCCTATTTGCAAGTATTTGAAAATGAGCAATACTTTGTACGGAAGATACATCGTACCAAGCCATGAGCAGAACAACCCGAGGTGGTGCACACCCTGCCCTGGGCTCCTGCCTCCCTCAGGCAAAGCCCGGGGCTCCCAGCACGCGTAACTTGAGGTGAGAAGCAAAACAAGCCCATCACTGACCCGTACCCAAGGCCTCACGGAATGTCTACAACCACAAGGCAACTCAGACAGACTGCCCTGTGTAAGGCAGCGTCCGCTGGATTGGAAGTAGAGCATGAAACCCCAGGGTCTGTGTTGTCGCCTGCTCTGGTCACTCACTCACCACCAGAGCAGGACAGGTCTGCATGCCCACAGCCTCACACACACCAATCCCATCCCAGACAGCAGGAAGCATTGCTCCCAGGCACATATAAACTCTGCACAGGCATTTAATCCAACATGACATATTTGTGAACGATTTAAGCTAACACAGCAGCACTTACACCACAGTAAAACCTTAGAGATACGATAAATAATTTACAAGAGCAGTGCAGTCACCACTAGTGTTTGTTTTCTCAGTGGTCTTTATTAAACCAAATCACTGGGATTAAAGCTACTACAACAAAAACTGGAGACAGATATGAGTGGGTTGACAACTTTTCTGTTTGTTTAAGCTGCCTTACTGAGAAGACTTGAGTTAAATATGACCAGAAATAAATTTGTCATAATACAATTTTAATTCTCAAATATCTGGAACCAATTAACTTTGGGGAAAGTTTCAAAAGGGCCACCCAGTAATAAACACAAAATCATTTGTGTCTGCTGTCTTGTTTGTGATAATTTTTTTTATTGCTACCTCAGTTTCAGATGTCAGAGTAATGACTTCCACATTCTGATAAAAATGTGAATTGAATCCATATGGAAAAAATGCTCAAGCCTATCAAAATCAAAAGAATTCCCTTATTTCTAAATTCTTATACAATTAAGTTTATAAAGCCTAACATTTTGATCATTCTCAATTGAAATTATGACATTTTTAATACTATTACCAAAGAATCAGATATGTCATGGAAAGAGGTATCTATTACTTCAGGGAAACGTTAATGTAATCTATTTTACTTAAAAGTCTCTAGCAAAAACTAGCATTTAACATTAGATGTAGCAGTCCTAATTGCCAAATGATTCTGTTAAATTTATTTAGGAAATACACATTATTACCATTAATGTTCTACACTTTCAGATATTTACATCAAATATTCCATATATAGTATGTTTATCTTCCTACTGAAAATATCCTGAGGAAACTGCCAAGACTCAAAAGCACTGTTAAAGGAGTTATCTCCTCCTTTCTTCAGTCATAAAGCTATTGTCCGTTCCATCCTTCCAGCCTGAAAAAAAAGAAATACCTCTCCAGAAGGTTTGTTTCTAACTAGGTAACAGAGAACAAACAGAGTTACAGGCAGAACTGATAACTGTATATACAGTTCTCTAAAGCCATCCAGTATTTCTTTATATTTCTTTAAAAAAAGAATTATTCCTGCCTATAGTCTCTATGACAATTAAAGAGGCCAAGTGCTTTTAAACTAGAGAGGAGGTGAGGGGAAGAGATCTGCTTTATTTGACAAGGTAAAGCAAAACTACAGGATCAGTGTTACAGAAGTCTTATTAATCACGCTGCTAAGAACTCCCCCCTGGCACAGAGACTCCCACACTTGTCAGAGACACAACCTCAGCTGAAGAGAGCACTTTCCCCATGTATACAGTAACAAAGGAGGTAGTAAAGTAAGCTACATCCCCCCAGGCACGCACCATCTCTGTGGGACCAGGTGCTAACCAAAAACACACACTGTTTGTCCAGGGATTCCACCAAATACATTCCGAAGTGCCAAATGCCATGTGGCTCCCTGTGCTTTCTTTAGTGTGTCTTTTGCCTGCATATTTTACATAAATTAAGAAGAATTAAGAATTAAGCATAGAGAAAATCCTGCTTATGTATGCTCAATTAATTATTCCATGGACAACGAGGATAATGAAAAAAAAATACACAGCTAAGACCCTACACACCAAGGGGCAGTGGCAAATGGAGGGATGTGCTTCAGCAAGCTTTGCACTAGACTCCTGGGGGTCCAGCGGGTCACCCAGTTAATTGTGGGAATCATTCCTCAACTTACACACACTGCAAAATGCCTTCCTGCTGCTGGAGCTGAACTGGCTCAAGGTGCAGGACTCACCTCTACAGACATAAATGAATAAAGTCTTTGAATTCCCAGTCCACAAGCGCCAGGAAAGATACCTGCATTAGAGCACAGAAGTGGCCATACTAGAAGAGGCCCATGGTCCACCTAGCTCAATTCTTCATTTCAAAAAACCAGCAGCAACAAGTGCCTGAAAAATACCATCCCTGCTATACACTGAAGCACACTCCAGGGTAGAGATACAACAACAACATACATGATCTCCAGATTTGATTGCCCTAATGAGTTATTTTTCCCCACAATTTCTCCTGCTGCCCACGAGAAAGCTTTCAGCATCTCCAGTGACCAGTGCAGCTTTGTATGGGTGTGCATTAGTTTGTTTTCAATTGCTAACAATTTTCTTTGGCATCCCTTTATTCCTGTATTACAAGTAAATAACTCATCACTATTACCCACCTTCATACAAACAGAATTTTACATTACTTGTCTCCTACTCCTTCTTAGTCATTCTCCCCCCAGGCTAAGTTTACTGAATTTAGCTCCTCCACTTACACATCTTCAACACCTTTGCATCTTTATTTTTCCACGAGGTACTTTCTCTACTTCTATTACACTTCAAAGAGGACCAGAACTGCAGACAGCAGTAAACCTGTCAGCACATCCATGATTTACACAGTGGCATGATAATGATTTTTCAGTTTTATCCTTTACTCCTTTCCCAATCATACTTAATATTAAATTGAAGGGAGTAGGGGAAGTGGGGGCTGTTTAATAGCTACAAAATGTTGAACTGACATTTTCCTCGTATTTTCAACTTCCCATCTCTCTGGGTGAAAAATCATATTCCAACACTATATATATAAAAAGGAGTTTTCTCCCCACATGCAGTGTACTGCCACTTCATCAACGCAACAGTATCATGAGGCTTCTGCAAGCTCCGGAACCAGCTCTCATTTTTACAATCCTGGACAAACTACAAATAGCAAAAGTTTGTCTTCTCAGTTTCATCTTTCCTGAAGAGTTTATGAAAATGACAGTTACTACTCTTCCACATTCCTAGTGTTTTGCCATAACTGCATGATCCTCACTGGTGGACACGGATACATGAAAACTATCAATATGAAGAAATTTTTAAAATATGAAATTCTGCACTTCTAAATTCATCATAAAGATATATATAAAATTTCTTGGTGTTTTTTTCCAGCAGAACAGGAATATTTTATCAATTCTTTAATCAACGAAACTTGGTATTTTCTTTGTGCATTATTCCCCTTTTTCTGATCAATCTATTTTTCCAGTTTTCTTCTGATGACACATCTTACGAGTCTTTAAACTTTTCATTTTTACAAAAGGAAAATCTATCCATATTTAAAATTCATAAATGTTGTTTTTTAAATAAAACCCCCAAGATTTTGAGAGAAGCACACAAAGTACAATACGCTTTTTCCTTATTCTCATTTTCCATTTTCTTCCTTAGCCACTACACTACATTGGAAAATTCACAGGTTTCTCTTTCTGCTTGTTTTTGCTTCTCTGTCACCTATGCCATTGCTTATCAATCCAGTAACAAAAGAGACTCACCTACCAGATTTACTCAGTGACAATCAGAACAGTGGCTCACCTTCACTCCTTGTAGCCACACCACTTCCAGCAGTGCCCACAATATCAGAATACATTTGCACCAAGTTGCATCTTGTTGGAAGTCATGGTTGTTGTATGCAGTAAAGTTGCTATTTAAGACTTCAACAGTGATCTCGAGGATCATGTGATTACCTAAACTTTCATCACTCTAATCTCAATAGGATAAAAGTACTTCACAAGAAAAGAAAATGGCACTGAGGCTGTCCGAGTTACTGTGTTTTAGTGAGATGAACATGGTCTCATTATTGTTTTAATAATCTAATACATATTAGGTGATTAATTAAAAATATTCCAGAAGCTCACTATCACCATATTTTGTGTCCTCAAAATTCAGTATTAGCACCATTATCAAACCTGTCAAGTACTTTTTCTACAAATCACCTGTTCAAGTGACCTGTAAACTCTTGGTTCATTTCTTCCCACCCATTTTCCCTAAAAGCAAAATAATCACAATGTTAACCCATGAAAGTTTAATGGGTTTTACAGTAATGCAAATACACTCTGCAAACTTGCTTTCACTAACAAAAAAAAAAAGACCTCTAATCAGGGAAACTTCCTGTTTCTCTTATTTTTCTTATCAACAGGTAAGTATCAGTCGAGTAACATTAATTAATTCACTGTATTTGAAATTACAAGTCAAAATTTAAAGCAATGTTCTGAGCACTGTTACAAGATAATAGTATGCAAGTGAGTACAAAACAACAGCAACCATGGACCAATGTACAATTATTACATTTGCAAATATTTGCAAATACTTCAGTACAGTGCCCTGAAGTCAATGCAGAAGATTTGGCAGGTTGAAAGAAGTGAAAAGAACCATGTCTGTACTACAGCCAAGAAAAGGATACATGGTCTTATGGCTTAATTTAGATATGCCCATAGTGTGAGACCCACATGTACAGATGAGCTCTGTTGGTCAGAGTATGGTGTTAATAACATCAAGGCTGTGGGTTCAATCCCTGTATGGGCTCTTTACTTAAGACTTGGACTCGATGATTCTTGCGGGTCCCTTCCAACCCAGAATATTCTGTCAATCTGTAGATGATTCTGCACACAAGATGACTCACAAACTGAAAAAATGTTAAAAACACAAACATGAGCATGAACTACAGGTTTTGTTTCTCAGGGTAATGCAAAACACTGACTTACTCATTTTCTTCATTTTTGTGCCTAACAGTTAGTTTGAGCATATGTTTTCAGTAAGTCTCAAATAATTAATCACCTACTTTTGCTAAAGGTCATGATGCTCACCAACAGACCGTTATGCTGGCCCTTCTCCTTAATCCCGTGGCAAAATTCCTGAGACTGGAGTTTTCCAACACTGCTCATAACACTTTTATGTTTCCAATTCACTGCATAGGTTTAAGGTTTTCCATACCCCCAACCTGCGTCTGAGGCTTCCTTCCAATCCCCCTTTCACACGAGTGAATACTGTTTAACACAAATTAATTTGACCTTGGTTTGTAAAGTTCCAGAAATAACCCTTCTGGTTTGGCATATGTTCTTTGAGTCTCTACATGCACAATATACAAGCTACATTGCACATAGGCTGGAATTCTGAGAGAAAAATTACGTATTTGTGCCCATTAGTAAAAGTATCTTAACAAATGAGTGAGAGGCCTTATTCTAAAATTTATCAAAACAGAAACATCTTCAACTTCTGGTATATTCAGATTCATAAATGCTATATAAGCAGGCAGTCAGGTAATCCAGTAAAAATCCTATACAGATTTTCTTTTGGGGAGGGAGGAGGTGTCCAAGAGCTTCATTATTTATGACCACAGCAAAGTTCTCCAGCAAGGTTATTTACATCACTGAATTCCCAATACCTCTTGCTTTGCTTAAGGCCACTAACTTACTGTGATTTGCAAGCATCAGCAAACAATGCCCATATTCAAGTTCAGCATATCCATTTTAACTCAGAATGGTTGATATTGTATGCCAGAGTCCTGGCTCAGGACTCAAGGGGCCAGTTTGCACAGTTTAATGTGTTCAGGAACCTAGTTCAGCTCCCAGCAGTCTTAATTAGGCCAGGAATAAGAGACATGGTGAACATCAGGGTTTAAATGCAAAAGGGTTATTCAACAACTCATTTCCTAGACAGCAGAGAATTGCAGTGTGTTAAAAGAACTGTTGTCACCAAAAACAACTGTATATTTTTATATGAGAGAATGTAAATATAACTTGTAAGACTACAGACAGTTAATAAAAACATCCCTAAAGGCAGCAAGAGAGAGAAAATAGAGACAAAGACAGGACATGCATGGATGCACGGACATGTTTGCGTCAGGAAGTAGGAAAGGTTTTTGTACTTCTTAGACAAAACAATTCCTATACAAGCATCTAAATAATTTAGAATTTTCAAATATTCAAAACAAATACAATTATTTATACAGCATTTATAAGCAGGTAGTGGGGCATGAGCTTACACATACAAAAAGTATGTATTTCCAATCCAACTGTACAATCAACTCTTTGAAAATATTTGCAATGTGACTGATATTTGAAGACCTTTTATTCAACATACTGATCTGCTAAACAACACATCAAATTATGTAAATTAAATGCTCCAAATAGAATTTTGTCTCAGAAACTGTATCAGCAAATTTGAATAAGAGTGAAGCCAACAGTTAGTTATCCAAGGTTATCGGCACATGATTTTATATAAACAAAAACATAATTTTTCAAGATTAGAAATTTGCAATTGAAAAATAGTATAATCAGTAACATTTTAAAATATTCAAAGGTGGCAATTTATTAAGTTTGATTTTGGAGGAGTGTTAAGCAAATTCAGGACACTCTTAATGAGGTTCTTGACTTTCTGTGAATTTTAAATCTAACATATCTTACTGAAACCAATGTCTATTTTTTTTAACCCAAACTATGGTGGGTTATACTTTACAAAATTCAGAAACACCTGAAATACTGATGTATGTGCCAGTTTATTCAATGTTCTGTCAAAATAAACCAACTATTAAAGTCGAGAAACTTATGTTTTTAAATAGATGGAATTAAGCCCCTCTTCCTGATTCCCACCTCAGATCATTCTTCTCCCTAGAAAACCTAAACAGGGAATTTCCATTTCCAGACTTATTTCAACCGGGTCTGTAAAAATCTCCTGCAATCCTCAGGACTTGAGGAGAGCAGCACTTATTGAAACACCCCATTGCATTTGAGCAGACAGACAAAGGTTACCGAACCAGAAAGAAACTCCTTAAACACAGCACTCGTGTTACAAAAACAGTAATAGTTCATACGGAAGTGACCACAGGAGATCAATCTCAAATGATGCAGCTCCTCAGAAATAACTCTTATTTAGCAGAATATTGTAGTTAGATATAGTAACTGATGCACTATTGGAACTTCCATAGTCACTAATAGATCAGATTTACTGATCTATTGCCTGGAAAGGGTAAAGATAGAGGAGGAGATTCTACTGTCACGCTTGTCGCTGGATTTTCCTTTAAAAATGCTACGAAAGTCAGTTTGTCTTCTAAAGACGGAAACAGTCGTAAAGACACAACACTCACTGGCAAGTTTCACATGTGAACAGGACTCAAACCAACATAAACCTGCCTTAGGAAAACCAGTCAGATTTAGATGTAGATAAAATAAATCTGATTCTGTCTTCAACTTTCCTCACATTTAACAAATGTAGCTTGATACTTTAGAATTACCTTCCTTTTGCTTTACCAAGAAATACGACATTTTCCTAAACAATGCTTCCTCGTTACATTAACTTTGAGGAAGGATTTTTTTCCTTTCATTTTCCAACACCAATATGGATTTCAGGCTGACCTGTCTTCCATCCAGACTGACATTTACAAGCTGTGCTAGAAGTTGTCCTCCTCCGCTTTTCTAACCTTATTAGAGGCATAAGGAGCATATCACAGAGACAAGATTTCAAATGAACCACCTCCCCCTGAATGCCAAACCAGTGACTGTTTAAACAATTAAAAAACTTAGTCTCAGCACTGTTTAAAAATCTGTGTATCCTGTAACAGCATCATGTAAAGAACTTCAGCAGCCACGTGTTAACATTTGCCATACACCAGCACATCCATTATATCTGACTATAAACATAAGCAAAACATTTACTCTTCTACAAAAAGACTTAAAACCATTTTATACATTGCAGGAGAAAGAGTTTTTAACACAGGAAATACTTCAAAATGTAGCAGTGAAAATGAGAACATTATTTCAGACTGTATGTAGAAAGGTGTAGTTTCTGTTTTGCATCACAGAAACGGTGAAAATAGAGAAGCTAACTGCAATATTTTTGAAAACAACTCATTTTTATACAAAGAAATGGTTGTTTATAATTTTTAGACCAAACTTGTTTTGCTCCAAAACTTTCTGTGGAACTCTATTTAGGATTGTAAATGCACAACTGACTTTTATTTTGACAGCTTAGTTTTAAAAGGAGCAAAATGATTTCTGGGCTGAAATTCCTGCTCTGTTTAATTATCATTATCCTATAAATGATGTCAGGAACAATATCAGACTAGAACTGGCACTAATATACTACAAGTGGATATAGGCAATTAAAACATAAAGGATTGAATTTCAACGGAAACATATGGAGCACAGAAAATAATAATTAAATGTAATATGTAATTAATCAGAAAGAATGTCTCCTCATTCCACTGGCCACTTCTACAGCAAGATTACCACTGAGCTAAAAAAAAAAAAAAAAAATCAAAGCACAAGCCAGCAAAATTAACTTAAACCTTGCAAACTGTTGTCTTCTTAGAAATGCTTTCATTCTGCATATTTTGAATACAGAATTGAAAATGACTTTTTCAAAATGAAATCTGTATTCCAGGACTAGTTTTCATAATACTTGAGCCATCCCAGAAGCCATACAGAAACAGCTTGTCAACAACTATCATCAACACAGTATCTTGACAATTTTAAGTAGGACTGCCAAAACCTCAAAAAATAAAGATTCCAAAATTCTATACATGACAGTTTTTGTTAAAAGGTAGTAGAGAGACACAGTTAAAGTGGACATTTACAGATCTCTCTTGACCCACCTTTTTCATCGATCAAATCACTACCCATAGCAATTCTCACGATCAGAAATGCTACATGCACTAGAGATGGGTGTCTGTGAGCTCTTCAGAATCCGAAGTTAAGCGTTACTTTCATCTCCACTACTGACTAGCAAGGAGTTAACTATAAAAGTCAACTACCTTTCTTCAGCACTTAGTATATTTCTGATAGGAAATTCTGCTTAAGCTATAAGCTGTGGCAGAGAGTTAAGACTCAGAACTGATTTGTAATATTGACACTTTTGCTAATTCTAGAAAGTCAAAAGGATAGTTATTCATTATAAAAGACCATGTTAAAGAGCATAATGGTAAGTATTACATTGAGTTTCTAATGAGATACACAGGAAAGTTAAAAAAATGCAAAGCAGCTTTGCACAGAGAGCAAGAGACAAAGTATTAAATGTTTTCTCTGACTCTTGCCAAAAGTCCTGCTCTGAAGTGATGGATGAGGTTTCCTGAGGCTAAGATGCCAAAGCCAATTAGCCATGTCAATCCACAAGAATGCCAGCTGCCAGGATCTAACTTTATTACAGTATTACTTAAAAGTGAAGACATCAGCAATGTTTAAGTTCACATGACTCCTAATTTTAAAACCTGCCTTTTTTAGATTTAGGGTGGGGGCAGTGACAATGACCTTAAGTTTCAACCTATTAAAATCCTCACAGAGTGCCATGATTACCCATAATTTAATTATGTAAACCATTCTGTTAATCAAATTAGACTACATTATGTTCTATTCAAAAGAATCTAGGACTTCAGCTTATTTCCCTCCTCATATGAATTCTATGTAATGTTTATATTTAAAAGTAGCAATTTATTTCAATAGTTTCTGTTTCAGTTGCCAAACTGCCTGTCCCACAGAACATGATATGTGTAAAGTATATAGCTTACCCATTTATGGCATCTAATTCTGAATTCCAAAATAAAATTTTGGAAAGTGTCTTGAGTATTTGTCGACTAGAATAAAGCATGTCCAAGTCTTTGATTATTTGAAAACATCTGCATTTAATTTCTAAGCAAGGAGTTTGGAAATGTTGATCTTACAATACACTTCCCTGCACAGTCACCACAATAAACTCAATGATTCCATGAAAGGGTAAAATTTTTCTTCTGTTTAAGTGCCTGTGAAATAAATCTGAACATTACTGGCAAGCAATAAAAAGCACCCATTTCTTTTGAATAGCATCCATATTCTTCCAAACTACTCAGAAAACTGTGTGCACTTCAAGTAGTCGATATTAACTTTATTAATATCTTGATTGTCATTTTAGTTTTTTACTAATACTACATTTACACTCCCTTTTCTGTACTACCCCAGTATACAACTGGCAGTTCTTGAACTGTCCTGTATATCCAGGATGCTGAGAGAATGAGACAAAAGCATAACAAGGTTAAAGAACGCTTACAAGTCTTCTGAGAAGAGAAATCAAGCCTCCTTTTCTAGATTCTCATTCAAAACAGGGTTTAGTTTTAATTATATCTTGGCTAGAGTTTTTAATTGTTTCTGCAAACACATGCCTATATACACCTAGGTATACAGCACATAAGAACTATTAGCAAGAGCTTAAAATTAGTAAGAGTTAAAAATTAATAAAAGTTAGTTCCCAATTCTCGGTTCAACCTGTCGAAGGAGAAGGAGATCCGAAGGAGTAAGGAGCATATTCTAGTTATGCAGACTTTTGACTCTGTAAACCTTGTTTCATTATGATTTTTTCATTCGTTTCAGATGTTCTGAGAGATAACTCCATAATTCAAAGCTTTATCTTGCAAAATAAGGTAAGTGCCATCAGTGTCCTAGAAGGCTCTATTCTATTGCCATTTACAGAACATTAAGGATTGCCTACTGAAATGACATGAAAAGACCAAACCCTATTTCCCACTCCAGCACCTTATCTTCAAGAGTAAACCCATGTCATTAGCTGTCCTCTTTGAGATATGGCCTTTAAAATCTAAAGGATAAAAATCCATCGATCTTGGTGGTTCTTCCCAAATTTCATAAACTAGATTACTGTCACTGTCACAAAGCGCATCTGTGATGCCTGACGGTCCCTGCTGTGACACCAGGCATACCCCAAGGGTCACTCTGAGAACAAGGGGCTAACTCTGCCTGGCTTTAAACCACCAGGCAACATAAAGGTGAAGGCCACGTTTAAAGAACGAACACTGGACGAGCTCCATCTGAGTATACCTTCTATGAAATGGGAAAGATGCGAGCTCTTTGTCTTCTACCTTATTTTTCCACTAAGATCCAGGTAGCAATGAAGCAGAAGCTATGGAAGAGTCTCTCCTCCCTAAACGTAGATGACAAAATAGAAGAAAAAAGCCATCCCACAACAGGAGGCAAGATTTATCAAGGAACATCACAGGACCTGACAGATGAAGAAGCAAACAAGTCTTGACAAAATCCCATGTTACAACATAGCCAAAAACAGTTGCAAAAATGCCACTATTAGAAGCAGGGATTGAAGACTGTTGAGCTTCAAACTTGAGATGTGTTATATTAGAACTGTAGCCCCAGGGAAAGCACTACTGCATTGATTTGAATGTCTAAATTGATACCAGACAAGACTTGCTTCTTGTTGGCACTAAAATTAAAGTGTTACCTTGTGACAGAATTACAAAAATTATCAACTACAGCAAGTGACAAGACATCACCTGAGAGAGTTTGTCCATGCAAGAGCAGAAATTCTACCATAAGTGAGTACTTCAGACTTCTTTCCAGACAGGGCTAAATTATGTCTCTTTTGCTCTTCTATGACCCAGGCAGCAATAACTAGGTGCTGGATGATTTATTACAAAGATCAGGACATCGCATCAGAATATAGTTCTGAAATGTGGCTTTTCCCTCCAGAAGGCTGGAAGTATTTTACAACTCTGAGTTTCAGATCAATGCAGTTTTCAAATCAGAAAGCACTTTCCTCTCAGCTTTCAAATGGGATTTTCCCACTCTAAATTAGCCAGGAGGTCAGAAGGGGATTATCAAAGAATCAAAGAATTGCTTAGGCCGTTAAACAAAAGACCATTGAGATCATCAATTCTGGCCACTAACCCAGCATTGCCAAGTCCACCACTAAAGCATGTCCCCAGGTGCAACATCTACACGCCTTTTGAATTCCTCCAGGGTTGGTGACTCCACCACGTTCCTGGGCAGCCTGTTTCGGTGCTTGACAACCCTTTCCATGATGAAATTTTTCCTAGTATCCAATCTAAACCAATATCAAAGTACTGCTCCTGTTCCAACAATAACTTATAAAATCGAGAAAATAAGACAACTTACTATTCTAACAACAAAACTAGCCTGGTACTTAAGGCTTTTTTGCTTGCAAGAAGGAACTAAGTAATGGTTTTATTGTAACTAGCACCCTATCAACTTAAAAGGTGACAACACAAGGAATGAAAGGGGAATCTGGACATCATTAGACAAAAAATACACGATTACTGCCAGCTGCTGCTGTAATCAAAGTCACTGACACCCCAGAAAAGGGGCGCAGATAACAGTGACAAAGCAATCCTGGAAGACAAGTGTCTCAAGCATTTACTTGATGCACTTTCAGTTAGGGAGATTGTGTCTGAAACATTAGAAAAATTTTTAAAAATTCAGAAAGTTCAAAAAGTTCAAAATATGTATTTGGTAAGTGTAAATCCACCTGCCCTTCTTCATTCTGGATTGCCTTCATCTTTTAACTAAGATGAAACCATTTCCAATGGAGAAGTGCCAGCAAGTCTTGTTTATAAAATGTCCATTTAGTAAGCTCAAAGAGAAAGCACTTTTCTGTGCTATGATAAATAAACTGTGTAGCCAAATATAATGCTTTGCTGAAACAAATGGGATGGGTTCAATACCTATTATTTCACAGAATTACAAACAAAGAAGTGGCAATGATTTTTTTTTTTTGAATTGGCACACTATTTCATAGCATGTAACAGAACTGGGTAATAATTTCTCGGCATTAACGACAAAACATTGCACATTATTTTAAAAAACCTACAAAACAAAACCACCCTTTAACCTACATTATTCATAGTATCCTCCCTCATTTAATTGCAACTGGCACAAGGTATTTCTTGAGACATCTGTAACAACTCAGATAAATCAGCAATTTTGTACGGAAAGCATTTGATAAGCTGGTGAGAAAAATCACTCAGGAATGTTCAGTGTCAGAGCATTTCTTGCATGCAAGTACCTTCCTTTACATTACCAAGTCGCCTTCAGCAAATACTTAAAACTACAGGAACAGCAAAAGCACAGCTTAAAAGCGGCTTTCTCTCTTGCCACAGCAAGTCTCACTCCTCTTTCTTTCATCCGTCCACCTATCACCCCCACAAAGCATGAAACAGTAACACATTCAGTGTATATGAAAAGTGATATTGGAGGGTTCTTGGCCTCAAACATTTGAACCATGTTCTATATTGTGCTATCTCTGTCAAGCTTGGTATCTACTTTGCTCCGTGTGCATGTGAGAAATCTGAAACTAGGCTAATAGCTTTGATTTTTTTTAACTATTGTACAGCATGAAGATTTAGTGATATTTTGGATCACTATGACTTCCACGCTGTAAAAAAAACCATACAACTATCTGGAGATAAAGTTGACTGAAGAGCACTGGATACTCATCTCTCCATTAGATCCAGAGGGATTTCTTTTTAAGTCTGTGTTTCAGCATTTTTGCACGACCCAGCCCAAATATTTCGAGCTTTAAGACACAACTTACGTTGCAACCTTCACACCTGACTAGTTGGAATAAACAACAATACAGTCAAAACGAACCCAGATTTAGCCTGTTTATGCAACTGAAAAAAAATTCAACTGTGAAATTGCTTGGACTACTTTAAAACAGCAAAAACTGCACCCAGCTGTGTTACTTGTTCTTCATCCCATACAGAAGCAGAACATCACCCACTGGAATGCCACTGATCAACTTGTTCAATATCTGTTTGAACAGTATCTTTTACTCTGTATATGAGGATCTGTGTGCAGTATTTCATAAACAGCAGATGCACTGATGACCTAACATCAGCATATACCAAATAAGATTCAGGATCCTCAGATTTCTCTGTAGACTTTGTCCAGGTGCCATTGCTGACAATTTCTCCAACTTCCATTTCCAGGACACCAATAATACCATCACTCTCTGTCTCTCTTTCTGGGCTCGTCCTAAATTTTTCTTCATATTAATTAATTATAAAATTAATCCAATCCTTTCCTGGCAAACCCATCATTTTCTTTCACACCTGCTCTCTGCTTCAACTAGAATATACTCTACATTTTCTCATCTTTCTTCCATTTGTTTTACCTCTAACACTCCCATACACCATTTCCCGCTGTGTTAGTCCAGCTCCGTGTCTCTTGCCACAACAAATTCTCACTTCTTACCTATAGATTGTGCTTCTCTACATACTTTTCTTCCTACCTTATTTTTCAAATTTATAACCTTCCACTCAGTAATGTTTTTGCTATGACTGGAACATATCCCTATACTTCTTCCTCCCATCACACTCAAGAAAGAGCCCTCAATAGCATCACTCTGCCTTTCACATCCAGCTGCTTCACCTTATGCTTAAGATTTATATCGTTTAATCCGTGACCCTCAAGAGCATCTTATTAATATTATCATTTCCAATTTTGTACACTAGAAGTCATAGTACAGAACAAATAAAGCCTTTGATGTAGTGATGCACAGTTTGAATTTCAAACATGGCATGTAGCTCAGCATATGCCAGGATAGCTTGGCTCTCTGGTGTAGCATTTCAATGACAACATAGCAATTTTTCTCAAGTTTTGTTTCTCAAAAAAGCTTATATCAAATCAGTCCTAGTTCAGATTAGTCTCTTCCGATCTTGCATATTGAAGGCAGCCTTTGTTTGTTTTCAACACAAGAAAAACCAAACCCTAATCCAAAGATACAGTTTCTTCAATGTAAAAGCAGCAACTCAACTGTTGAGCTGTTCACAATAAAGTATGCCTTAACTGTTTGGAAACATCAGAGCTATAGGTCTTCTTCATGGACAGTCATTAATATCATCTACTGTTCCAGATAAAAATAACTGAAAGAGATTGCATTTCACTTTCCACCTTTTGCTGGAATCTTGGGGTTCCTTTTGATCTCAAATTATCCAAGAAGGATCATCTTATATGATCACTACCAATGCGTCTCCTGTGATCACAGAAATTTCGTGACTTTAACACATGCAATCCAAAATAGAACTTCAAAGCTCCACGCTTCTGTGTGGTCCACAGCACTGACTATCACTACTCTGTTCTGGGCTTTTACAGAAACTTCAGGTCTCAAACCCACATGTTCAACAATGTCAGGACTTAGGCATACTAATTTACTTCTAAAAACTTCAATTGACTTTCAGTGAGAAGCTCAGAAGTCGATTTTAGACTCAGCACATCAAAATTAAAACTACAAATACTTGTCCTATGCTTATTCCTAGTTCTTACCTTAAAAAAAAAAAATCCAAGCCCTAAAGTACATTCTTGTATAGCTTCAATTTAGCAGCAAGTCTGAAAAAATATTTTTATTCTATTTTTCCATAGAGCACATATAGCCTAAATAGCCTATTTTTAATCTGTCATTTTATCGTGTAAGCAGCAAGGATATGCAACTGGGGAGTTCACTGACTTATTTGAGTCAGGACACTTACTCACATGTTTCCATTCAAAAGTTTCTAGTAGTTCCAGATTAAAAAAACAATGAAACGCCACCTTTAGAACAAGAGTCTTTAGATCCCATTGCCTTTCATGTTCCTTCTGCATTTCACTTGTTGAAATGAGAAACAGCAGCCACGCATAAAGATTTAACACACCTTTCCCCTTTCCACTAAGTAAATTCATCTCTGAGGACAAATTGTCACATACTGCCAATGGGACAAGAGAAATAAAATTTTCTGATTTAAAAGCTCTGTTCTGGCTATAAAAATTCACTGCAGCAACATTCATGATAATCACTTATAATAATCAACACTGATTACAGTTACCTCCTGCTGAACTGGGCAGAGGCACACATGAAGAATCACACAAAAAGCATTAATTATTATTGCTCAGGCTGCAAAACACAGTTTAGCAGAATGTGAAACAAAACAAAGGAATACATTTAGTTCCATTAACACCTTAACAGGTCCTGACACGAGTTTAACAGAATGCAAGTAATGCAGGCTAATTTCACAATCTATCCACCATCACTAATGATTAAAATGTGCCAGCTTTCAAAATGGGGCGTGCTGCAACCTAACAATGACAGAAATAAATCTTTTAAAAGTGTAGTAAATTTATAAGTGAATCTTATCAAAGCATATAAAGTTCTAAGCCAAAGATAAGCAACACAAATAGTGACACGTTTACCATGATTACAAGGCCTGCTAATAAGGTAAGAATGACATGATCATGGGCAGTTTACTGAGCAAACCCTGGCAGCCCTGGGTTCACCAAGAACTTGTGACTAAAACAAGGCATTATGCTGAAGAGAATATCCACTGCTTCAAAAGGTATCCATAAAACGTAACTGCATGGCTTGACTTTTCCTTTGTAATACCACCCAGCACCAGGTGAACTGTGTGGTGTTGCAGCCCAAGAGCCATGAGCACAATGACAGTTTTCTCAGAATTGGGATACTCAGAGGTGCTGCAATTTAAGCACACCTATTTCCTCCTTCTCTTGAAAAGTCCATTCCAAATATTGCTGTCCTTCTAACCTCTGCTGAATGAGGAGTTTCTACACAGGTGCTCTTCTGAATTCAAGGAAAACTTTTAAAGTTAAGATTTCCTTGCAGAAATCAAGCCTTGTTCCCATGCATTACTGGGAGTCTGGATATCTAATTAACTGAATTTCAAGAAGAGGATTTGTCATCTTTTCAAATTAGGTTTAAAAACTTCGTAAAGAAAAGGAACCCTAGAGGACAGGGTATGAGCCATACAAGCCAAGAAGCTATAAAAGTTAAAACGGTACTTGACAATAACGAAGTGAAAAGCAAAAATTAATTTATTCTCTTCTGAAGTTTGTTAAGTTTCCCTCATGAGCCTGTCTGTAATGACAGAGACTGAATACAGAGTAACCCAAGAAACAATTTCTGCCTAAAAGAAATGGCTGAACACTAGAATTTGGTGTAATCCATGTAATGGATTTGGTAAATGCATGAAAGGACTTTCCAGCATATTTACCTGTTAACACACATTATGGTATCACCTCCTTCCAAAAGTTCTACCTCCACAAAACACTCAGAATTACAAGTCATCAACAATGACTTTACCAGGACAGAAGACAACGTATCAATTTTATCACCCTAATCTGTACAATACATTGCCCATGTCTCACCACTTTTAGTCATTAATCTTTTCATCAAATCAGAGTTTGACTGATGCACAACTCTACTGAGGCTCCAGCAAACTGTCGCAAGTAGACTGAAGACAATTCTTAAGTTGTCTTCTTTTTTGCAGTTTCTATGACTCTTTATGCAACTCAAACCATACAAAAACTTTACCTAATTCCTTTGGCAAAGTAAAATCTTTCCTAAAGGAGTATGATCAAGTAACAGATGTATTTTATATTTGAAATAAGTTAATGCACAAAGCAGCATTTAGATAAATGTTATTTATTTGAATGAGAGTATAAGAAATATTTAAAAAATTTAAATTGATACAGCAATGTGGTAAAAATATTTATATGCACAGCAGCTGACACAGGTTTGGGAAACTATTAATTACAAAACTGAAGTACATGGTGTTGGATTTCTCATCTGCAAAATAATGATCATCAAAGCACCAGATGCCATTATTTCTCATCTGCAAAATAATGATCATCAAAGCACCAGATGCCATTCTATTATGGAAGAGAAATACAAAATTACCCATCTTCTTGGGTATGATACATGAAATTTTGATCTCGGTACAATGAACCACATTTCAGTCTCTGCTTTACAGCTACTTCTGAAAGACCTCTGATCACAATTTGCTCTTAAGATAGATAATTTTAGTTACCTAATAAGGCATAACTCTTGAAGAAAAATCCTGCGACAATTAAAAAAAGGCAATGAATCTCAACATCAACCAACTTTAAACAAGACATTTCCAATGGATCTTACGTTTTTGTTCTTGAAATGAAGGAGTACTTACTTGATTGGCCATGTAGATTGTAAGGAGACCTCTCCTATAAACAGAAAAAACATTAGTGAATGAATCAAATATTTTTTCAGACTGAAGAAAAACACTTTAATCATTAAGAATATTTTATTAAAGAAGATAATTTAAATAACAGATTACTGATGGGAGTATGAATCATTACTACCCTATGGAAAATTAAGTACAAAACCAAAAATAGCATCTTCATAGCACAGTATCCAAAGCAGTGAGGAATTACAGGAACCAAGTTATATATAGCAACTTGTTATTCCACATGAGTCCTGAAGCTGTCACAAGGGGCAAGGCACCTTGAATTACACACAGCACTCATCACAAAATAAGCCTACACATGAGCTGTTTGTAAGCATACAGTGACCTAAACCTAAGTTAAATTGTGAATTTACAGAAAAATGCTTCTGTGTTAGTTTCTGGTTTGCAATCAGTGCTATGTAACTCAAGGCTTTCTGCTTACAATGTATCATGAAAAGTTTTCTACTGAGACTGATGATGCACAAATCTTGGCTCAAGCCAGCTGAGAGTCACAGTGACAACAATGCTCTCAAACAGTAGCCAGTACCTTCTCTTCTAACCTTTGTCTTATTTTTTTCCCCTTCTATTTTTGGATCTTCTATTTTGGGATATTTGTCTCAGCCCATGGCTCACATTGTTCTTTAGGAAAAATATAAACTTGGGCTCATACTCTCACAGTTTTGTTGATTCTACTGCAGCACAAGACCAAAACTGAACTTGATTATGTAGTTGTGAGCTGCTCCAGCAACTGACAGCACTATAGGGTCCAGATGAAATAAAAGTTATTTTCTGTACATCAGTTGCAGACCACCATCAGCCTTGAGAAAGTGGACAACATTACCACTGCAGGTGTGCTTTGCCCTCAATTATTCCTCCTCTTCTGTCAAGATTTGCTTAGAGACTATGGTCAAAGGTAGAAACCTTTCAGTATTTACTACTGGACTGGTGTTCTGAACTTTTTGAGTTTACCAGCACCGTTGTAGTATTTGGGATTTTTCTTATTGTCACCACTGGTCTTACACACAAAACTTGGAAATTTGTGTGAAGGCATCACACGTTCAAGCCTTAAGGTTTCTCAATATGGACATGAGTTTATAACCTGAACCCATATTTGTCTTCATGTAATTTAGGATATTTTTTATATTGCTACTACAGAAGGTAATAAAAAATAGAAGGTCTAACCCAGGCTTGAGTGTTCCATTTTGTCCTGACATTTTAAGTCTCCAAGCATTCACAGAGCGCTTAAGAGAGCAGGATGTTAACAGAACATATCTTGCTATCAGTTCAGTTGAAGTGAACAAAACAAAAGCACAGATAGCAGGAAACAGAGAAGTCCCAATTGCACAGTTCCCAACATTGACCCATCCAAAAAGTTTACTCAGTATTTTCTAACCCCCATGTCTATGTGTCCATAATTTTGCCAAATTACACATCCAGATGAAGGTTTTTCACAGCAGATATCTAAGCTACAGGGATATATTCCACTTAAAAGCTTTAGTGCTTCCACATCACGCTGAATTTGTGGGAAGCAGTAACGCAGCATCCTGACTTCCACAAGTTGCTCTCTACTCAGAGGAAAGATTCAAATTTGGAGTAAGTTCAAAACTTTAACCAGCAAAATCATTTGTTTTGTGGTTGGATTTTTTTTAGAAGAGCAGAATTATAAGTCTGCTCTCTGTATACCTTCTCTACCCAGTAACACTCTGTGCCAGATACTAGTAGCAAGACTTTAGCATGGAGACCTAAGGAAAAATCCTGATTCTAAAGATCTGGTGAGGATGAGGCACATGAGAAACAAGACAAAAGATAGGGAATAGGGTCTGTGAATATTTAAGCAAAACAACCGCTACTACTTGCAATAAGGCACCAAAATATTGTATGACATTTCTGACCAGGAAGGGGTAAAAATTCACGTGATGGAATAGATAAGTTCAACTCTCAGGCTGGTCTGCAAACATTCACCTAGTCTTTCAGCTGACTAGCTCAAGTGATGAAACAGTATTGATGCCCCAACCCTCCTGATTACCAAATTGCCAGCCAATACAATTCTGTGTACTGCAAATTTTATTTTAATTTGTTCTCAGGAAAAATAATGGATATTTCATGTTTCTTAGATTATATTTTTTACCCACATAATAGTATTAAAAATTTACGATAAATATCCAAAACACTCAGCTGTTTGGAAACACAGAAATAAATTTACCCACTAAAGCTAACCTGGTAATTCAATACAGTTTTGAGTATTCTGGAAAATGTCAGAACTTCAATAACATCCTGCAGGAACACACCTGTGAGAAGCCTTCACCAGCTATTGAGTGACAGATGCAGCTTTCAGAGTATACTCTGTGTATTCACAATTATATACAGTGTGTATAAAACAGGATAATCACTGTGTATACACATAAATTACTTAGTGGATACTCTTCTGCAGTCTCTGAAACACAGGCAGGGTCTTTTAGCCTCCCACTGAAATTTTTTTTTTTTTTAAACGCAAACTAAGAACTAAATGAATTTTAGTTTCTATTGTAGTCCCCTTGGGCTAAGCATAAAATGCAACTCACCAACCACAAAAACAAAGAAAGGAAAAGGGAATAGAGAAGAGGAAGGAAAGAAATGAGAAGCTGCAGCGCAGCTGCAATGTGAGAAGTAGGTGGTTGGGAGCAGTGAAAATGTGCACACAATAAATTTGCACAAGGAAGTAACTTCCGGAACTGAAAATACAGCAAGTTGTTCGATGACGTCATCTCCAATTGCCTGCAACCAGCCCGTCTGTGAGGCCCTGGCTGACTCCAGGCAGAAGGGGTTTTATTCCTCCAAATTAATTCTGTGACTGTTTTAAGAATAAATAGCCTTATGTTTCCAGGGGAAAGGAAAAAAAAAAGGAGAGGGGGAGAGGGGGCACTCTTCCTGGCCCTGTGCAAATGTGATCCAGTAAGCCTAACCCAACCCTGAACTACACAGTTAAAAAGCAGTTGGAAGATCAGAAAATATTGCACTATTTCGTAGCAATGACAGCTGACAGAAAACAGGACAGAAAGATGGAGGTAGGCCAAGCAAAAGGGTCACTGGTACAACCCAAGGACTGTATTAAAACTGCAGCTGGTAAGAGGAGAATGTAATTGGGAAATGGCATTAGAAGAGCAGGAAATGATTAAACAATAAAAATAATTAGTCAGCCGTGTCTAACCACATGCGTTGGGGAGGTTTAAAGATACTAATAAACAGCTCACATTTCACTCCTAAAGTCCAAGAACCAGTGTTGAACACTAATCTTGGGAACACCAACATCAGCAGCAGGTGGCTACAGCAGTGGTCTGGCAAGGTCACTATGGGAAAGCCCAAGCAGATACACACAAATCCTTACTGCCCGCTCCTGCTCCATGGATACTGTCTTAGGCCATTTTCCTCCAGAGGCCACTTTCATAAAGATCATCACTGTGGCTTCCCACTGCCTCCCAGTCACCTCTTCAACTGACAGTATCTCCCACACTCAGCTCTGTTTCTAATGACATCTGGGATCTTTAACTCGGGAGGGAAAAACATGAACCAGGGGTAACCCAAAACTCATGAGCAGCAGACCAAGGTCCATGTTGTCAGTTTCTTGTGTTAAATTGAAGAACCAAAGAAAAACTTTGCTGAAAAAGTCTTAACAAGACTGGTCTCCTTCACCTGAAAAAGAAGGCTTGCATGAAAATAATGTTTTAATTGCCCTTTAATTCAAGTATCAAAGAGCAGTAGTGTTTAGCATACTTTTCACTTTGTTTCTCCTTTTTGTTCCTAATTCACACTTTAAAATGAATTTTCTTGTTGCATGTTACAAGAACTGAGTAGGCAAGGTCTCAGTTTAGTTATTCAACACAGGTCACATTACCTACAGCTGAATAATTCCCATCTTGCAGATTTCACTTTTAATGTTTAAATTACAACAGACCACAGAAGATAATTCTCTTGTTCATCTACACTTTCCTCAAAGAAAAGTTTAACTCAATAAAATTTGCTTTTTGGACAGCTTAGGAATGTTCAGACCAAATTCTAACAGCAATAGCTCTTAAACTATGGCCTATAAACCTCAACAGAGAACCACATATTTTTGTTATTGCACTGCCCAGAGTAAAGAGTCTAAAATAGCTGCTAAAAAACCCAAAAAGCTACAGGACAAAAATAACAGGGAAACCTAGCAGTGCACGGGGCTGTATTACCAGAAGTTTAGGTAGGAGGTCAAGGGAAATGATTAATCCCATTTACTTGGCACTCACTACACCACAGAGTCCAGCACCCAGTTGTGGTCCCCAGTACAACACAGGCATCGAACAGCTGGCACGGAGGACCAGGAACACGGCTGGGCACATTTTCACTGACCCAAGGAAACAGCATCTTCTCCAGCAAGACAGGCGAGCACTGAGGGACTGTTGTACCTCTGTCCTCAGAGGTTTGCAAGGCTGACCAGACAAATTCCTAAGCAAGCTGGACTGGATTCAGTGCCAGCCCTGTTCCATGCAGGAAGCTGCACTAGCTGAATTCCCAAGGCTTATCTGAACAATTCTATTATTCTACAGGAAAAAAGGGGGAAAGCAACTTCAAAATCATACATAATTTTTTTTCACAGATTATAAAATCAGAAGAGATTACAGTGATAAATCATGTCTTGCTAACTACTACAAAACACAACTCCTCTAACATATTAGCCGCTTATTTTAAAACATCCAATTTGTTTTTTAAGTATTTCCAATAACCACAATCACTGATATGTTATTCTACAGGTACTTACCTTTACAATTTGCACCCTAAGACAAGAATTGGTCTGGTCTCAAAAACTGCAAACAGTTACATTTTTACCTCCCCTGTAACACTACAGACTCCAACCAAGTCACACACACACCATTTCTTAAACAAGAACTGAACTCCTTCAGTTTTTTCACTATGTTCTCTAAGTTTTTTATCATACTTATAGCTCTTTACTGAAACTGTCTCAGTTTTTCAGAACTTATCTTCAGGACTTCAAATGAAAATAAAGGAAATAAAAAACAGATTAAAGTTCTCCTATTTTTCGCTTAACCAAAACTATTTTGAAGTGAAAGAAATCACTAAGTGCCGCTTTCAAACTTGGAATGAATTTGCCTGTGAGCAAGGTATTTCTATTTTCATGTAAGTGCTTCAAACTGGAAAACATTTCATTGAGGCCAAAGTCCAATTTTCCTTACATGTGAATAAAAAAATCCTATTCATTGCAATAGAACTAGCAACTGTCCAAATTTGCATGCCAACACATTGTTCGTGGAACACTTTGCTGAAGAATGTTTTCTTGCTTGGCTTGATGTACTATAAAATTCAAAGAAAAACTTTACTTTCACAAGCAGCATAATCTTTTGCTTCATATAATTATAAATCATGCAAAATACCAATCTTTAAATACAGCCAAGATTGTTTTTTCCTACAAAACTCATTGCCAGTTCTCTCTCATTTATGGTTTTCCTTCAATGTATTTATGGTTTTCCTTAAATACACAGTTGTTGCTAAGCTAAAAAAAAAAGAAAACAAAAAACCCCAAAACCAACAGCACCATCACCAGACAAAAAAATCCCCCAACCTTGTCTGAAGGTGGGATGAATCCTTAGAATATGCTTATGCTTCTGGAAATTTTACCATAAATTAATTATTGCAACGACAGCAGCCCTCAAAGAAAACTTCCAACAGAAAGAAAACACCTTTTCTTTCTCCAAAGAGCCACGAAAGAGAAGCAGGACCTGCCATTTTTAAGCTGTATCTTTCTCAATATTCATTCCTCCTTCTGAATATTTCTTTCTTTCATATATTTTGCCTTGCCCTGCCCATCCTTTTTGTCTAATAGCAGCACTTCAGCTCCTACACTTTCCTTACCAAAAACCTTTTTTGATGATACCATGTTTAAAGAATTCTCTCTGTTGCCTTAGTTCAACTAAAGCACAAACCTTTTCGAGTAGACATCCTGAAATCTAAACATTCACTGAAATTAATTAAACTTATTTGAACTACTATAACTGTGCTTTTTAACCAGTATTGTGGTTTTTATGACCACTTTTTTTTTGTCTTGCTCAAAACTAAAGGGGAAGTAAGTTACCAAGTCAGAAATAACAGGAAATAACTGCAGCGAGATGAATACCGCTGCGTACAAAATGGACATAAATGGACTGAACAGGCGCCTCCTTCAGTGAGAACAGCCCTAGGTGTGAGCTCCGAGAGTGAGCCCCCGAATTCACACCCAGGGCGAGGACACACAGGCCCCGTGCCCTGCGACAGCTCCCGGCACCCAGCACACAGCAGCAGCCAGCAGCAGAGGGGGATAGAAGGACGAAGCAGCGTGTTAAAAATCTTTATGCATGCAATTCGGAGAACAGGTTCTCTGATTAAGCATCTCATGGATGGGTTACATTTCTCCACATATGTAATAAATGTAAACAGCTGGAGGGCAAACACACACAAAATAAAAATATCCAACTCACTACTAAGACAAGAGCAGTTTTAGCTTTGCTATGAAGCTTTCTAACTTCATCTCCAGTCTAAAACATCAAAATCCTACTATTTGCTTTTTCAAAAATTCTTAGTGTTGTCACACCAACAAGACTGACACAAGAATAAACAGGTACTAAAATGAAACAAGTCAAACATACTTTTTCTTGTGACCTATACAACAAAATCTGAACTACACATTACTTTTATAAAAATGGGGTTTTTTCATAAATTCATCATTTTAGTTTCCTACGAAATCAAGAATGCCACTGTTCATTGAATCTGCTGCATATTCTGACACTTATCACTGATCAATATTTTAACTGATAATCTCTTTTGGGATTCTTTACAAGTCTAAGAAATCACAAATAAAACCACGTTCACAGGAATCACTGAATTCAAAGGCATATATGGGGTGGAATGTTAAAAATGTAAACTTATGCTGTACTGACTTGTTCCAGCAAAATAGTAATTATTAGTAGTAAATATTTTCATATATATGTATATATGATATATAAAATATATATTATAATTATATATATTTATTTTAGTAAATAGCAAAATTTGAGAATATTTGTTCTTTTTTTATATTAAAAAAAAAGAAAAAGAAAGATTTAAAAAGAGTTAACTGGCTTTAATTTCTGAATATAAACTAAGAAGCTAGCATAATAATTTGTAATGGCTCCCCAGACAGGACTCATGGTCTGCAAAAACAGGAAGAATTCCTCCCCTCAGCTTCAACCCCCCCCTGTAAAACACACCACTTTATAACCTGCAGAATTAAATCAAACACACAAATCACAGGTTTCCCCTAAAAGGAAAGAGGTTAAAATGAAGAGGTAAGAGGTAGCGGTTTTTCTGCTTTACAGCAGCTTGACACCACAAGCAAACCAACTATAGATGTGGAGTTGTGATTGCATCCCTGTAATAACACAAGCACTACAGATTATGTTTAGGGTATCGTTAATCTCTCACACCCACCAATTTCCTACTGACAGCTGGAGGTCAGCAGCCAAGTCCTGGTGCAAAAGTTCACCTAAAATCAGCAGGAACAGACAAGCTTTCAAAATAATGCCTAAAATTATGAAAACAGATTTAAGCAGTAAGTTTTCAAAAAAGAACATGGTAACTTTTTAACTTAGTAAATACCGGTAGCAAGTCTTTCACACAAAGATAATGTTCAGAACTTCATCTCAAAAATATACAGCTTAAGGACTCATGACCCACTGCTTCTTTAAAGGAACTCCGTATTTCAAAATTTTGGGTTGTTTAAAGTAGGAAATGGACACTTTGCAGGCTGAGGAAAATGAAATTGCCCAAAACTGCAAATCAGTAATCCTTTCTTGGAGCGTATTACATGTTAAGCAAAATGGTTTTATGCCAATACTCAGAATTTGTTGTTCTTAAAAGGAAATAAAATAAACTCAACATGTTCTATGATCTGAACACATGCCAAAGAAAGGGTATGAGAAAACTGGAAAGGCAGAGAAGCCAAAAAGAAAATATATCTACAGTAATACATTCCAGTTAAATTAGTACCAATAATTCTTACAGGGTTTCCAGCTAGTGCAACACAAGATAACATCTATAGTTTAATTTTTTTAAAACTGCTTTATAGTCTATTTTATACAGATTTTCTTTCACCATTCCCTCCCTCTTCCCTCTCTCCCAGTTTCTCTATGGTATCTACAGAGCAAAAACAAACGCTGACCTACAGAGGGGAAAAAACCTCTTAATTACAGTGTGATTTAACCTCACAAGATTCTATGAAGAGATACAAAGATTCCAAAAAGCTTATTAGTTTCACAGAATGACTGACTGGGCGATAACAGAAGAAAAACAAATTAATCAAACCTCAGGAAACGAAATTAAGGATATCCAGGGATTTTTTAAATTATTCACATTCTTGGTACAGAAAGTCTATCTAGTGTTAAGTAAGGCCCCAAATAACAATTTCTTTGGACTACTGATAGTAACACAGAATTGTTTTTAATCAGCTCAGTCAATCACAAAGAAAACACTCAGTTCTTCCTGGGCATTTGCTTCTTGGCCACTCTGTCTGGAAGGTATAAGCATAGGGCACAAAAGCAAATACTCTCTTTTTGAGCAAAACTGCTTTGGAGATTCTCAGCAGCAGTAGGTCATTGTTTCAATGTGTTTTGTTGGCAATCGCTACCGCTTCAGAGCAAAAAGAGGACATCATGGACAGAACTGTTAATAAAAATTAGGAAGAAGAGCAGGACGGGGCACAGGAAAAAATCAGAGTTGAAGACATGTGCAATATTCACTGGCCTTGGACATATTCTCAGTGTATCATGACAGTGAGAAGGACAGAAAGAAGGAAAAAAAAAATTCTCATATAAGGTCACTACTTCAGTTGACAGCTTGGGGCTGTCCCAGTACCAGTGGAATTCATCCAGTGTTTGACCTGTTCTACTCAACCTCTACCCTCCAGCCCTTCTCAGGTTAAGAGCCCTTCATCCACATCCTACCTGCACATCCCAAACCCAGCTCACAGCAGCTCAGTAAGAAGCAGCTCCAGAGGCTTCCCAAGAAGCCCCTTGGAATAGCTGTCTTTCCCTCTCCCAGAATTCTCCCTGAATTCATATTCTGTGCCCAGTTTGCAACAGCCCATTCCACAGTACAAGTTTTTTTATAAGCTACTCAAAGCATTAGTTATTTCATCTATTTTGAAAGACTTAAGCAGCCTGATACTCTTTTTCTAGTCTGTCACACTAGTAGGTATTGTTCTCTTTGCATGTTTAGAACTCATTTTCTCTTTAGACTCAATGTTTCAATGATTACATTTGTGATTGGATTACACTGTTTACAAAGTACCTGAAGCAATATGCAAAAAAAAAGCTAACGTGACAAATCAATTCAATTCAAATAGAGAACTACTGCAGCTTTTCACATGGTGTGACTAACTTCTAAATGCCCTTGTATTCAGAAACAACAGACTAGCATTTCCAAGCGAAGTAGGGTATGGAGTTAGACTTGTCAACATACAGTGACATTTGCGCTTTTTTCTTCCCTTTAGACCCCCTAATGACAGCCTATTCAGTCATATTAAAAAGAGGTTTTAAATCCAGTTAAGAACTATTAATTTAATCATGCACAAAAGATAGATGAATGCTATTAAGAGTGAGCCTACATCCATAATGTGGTTCCCACAAGGGGTCCCACGGAACAGCAGTGTCAGAAGTGTGAACCTTCACTAGAAAGGCAGGCTGAAAGTTTGACTGAGAGTCATTTCAACACATCCCTACTTACTGAGAAGCCAGTTTCTGGCAGGATATCAGTATTGGATGATGAACTGCGCCAGATACTACAGACAGACGTTAATGAGACATTTCACCTACCAAAGACAGAAATAAGCTATTGTCAAGTCCAGTTTGAACCTATTGTTTTCTGACTCTAAGCTCAAACATCCAGATTGCCAACAGTTGATATCAGAACACTTTTGCTAGTTCCTCAGTCCATTGCTCACAAGGAATGAGTAATAGACATTGAAGTGCTTAAAAGGAAAAACGTATCACTGAAGCAGCAAGATGGAGGCTATACAAATTCCTTCACACAGATCAAATCATGTTGTACTACCAGACAGTCCATACTGTTTCAGGCTTTCACCAAAGCTGAAATCTGAATGCGATGAGAGGTACTGGCCCAAATTCATGAGATCTGTTTTATGCTTGCCTTTAATCCCATGAACACTCTTGTTCCTGCTTCTTAGACAGACTGTCTTTAGGAGAAGGTTTTAATGGCACACACTTACTCTACCAAAAAAGTTTCAACTGGAGTGGAGGTCATCAGATTACAAGAAACACTATGAACACATAGTGCTTTATTTCCTTACCAAAGGAAATAAAAACTTGCTATTTTCTGTCCCAGGATGTGGAGGGGAGAGGGCAGGAAGGGGAACTAAGACATTTGACCTAAGCGTACCGCTGTAATCTTTGCCACAGAAAAGCTTTGCACAATTAAATATAGCAAATCATTACCATTCTAAGTCTCTACCTTCACACTTTCCCTGTTACAGGAGCTAACAATATGATTTCCTTGGGAACAATGAGGCTACAGAAGAGAGTCACTTCATTTACAGAGGGTTTATAGGTGTGGCTTGCTTGGAAACAAATCCTTAAGTTGCTCTCATCTGTAGTATCTAAAAACAATATCCTACACATAGACTTGAGGAACATAGCACAGAAAAGTTCCCTCCAAGACTTCCAGCCATTGCACCAGAGGCATACTGGGCATGGATGTTATCTCGCCAGGTAAATATCAGCACTACAGTCAGCTCACCAAAGCAGCATTTGAAGTTTATTCTATACTAGCAGAGCATTTATAGCCCCCTCTGGGAGCTGCATGTTACACACAAGCATTCAGACACGGAAGATGTATTAAGTGTTTGCTTAAGCCAAGGAAGTCCAAAGGAGTGTGTCCTGGATGCTAGTGCTGAGCAGACAGAACAGAGTTGTTAATCCACTGTTTGTGCCATTTGAATTCAAGTCAGACTCACAGAAAAGTCCAATGTTCAGCAGCAGTCTGAATTTTAGCATTTTATCTGTCAGCATTTCAACAGGACTGCAAGTTTTACAAGGAGGTTTGGTGGGGGTTTTATGACTAATGACGAAAAATATAATAAAAAATTATACTACTACACAGATGACTAAATCATTTTTACTTAAGTTTTCAGGCCACAAAGTGAACATTTCAGAAACAGATTTGCCAAAAGTGGTCCTTAAAATAATTTTTAAAAATTAAACTTTAACCATAACCAAATCTCAATTCCTCATGGAGCCATGCAGGAAGAGGAAGGTATCTGCACAGTCACCTGGGATCTATCAGAGCTTGCTGCTTGACCTTAGTATCGCCCTTTGCCCATCCAGGCTGGCCCCACGTGCACCGATAGAGGAGTCCAGAGTTTAATGGGTGCTGCACAAGATGTCTTTACATTATCATTCAAGAAGCAGCCACATGGCTGGTCTGTGCCTAAGCCGGCAAATCCTTCTGAAACTCAGAGATCTGGAGACCATTGAGCAATTGCAACCAAATAGTCTTGCGTGATCCAGCTCAGTCCTGACTCCAAGAACACAGAGAAAATAAATCCAGTCTCTACAGACTCACCCAGATGCTGCAACACATTCACTAGCATCTCCAGAATCACAGGTATCACATGGGATCTTCCACTATTCTTACTCTGTCTATCTGTGTTATCCCAGAAAATGGACTGTCAACTATAAAGCTCTAGCTGCTCTCCCTTTCTTCATCTTATGCCAGACTTCAAGGACCACACAAGCAAGTTGAACGAAATTCTTCCAAAATTCATATGCTGCAGCCTGAAAATTTCTTAAACTTGGTTGCTGAATACTTATGCAGACATAGTAGAGTTTTTCAGAATCCCCATTAGTTTATAACCTGGACTGACTGACAATAAATGTAATCATCAATTCTCAATACACCTTCTTGTTCTGTTCACAACCACAGGATTCACCTTGCCAAACTTTTGCCATCTCAAGTGGATGAAATCTGCCGAATTTTTCCAGGAACTGAGGTTAGACCAATAGGTCTGTAGCTTACCAGGTCTTCCCTCAGACCCTTCCTGTACATCGGAGTAACATGGAGAGGGGTCGTGTAGCAACACCCGATAGCTCCTTCAGAACTCTGTCGTGAATCGCATCAGGCCCCATGAACATCCAGCTGATACAGCCAGTTCCTCACAATTCCAGTGTCTGCAAATGGAAAGTCATTGTACTGACACATGGTCCTCCAAATCAAAGGACTGAGCACCCCAAGGCCTATCAGTGTTATTAAAAATGGAAGCAAAACCAGCATTGAATGCCTCTACTCTTTCTACATCCCTATTAGACAGGTGACCATATCCAGCAAGTATCAGAGTGTTTTCTTTAGATTTCTCCTTGCTATTAATGTACTCAAAAAAGCCCTTCCCTGTTGTCAGATACAGCACTGAACATTTCCAACTCTAATTGAGTGTCTGGCCTTTCAAATCTTCTCTCTGCACATGCAAATCACAGCTCTGCACTCTCTGTGATGTCTGATCTTGCTTCCAGAGACCACACAATTTCTTTTTCCTCTTGAGCTCCACAGTGAGTTCGCTGTTCAGCCAGACTGGTCTTCTGGCCCTCTTGCTTGACTTATAACACACTGGATGTGCCTGCTCTTGTGCTTAGAAAAGATGGTTCTTAAAAACTGACTTTATTAATACTGAATTAACTGAACAGCTAAAAAACCTCCAGAAACTTTTTCTAGAATTAACACATAATGTAGTACGGGGAAAACAGAAAACTCTCTGAATATATCAACAAAGTTATGACTGCCAGGGATATACCTTAGAGAAAACATCAATCCTTCTAGTGTAAAACACGAGCCTATTTTAGTTTTTCCATGAAAAACACTCCCGAGAGCTGCGCATCCTGAGCTACCTGCCATTCACAATGTTGCCACCATCACAGCATCTTCCAAATTGACTCCTGCAGTCCCAGACAACCTTGAACGATCAGTTTTCCCTTCTTCTGACAACTGTTGAAGCAATACGTTTTTGTGGAAGGTGTCTCTGCGCACGGCAGAGGTGTTGGAACTAGATGATCTTTAAGGTCCCTTCCAACCCAAAACATTTTGACATGATTCCATAACTACAACACAGTAGCAGTGCTCAAAGCATGCAGTAAAAACATGCTCAAATGTTTACGTGCTGTTACTATAAAAACAGAAATCTCTAAATCACTGTCTCTCATCAAGGGAGTTGCTGAAGTGCAATGAAATTTAACATAATTTGATTTAGAAACAAAGAGCTTTCCCAATAACTTCTACAGCTTGGCTCCGTACTCTAGAAGAATACAACTCCAAAATTGTTTCCCTGCTAGCTCTCCTTACCAGATTACACCACAAAATACTCATGTCAGTGATCCAAACTTGAGAGGTTTTTCCACTACAACACAAAAAATATGCAAGAAATCATCCCTCAATGTAGCTTCCTTTCTCAATTTCTTACCTGTAGCAAGTATGAGTAAAGCTTGCAAAAACACTTGCTGTGTTAAGAGTTTGTTCACGTTTTGATTACTCACCCCACCATACTGGGGGTTTATCTGTTTCCCTAAAATACAGTGTCAAACTGAATACCCATAAAAAGTTTTTGAAAAAGGATATTGTCACCTCAAGCGTAAATATACACTATACAAATATATATCAACAAATTTGTATTTGAATGGACAAACTGACCAAAAAAAAAAATTGATGTATTTCTTTAGTGTGTACTTCTTACCATGACTGTGTTGTCCTATTCCTCCTTTATAATGTATTTAGACTAATGTCATTTATGGCAAGCAAATAACCCTAACAGCACTGCATGTTTCACCAGAACAAACATACAGTCTCAAAATTCCACATGGTTCTTATACAAATGTTTGTCACTTTTCTAAGCAATGCATAGTAAAACTTTTGTTTCCAAGAACACTAAATGTATGTGTATATATATAGACGTTCTCTACCATGTGTTGCACTCTTTCACTTTTTAAATGCATGTGCTTTAAATATTTTTCTAGGAGTCCAGCACAGTGATTTTTTTAAATGAAAAATGCCCAAAGTTTTCAACTAAAACGTATTGCAAATAGTTGCCCAGAGCAAGATTTTACAACCAAATTATAAAAGCCCTAAATCTCAAGTTTTATAATACCATCAGTGACAGAGTCTTAACTGCAGCGACGAGACAGGCGCCGCTGTAATGTTAACAGCCAGTATGTAAACATTAATGCAGCCTAAGGGGGGAGCAGGGGGCAACCCCAGGAGTGTTCCTTCAGAACTGCCACAGAAATTTTAGGTGGCTGCAGTTAAAACTTTCTCTAGCTTAATTAGTTGCAAAAGGCAGGGGAAAAAAAAAATAGCCAGGCAGCAAGACAATTAGTTTCATTAAAACTGGAATTGTGTCCCCTCTTAAAGCTTTATATTTCTACAAATTCATTAATACATGATTTCTTGAGCAAGAGCCCAATGAAATGAAATTTGGCATTTAGCTACTAGTAAAACACAACTTAAATGGCTTTGAAACATCAGCACATTTACAAAACACTTAAGAGAACATAGTTCTTTTCCTAGGAAGTTATCACAGAGGTCTTAAATACAGGCTCTCCACTGAGCTATGAGACTTCCTTGTCTTAGAAGTCAGCAAGGTACAACTGATCTAATCAGATTTCCAGTAACACACTGGCTTCAGCCAAGTCCCAAATCACATTTCAACAGCTTAATTCACAATAATTTTTACAAGTATATTCAGTTACTTCCTTGCTTTCTAACAGTATCAGTACTTCAAGAACAAGGCAGTGCCACGTCTTTCAGTCCAAGCCACATATCTCCTCCTTACTATATGTTAAATTATTGGCGATAACATTTAATAGATGTTGAAAGAAATGACAGGAGACTAACTTTGAATTACAAACAGAAGCCAAAAGACGCAAGCAAAATATTCTTTTTACAAAATTTTATTTATAATTGCTTCTTATCAACAGTTGGAAACAACACCTCTAGGAGTTAACTGATATGGTTAAACAACTTCATACAAAGGTTAATAAAAAGAATGCAATTATTTCCTAAGGAAGTTCAATGAAATTAATGGAACTGAGTCATATCTCTATTTTTGAGGAGACATTAACACAACTTTTAATGTCTAAGACTACAAAACTGAATTCTGTGACAAAACAATTACACAGTTTTCTTTAATAGAAGATGCAAAAAAGGTCAGACTGCAAAGAACATTATATTCCTTTAAGTATAATCGTGCAAGTGCACCTGTTGGAAACGTATATAGCCATACCCATCAGGACAACATACATACACAGAGTAACTAAAATATTGACAATTAAGAAAAACAAATTACAGCCAGTAAAGATGCTTCCTCCTAATCCTAACAGGCAATCCACAATGATTAACAGCACCAGAAAAAGGAAAAAATTCTGAGTTTCTCCTACTAGAGTAAGGGACGAAAGACAAAGAATACGTGTTTGCAATGTGCAGATTCATAACCTCCATGTTTATGTATCTACATCCAATTCTTATCTAAGAAATACTTTTTATCAAGACATTACTTAATCATAAAAATGTGACCAGTTCTCTTCCAATAATCTCACAAAGCCTTTACGGATACTTACACAAAAAAAGTTAAGAAGTGTCTTTATTCCTTGACCCTTTCCACAGATCCTAATAAATTAGTTTTCACAGACAAGACAACCACATTTTACAGTCATCAAATAGACTACACATGGACATATTAATGTGCCATTTATATCTTTATAGAATTTAGCAGCATAATATAGTGCAGATCATTTCCTGAGTCTATTTGAAGTTTCTATGCAATGTCACCTCCTCTCCTCATTGCCAGTGTCATGCAAATTTGTAATTACATATTACACAGATACAAACTACAATCAAACTAGTTCTGTAACACATGAGAAACCATGTTCCTCCTTAGGATTACAATCCACCTAGCCATCTATCCATCTCTTTTTTCACATTATTTCATAAGAATTATGAAGTAGAAGGCTGGCACACATGAACAGCAACATTTGGAAGAAAATCTGATTTACAAGCCTGCTGTTCCCAAGTTCAGGACTGACAGGGATGCTGTGCAAGCAAATGCCAGTGAGATACTTAAAATAGGGTATCCACTTGGGAAGAGATTAAGTGATTAAGTTCGATGTTGCTGCCAGCTGCTAGTAGCAATTTGAAGGGCTAGGGATATGTTTATGAACTCAAATCAAGACTTTTTCCCACCTCCTGATTTTTCACTACAATTTGTTCTAAACTGCTCAGCAGATAACTGAAAATGACCCTGTGTCTCCATGTGAAATGTCAGTTTCCTAAGGGACTACGAGTCTATTAAAATTTGATTTTGTCTGTAACAGAAGCTAACAGGCAAACAGATGTGAAATCAGAAAGTCGTATTTCACTGTCAGCAGCAGCATTTTGCACATTATACAGAGCTGCTGAGAACATACCAAACAACTCTGTATTTTAAACAAACCCTAAACTTTCAAATACCTTTTGACATCCTTTAACAATTTTTTCCTTAAGAACAATGACCCCACATTTTCATACATATGTTATACTGCAATGTCAACATTTCTTTTTTTTCCTTTAACTAATCCAATATAATGTGAATTTTTAGGCAAAATATCTTAGGTCACACATTATGGATTCTGACAGAATAGGGAATAACCTTCCAGGAATTAAGTATTCCAGCATCATTCACTGCAGACATGCTGTACCAATTTACTTTTGTCATTTCCACATACCTCTATTTCAACTTCCATTCCTTTCAAATTTCAGATGCTAAACAGAATCCTGTTAACATGTCAGAGCTTTCATACATTGCCACTAAGACATCTAGAAAAACCCATTTGATGCAAAATTTGTTAACCTACTCTTTTTGTTACGCTTACCAAGCAGAGCTTTACAACTTTCTCATAGTTGTTTTGCTATTACACAAGAACTTTCTACTGTTTACAGGCTCATAACCAGTTTTAACTCTTCACTCACAGATACTCTGAAAACTACAAGAAGTTCACAGACAACCAGCCTGATTTCTTGTTCTTTAATGTTATCTAGAAAGATTACATGTCTGGCATGGAAAATCTTCACATTGTAACAGGTCTGTAGGAAAAGTTAAGCCAGTGTTGTCACTGATCAAAGGGAGAAAACGCATGTTCTCTCACCCCAAAATGAAACTGATGCCAAGGGCAGTGCTGGAGTCTAGTAACTAGACAAATTTCTACTAAAATGTATCCAATCTCTTAGGAAGCAATTACAATAAGGTGAAAATCAGTCAGCTAGAGAGGACCTTAAAAAGATAATTAACGTATTTGATAACTTAATTACCAGTGCCTTCTCTATAGTTACACTAAAAAAGGGGATTTAGAAGTGCTCCCACATTTATAAACCTCTTACACATCCTAAATCTTCAAAAACAATGGCTAATGCATTCTTTTAAAAGGACAGAACTTTGACATATGTAAAACTTGGCATGGCATTTGCTTAGTTCACGTTTGAAATTCAGGAATGGGGCCTGACAGTGAGTCAACAACATAATGATATGTATTTGCCATTATTTTAAAATGACTGCTTAAGGAAGTTTCAGATATATATAATAATCAAAAGTGCATGCACGCCACCACTAATACCTGCCTCACTGTCTTTTGAAAAAGAGTAATCCCTTACATTATCCTTCTGTCACCTTCTCTTTGAATTAAACCTACTAACTAGATGACTAAAGCACCTCATTCCATATTAAATTAAGGAACTATTATAACAAGCTACCAATGTAAGTTGAATTCCAAACAATAAAACTTTACAACCCAGGATTTCACCTGCCATCTTCTCATGGCCACATTACAAACAGCAGCTTTGGGCTAGCCCTGGATTACTCACAGCTTTCTTCCCCCTCTTCATGCTTTCATAATGAACTTGCCATTGATAGCCGAACTTCAGAACCTTTCCTTAAGTGAAGTGTTTTCTGTACAATTAAATTTCATCCAATTTGAATAATTTCAGCTCATCCACAGTTTTCTCCACAACATCCTATAATTCCTCTGTCTTAACTAATGTCTCAGTGTTAAGTAATCAGCAACTGTCCCTCTCTGTCCCTCATCAGCATTCTCCCTCTCTGTGACTAATTCCAAACATTGCTCAAATTATATTTTCAAAAACAAATAAAAACAAATCTACAGTTTCATTAGGAAGCCCTAAGCAACCAAGTCTCATCAGGCAATCCTGAGCAACCCAATTGCACATTAAACAAGAAAAACAAACCACAAACACAGAACCAAATGTTTGCAAAGTGTTTTTTCACTGTAGTTTCCTAGATTTAAATTTAAGGTTGCAAAAGACACCATTTCAAATGAACTACATTTCCAGCCCTCTGAAACAAAATCACTGAATTGTCAAATATCAATCATTAAATGACCAAAACAAGAAATATTACTATGTTAACATGAAAATCCATAAACACAAACCCTACCTGCTTTTCCTTTCGATGAGAATAGCCATGTAAGAAGCAGGTAAAGCTGCACCAAAGCCAGGAGACCAAAAGTAGAATTTTCCAAGTATCTTCCTGAAAAAACAATTTGTGCACATATTACATGCAAATGGAACGTTCATGTTCCACACCGTATTTTACCTTTAGCATAAAATTCTGGAAGATTTATTAATTTTGGGGTTTTACATTAATCAGTACTTACTAATAAATTTGAATCATTATATTTTTACAGTTGGATAATTCTCAAGAGTTCCCAAAGTGCTTCATAAACATTAAACACTTGAAACACTTTATTAATTGATTTATTTTGTTTAAATGACCTTTTTTTTCCAGGGAAGCAAAGTTCTCAAGACATATTTTTGAAAGGTTGCAGATCCTAATTACAGAAAAATCTTCTAAAAGACCTTATAGGTGCTCATCTCTCTACTACTCGTGCAAATACATCTTCAGGAAGATCTGCCTTGTGGAACGTAGCAATGCAATCAGGCGAAACAGAAATCAAAACAAATAATTATAATATACATTACACTCCAAACAGACAATCCACAGAAGCTAAAAACAGGAAAACACACATTTACAGTAAGGCAAGGAATCAATCTGTACATTACAAGTGGAAGCAACAATGAATTCCCAGTCCTATTAAGCTGGTAAAGCTCTCATTTTTTGCAGCTAGCTCTGCATTTCATTCAGAGTCCACACAATTTCAATTATCAAAATTCCTTCACTAATAAGAGCTGAAAAAAAAATAGTTACACAAATGACAGTATCTAAGAAAATCTTTCTATAAACTGGTCATTGTTAAAGGAAGAAAGCCAAACTGCATGTCAAGCACAATGTCACCAACCACGTTTGATCTGTTCAGGAGACCTGCACCTTCAAACTAATTCAAGCTAATCACAGAGGCAACCAGCAGTCATACAGTCATGACATTTGGTAGCATGATAATAAACATACAGTGCTGCTCAGCTGACAAGCACTACTGGTGGGAGAAGAGAGTGTCACAATGGAGTCTACCCTTCTAAAAACACAACAAACAAAATAAACAAACAAAATGACAAACACATACAGGGTAGAAAAGGACATTTTCTTTGATAAAATGTCACTTTGACAACACAAAAGAGAGAACAAAGATAATAACATCTGATTAGCTCACTTTCATTCTTGCTCTAAAAGGCGTGAGCAGCCTCATTCCATATTTCTGCAAAAATAACACTACCAGCGAGCAATGCCAACTTATGTTCGTAAGTGAAAAGAGAGCCAGTGTATCAGCAGCAAGTGATGTAATGGCAATTACACACACTGTTCATTCCCACGGCTGCAGAAGGATAATTTCTCAGGATGACAATGCCAAATGCTGCAGGAGCTAAAGTTCATTATTAGGACTCTCTCGGAAAGTAATTACTGTATGAAGTTTCAGAGAAGTCATTTTAAACATCTTAATAAGTATGAACACATCTTACCAGACACACCTGTTAAGTAAGAGAACAAATGTCTTTTCTGTGGGAAAGAAACAGTAATTTGTTCTTTTGGCATGGTTTAGAATCCTTTTACAAATGCTTGCATATTTGGTTTGACAAGATTTCGGAAACAACAGTAACGCATTTTACATAATAAAGTCTAGTGGAAATAAAAATGTTCAATCAGTAACTAAAACATTTAAACTTCTCCTAAAGTAATTAAAAACTAGGTTTTGTTATTATTTGCATGGTTATTTTCACATGTTCTATGGACAGAAGTTGGAATGAGAACTATGAGTTCTTTCAGGTCATGCACCTAATTCCTGAATATACAAGCTGTACATGGACAAACCTAATTACTCTAATTGCTCGACTAAGACAATCGAGTCTTCATGAGGTTTTACACTTAATTAAAGCAAAAACCTAAAAATCACACCTTTCAATTAACAGATGCAATGCTTGTCAACACAGGAACCTAGCACTTCTGTCTGAAGCCCAGACAGATGTAGTCTTCTGGATCTCACCAGTAGAAGAGATTACAGCCTCCAGCTGGACTGTCACACATCCGTAACAGAGATCATCACCCTCACTGCTCTGCCAACAGAGCAGCTTGTACATAGACCCCAGTTCACTACACAAAAAAAATAGGAGCTAAAAAAAAAGTCAATCAAGTTAGCTTAGCAATACCTTCTAAAACGAAAACATCTATCCACTGCCTAAGTCATTGCTGACATTGGATATAGATTTTTCTGAAATTTTATCCACTTGTGAAATTATGAGAGTATTAATCAATACCTGAAAATATTTTAAATGCACATTCTTGCCTAAAGCTTGACATCCTTGAGAATCCTTGCATCAGTTTCAATTTTGGTAGTTTTCCCTAGCTGAAAGGAAGAAACTACTGCAAGAGCATCAAAAAGACACAAGGCAGACTTCTCACTGCCAATAACATTTCATATTTACATCTTCCAATTGTTTCTGGATAACTGGTACACACAGTGACTGAAGATCACTGGGATTTTGATAAAGGTAAGACCAGGTCAAGTGGTCACTTTACCCAGGACATCCTATACGTCTGCCACCACAACCCCTCCTTGGTGCTACAAAAGAAGGAAAGAGGCACCTGCCTCCTTCTCCAATCAGGAGTTTTGCAGGTACATATGAGTTAACATGTCCAGCTACAAACCCTTTAATCAATTGCTATGGTCTAGAACTCCAGGAGCATGAGAGCAGTCAACTGCATGGGGCTGCAGGACAATTTTGCTTCTGAGTTACTGATGTTCCTGCTATAACATACCTTTCAATCAAAAAAAGATACAAAACTGCAGCATCTATCCTATTACACAAATTTATCACATACAATCTCTCATCACTATCTAGAACCAGATCTAGAGCATCTGGGTCTTGACAGTCTCAGACAATCTCTTTCCATGGTTGCAAATCAAGTCCAGAAATACACAGGACAATTATGCAGAAACAGAGGTACTGGTATTTCTTTAATGGATTAAAATGTACAACACCAAATCACATTCTGGCCTGAAAAACCATATACAATTACTTTGCTCTCAGGGACTACTGAAGGAAGTACACTATATTACACAGCAATAAAGGTAAGAAATACTACAACTTCAAATAAAACATTAAAAACACAAATATTTTTTTAAAACCAAAAACACACAAATCAGTTAAAAAAAAAGGAATGAAGTCTCACATTTCCATTCTCCATCACCCACACAAGAGCAGATAAGAGATGCATGCTTATATGGCTCACGCTGCAAGACAAGTATATTAAGTACAAGATATTCAGTACATTCCAAGTGAATGACTTTTCAACATTATGATCTTAGAAGAAACTCTTAAAAAGAAAAAGGCATACAGTACTCAATTCGCAAAGGTGTCATGTATTTATTCAGCTTCCTGGTGTGTTTTAATTTTCTCTCCAAACAACACTCACTCAGCTCCTTGATCATATTCAAGTGCTGAAGTGACTTGTTCAAAGAAACTACCCATGATGATCCTCAAACACCTTCCTGTTTAAAGTCCATCCCTGAGTAAGGACACGGCTGCTTTTTTCCTTCCCCGATGCATTAATTTGCACTTTTCTCTATCAAATTTCGTAAGTGATTTTAATCAACAGATCTTTCTGAAATGGATGAGAGTCAGTTTCAGATTTCTGTAACCTAAATAATCTCATACAATCTCTCATACTAGTCGTCAGCCCCTTTTCCAGATTCTTTAAGTATGTCCAAAACAAAGGACATAATGAGAACTTCACTTGCAATCTCTTCCTATTATGAAAACCAATTATTTATCCCTTGTTTTGTTTCATATATATTAACTACTTGTTAATCATTTACTAATTCCTGGAAGACAGAGGACCTTTCTTCTTGAAGAGTCCTAGCAAGCAATCTCGTCAAAGACACTTGGGAATTCATGTAAAATGCACCAAGTGAATCATCACCAGGTATGCATTTATTCTTCAAAGGACACTAGTAAATTTGGAAAGTACAACTTTTCTGATAGTCATGTTATCCTTTGTTTTCTGAAATGTCATTTAATAGCTCTTACATATCCTAATCACTTAATTGCTTAGGCTCTGAATTTCATTTCATTCAGAAAAGCTGCAAAACACTTATTATTGTTGGACATTCATGTATTTCAAAAGGCACAATTCCTACGGCTGCCTAAACACTTCCTTAACTGGTGATTTCCATTCACCAGTTTCAATCAGTGCTCTATCCAACAACTTTTTTGTTTCAGGTCCTGCAACTGCAGGTGGTGGGCAGTGTGCAGAGTCTCTGCCAGCAAGGATTCTGCTGCAGCTGACAACTCCTCACAGGCATCTCTTTGCAACAGAAAAAGCATGTACACCTCCCAAGATGCTGGTTGGTTACTGTACAGCACCGCTGTGAGCATGGCAGGCTAAGCACTCACATGTATCCCCTGCCACGTTTAACTGCTGGAATCGTCCTTTGCACGGCTCTCACCTAGGTCAGCACAAACAGTACTTCAAGGGGCCTTGGAGAGCATGTGGACTAGGTAGCATTTACATGATACAGTCTGCATGTGGCCATGCTGTTCTGGAGGTCAAAACAGCTATGCTCCACACAGGAGAAAGTGATGTCACACCAACTGTCTTCAGAGGAATACACTAATCTCTTACCTCCTTCATTCACTAGCACAGCCATAGTCATAGAGCTGCTAGATGGCCAATATCCTCTGTAAGAGGAACTGCTGAAAACCATAAAACTTAAAACCATACCAGCTTAGAGAATAACATGTAACTACAGCACTGGAGTAAAGCACTGCAGATTTACAGGCACATACATGGCAGAGTAAGGAAGAGCACTCCATAGTTCAGAGGAATAAAGGTAAATCAATATTAATACAATCTAGATTGCTAGAAAACATCATGTTCTTTAGAGCTCATTACTTATAGATTCATTTTGAACTTTGAAAATTATTTACTTGAAAAATGTTCTATGGCTCCTCAGCCAGCTTCTCCTCTTCTTAGACTTCTCCTTCAGCTTTGAAGCAAAGTTTAGAGGCCTCTAAATAGATTTAGAAGCAGGGCGTAATGGGTTTGATTATCTTTCAGAGGGGCTATTGAGTGTGCTATCAGTTACTTTCAAAAATTCACATAGGCTTTACATGTCTACGTGTAACATCTCTAAAAATAAATGCATGTAGGCACAGGATATCATCATATTCATAAACAGGAAAGTTAAATTTTTAACTATCCTGATACTTACTTGAAATACATGCTGGAAACAGCCCAGAACACAGAAGTGCCCCTTATGCTCACTTTTCAGAGCAAGTCTGTATCTTCCAGAACCCGAGAAGCTGTGCTGAATTTCCTTCATTTAGGACAATAAGGAAAGTACAAACTTGGATGACTGGATAAAGTTCAGAATAATTAAAAGTTATCACAGCCTCTGCATCAGGAAAATAGAAACTAGTATCAAATTACATTAATTATTTCTATGGAAGAAAGATTAGGCCTTCTTAATTCCCCTCTAGAATCTATTTGAATTTCCTGCAACAATGTATTTTGAATCAGTAAAACAGAGAAAAAGAATCAAAGTGGATACATTGACTTGTTTACTGATTTAAAAGATTAGAAAAATGAGAATAAAATAATTTAAAAAGCACAAAGTTTCATATTCAAATGATAAGACCAGAAATCAAGACGATGGCACAGCTGTAGCTTTTCTTACTCCAAAACCTTACAAACAAGCCTATTACAAAAGAGATAAAATACTATATAAATTGAAAAGCTGCACAAAAATAGCTTTACTATTATGTTTTATTTTTAGGACAGAATACCAACCTTAGAATGCAAAAGCAAGCAATATACAAGGTCCCATTTGCTGTCAGAAAGGAAGTTGACTGCAAGATCTCAGGTAGCAGTTTGTACAAATAATAGTCAAGTTTTCGTTTCCTGAGAATAGCTGCAATCTGAGGGAGAAGGGAAGAAAAAAAAATGGAGGACAAACTTTAATTCACTCAGGCACTTTTTTGCACATTGTAAAGAAAAATAAAAAAGAAAAATGAGACACGCCCACTTAAGTAGTAAACAAAGCCTCTTAAATTTGCTGGGTTTATGAACAATACCACAAAGATGTCCTTTGAACCTGTTCCAGCCGTTACAATATTTATACCAGGAAATACGTCAAGCAATCTGAAATGGGAAGTATAGGAGGAATTTTATTACCTTGTTACCGTTGGCCATAACTGTCAGAAACACTGTCTGCCAGATATCAAAACTTTTAAGATGCGATAAATCTACAGAATTTTCTCTTCAAGACAATTGGACAATTACGTAATTATGTTCAGAATATCACTTAAGTAATCTAAACACAGGCCTTACACCCTCTCTGTGAAGCAATGATGTATTTTCAAAGATTTTCTACTCCAGTTAAACTACTGCAAGTCCTTCAAAAATATTCACTATCTGTTGGAAGAACAACACATTACTGACATATTTTATAGAAATTGCGTATTATCTAAAAAACTGCCTGTAACAGAAAACAGGCTCAATCTAAAGAATAAACATTCTTTTTGGTCAGTTTTATGTACGTCCCATGTATTATAAAGAACAGCTATTTAATGACTCAAACACTAAAGGTCCTCAAACTCTTTTTTGTCTACAGAAATTCTGCAATTAGCTAATGGGAAGATGTAGCAAACCCAGGCTTGTCTCAGAGGAACCCAGTGGTAAGACAAGAGGCAACAGGTAAGTTCAAGTATAGGAAACTCTGATTAGATCTAACAAAAAATTTTCATTTGAGGGTAGCATTTGAGTACTGCAGCAGGTTGCTCAAGGTGACAGTGGACTCTCCATCAGCAGAGATCCTTGGAACTTAACTAGAATAGTCCTCAAGCAACCTCATCTAACTGGCCTTGCTTTGACCAGGAAGCTGGGACCACAGGGCCTCCCAAGGTCCCTTCAACCTCTGTGCTTCTGTAACTCCATGAAAGTACACTTTGGGTGCACCACGAGATAGATTCTATTCTTTTTTCATTTTAATAGTATTATTATTTTTATCTGCCCTGATCTCCCAAGGAGTCTCAAAACTGGCAGGATTTTTCAGTCAATGCTCAGAGAAGTTCCAAACAGAGCGAGCTTCATACTGTTGGTGCTGATGAGAACAAAGAAAGACATTCTGTCCAATCTGTATTGCCAACACCTCTCAAAGTCCTGGTTGTGAGAGGGAGCTGTTCTTCTAAACTACTGTCCACTGAATAGCAAGTAGATGTTTTAGAATCAGAGATGGGCCGAGGATTCTGTTAAAACTAACCACAGGAAAGTTCTGCCAAACTCTGTTTCCAAAATGAAGCTTGAACTAAGGATTAAGAAGAATACGTGCACGAACAGAGCTCTGAAAACAGACTTACACATTACTTAATCAAGTGTCAAGACTGCTTAAAGCATAATAGATTTGGCAATAATGCAATCCAGATAATCTTTCTGTTGAAGGAAAGTCTTAACGTAGCCTAAATGCCAGATAACTAGTTGCTATCCACTCAGCTATTTCTAGCGTATTGTACGAAGGACATGAACACTGGAACAAAATAAGTTTTTTGTCTTAAGAACACAGCCCTTACACCTAAGTGTGAAGCCTTGCTTCCTCAGACCAAAGTGTAAGAAGTGCAATAGGAAAAGACTGGTATTTTACAAATTAATGTCAAATCAAAGTAAAAAATTTAATTCTGTAATGTCTCCAACAAGGTTTAGATTAATGTAAATTTTTACTTTCCCTTCTCTTTACTATCCTACTCCCAAGTGAAAAATAGAACAGAACAAGAAACAATAACACACAAACCATTACAAAGAAAATTGCTCACAATAATTGAAAGAAGAAATTGAAAGTGAGAGCAACAGAGCTCGATGCACAACCACCAAAAAAAAAAAAACCCTTATAATTTTCTAACTGCTTCGTAGACATCAACCAAGCTAAATATTGTGCAGAGCTGAAAGCAGGCAAGAGCAGACTATGGAGTTCCTCTCCTCTACAACCAGTGGTGTGATTACATGGAAAAAATACCAGATATTTGTGGATACCACTTTACTCTCCCTATCAGTTCCACACATTTCAGAAAAGTATTATTAAAGGCGAGGTTGTGAGGGCAGAAAGATTATGAAATCTAGTGTCAGAATGCAGCAGTTCATGGCTCCCACTGGAATACACTTCACTCAAGTAAGCTGGGAGGACATTGTGATAAAAAACGAATTATTACAATAAATGCACTGCTCAAGGCTTAGCAGTGGATGTCAGTAGCAGCCAGAGTGGAAGGAGAAGGCATCAGGACATCCAGCAGGTATTCCTTGGCAAATTATTAATCTCCATGAAGATGTTAACAGATGCATTTTAAAAAAAAAGCCTGGTCAGTAATAATAAAGAAATAGAAAAAAATATTTTCTAGCATTAACTACAGAATTCACACAACTGCATTTTGACTCTCCAACATAAAAAAATATAACTATAAAAAAATCAGTCTACCAGTTTCAGGATACCACCAGTTTGTGGAATATCATTACTCAAGTCCTTCTTTTTTTTGAAATTTAGTCCTTAGATACACGTTAATGTAACGTTAAGCCACACAGAACTTAAAAATCAGAATTTATTTATTTATTCTGTCCTAACTGTGGAAAGAATATATGCAATTTCAACACCATCCTTAAATCACAGCCACATAGGCTACTGCAAGACTTTGAGCTAGGCTATTGGTGTTCCAGAAAAAAGGAACACGAGACTCAAACCCAAGCTTTGCCATGTTTTGAGGCACCAGCCAGGCCTGATTATTTTAATGATGTGTCATGTAACGCCTACAAGTATTCATCATCCAACCGCAATAACCTGAGCTTCACCTCCAGTACCCTCAGTCTTCACCTATATTCCTGGACTACGGATTCCACAAGAGGCATTGCACACAAAGGATGGTTTGACTTAATGAATGTGCTAATTGGCTGACCAATGTACAGTCTGACAGGTTACACAGCAGGTTAAAAAACCCACAAGCTTTCTGCCAACTCTGCTGTCGTGTGTACAATATTTTTTCTCTCCCTCCTTCAAACCATCACCTCAAGTTTGTACAAAGTGTATGACTTTAAGAACACTACACGTCCATCAAAATTTAGTGGAATTAGACAACACATACAGCACTGACTGATGGAAAATGGAAAAAAGCACTATCATTTCTCATTCCTTCACAATATCCAGCTGAAATCGATCACATCATAACAAACTTTTATTTTAAAAAAGGAAAAAAAAATAAGAAAAAGAAAAAAACTACAAAAATATGCAGACACTTAGCCTAATCTATAGGAAAGTAGAGCTGAATAACATTTATAAGTACAACTATCTGGCACATTTAGGCACCTTTAAAATGCAAATTTAGAGATTATCACTACCACTGTGTGCATGGTTTATATAATCCATATGCTGCAAGGCATTAAAAACCCAAGGAAATTTTATGTATTAAGTCACATGCAAGCTAAAAGCAAAACGATCCCAAACATTTAAAACAGTTAAGAAAATACCTCAGATTATGCAAATGGCAGGCAGAGCTACAAATGGATGTCAGAATTCTTTCATCATTATATTCAATTATTTATATGCTCTTTTATAATGTTATAACCATTTGCAATTTTTTACAAATTTTACAAGAACATTACTCCTTCAATTTATAAAATTTTTTTTAAGTGCTTTGAAGTAACTGATCTTAAAACACCCTCAGGCAACACTTAGGTTTTGCAAGACACTTGTTCAAATAAGCAATTTGTTTCTCGTGTGTCATCTGAAATACTCAGATTTGGTTTTCCTCAATTAGCTCATCCCTCCTTGATTTCACCAATTACAAAACCTGGCTTCCAGATTGTTTAATTTCATAACTCAGTTCCTGCAATAGTCTGAGGAAGAGCGTGTGCCTCCTGCTCTCTGAGTTCCCCTGTCTCATGTGAGATGTTATATGAGGATCACCATCAGTGAGTTGGGTTGTTTTAATTTGGCTTTTTTCAAATTTTCCGTATCATCCAACCAACTAAAAAAAGAAACAAACAGTACTCACATACTCTTTGAAAGACATCTAAGTTACCTTCAATCCTGGCATCACTCTCATTCCATGACAATTTATCTTTACTACTTGTTTTCCTTCTACTGAAATGAGTAGGAGACTATTTTTCATTCCCCTTAAAATGTCTAACTCAGCATGATTTTCAAGGATTATCCTCCTACCCTGAAATTCTTGCACACTTCTACATAAAGCTGTACCAACTTAAGAGAACAGATTTATATCTCCTTGATAAACAGTTACTTTAACCATTTTTGATAGTTCTCAGTATTTGTAGTGTCTTTACCACGATCTTTGCTCAGTCAGGCAAGGCTGAGGCTTTCCCTGATTTCCAACATTACTGTGATGCAGGCTCCCAGTTACCCCTTGCATCTTTGAGCATAAATTCTTCAGTCCACCTAAATTCATTATGTGACTCTTTCTAAATTCTCAGCATTTCAGCAAAGGACTATTTTTGTTTATTTTCAATTTATGAAAGAATTTTATAGTGTGGCCCGAAAGTCACCTGAACAGAACAGAATGATCACAGCCTGGAACAAAGAAGTCACAGGTTCTTTCTTTAGTAACATTCAGGCTAATTTTAGTCATATTTAACCCAGCTTCCAAAAGAATCTAAAAGTAAGAAGACATAGACCTACATATCATTCATAATACAGCAGAGAGATACAGGACACTGCACAGTACTAAGATGAACAGATACCCAGAGCAAGGCAATCACACACCACCATCAGTGCAACTCTAGGTACTGGATCCTGACAGAAGGGAGATACTTGACAGCCTAACCCAAAGTTCCAAGTTGCCATACAGAAGTGTATGCCAGGGTAACACTAACATCCTTCTTAGTCTCCCACCCTACTTCCAAATACACAGCAGTTTGCAGCATAAACAAGGAAAAATCACGTTTTAATATACTCAGCAATTCTGGACTATTTTAGAATACAATCTGGCCAGTACAGCCTTCTTGCACATCTCACAAAGATGATATATGATGACTACATCCACACTGGCAGATAAGAGAAGATCTGTTTTAGTGTTAGCTGGCTTCCCAGCTTTGCTCAGGACCACTTCAAACAGCTCTCCTTGAGAGACCTGCATGCGAAGCAAGCCTGCAGCAGCAACGGCACAGCCAGTGTGCACCATCCATCCTTGGGAACAACCTCCGGCCCAATCCTACAGCAATGTGCCTGCAGCCAGGAAAGTGTTGTGAGACTCACATGTCGCTTTGCCTCACCTTGATCTTTGGCTGGTGAGTCTGTCTTCCCTATAATAGTTTTCAAAGTAATTAATTAGGTCAATAATTAGAGTTGTTCTTGCTATTACCTCCAGTCAATCAGTGATTTACCTGTGAAGTGACCTGCCAGCTACCACATGCAGCTTGCACTGCAGCTCCCCAGCCCATGTTGTACTTGTACCAATGTTCCTCCCACTGATATTGCAGAGGAAGAAAAAACACCTTACATTTATACCACTGCTGACAGCATTTATGTCTCTGACAGTATGATATATGATGCTGTCCTATACCTAGAGAGGTTACAAAATAAATAATGAAGATTAAGACACAAAATACAGATACTGATGGCTCAAACAGACAATGGCACTGGAATCCTAAGCAGAAAAAAAACAAACCCTTGACACAGAAAGAGAAAGAAGCAACTGGCATCTAAGAACATGAAGGTTATAATAAGCACAGGAGGAAGCAGATATGGTAGAGGCATGAAAAAATATTACAAATGAGACCAAAATAAGCACCAAAAGTAAGACCAAACTGAGTATGAAAAGAGTATGAGAAGAAATTAAGGAAAAAAAATTAATCATTAAAATAGAGCAACTGCTGAGGATCATTAAAATCTGTACTGGAGCAGCAGACTCTGGTTACATCTGTTCTAAAGAATTGGCTGAACCATCCCTCAGTCCAGAGAACATATGAAACAGACCCGCTGGCACCCACACTGCACTAGGCCTGCTGCTCCTCTCCTCTATGCCAGCAGATCCGTGTGGGAGAGGCATCTGGAGTCAGAGTCAGGAGTAAGTCAAAAGTCAGCCTGAACCACAAAATGGCCAGTTCTCAAACTGTGCTCTTTTGCAGCACAGGTGAAGGGAGGGCAGCAGATATAGGGTAGGAAGGAGCTGGTGCTTGGGAGGAAGGGCAGGAGATGCAGGTGGGGAGAGGAAGACCTGTGTTGGAAAGGAAAAGGGGCAGGACAGAAGTTAGGTTGGAAAGACCAGGACTAAGTACTACTAGAAACATTCTGAACACACACTGATATAACTATAACGATAAAATAACTTAAGTCCATCACCTTATGTGAACCTCAGAATACAGAAAAGGTCTGATCACTTGTGCTGTCCAACTATGATATTTCATTTACAAATAAAAGATTTTCAAGCACAGCCATAAGTCCAGAAAAGAACTAATTTTGTGATGACTCTCTTAATTCAGGACTGTTCTTTCCCTGCCAAGCTACTTAATGTGCAAAGCTTCAGCTTCCTTCTCTGCAGTCCCCACTGCACCCATTTGCTCTTTACCGTACACTGGTTCTGGTGCCCGTCAAATCCTGCTTAATAATCCAATTCAATTCATTAATGTAGCTGAAAATTACTCCAGCTAAAAGCAGGGTAGTAACCTCTTCTGGGTTAGCTAATGGAGAGATGAGGTCCAGAACCACACAAAGAAAGGACTACAGTTATGTGTCTGGGAGCAGAGACTGGCAACTGCCTCCACTCTAGATAGCAGCAAGATTTTAGAGCAGCTGAGGTTTAGATTCCTCTGGTAAGTCAAGTTAAACACTATCAATAAAAACCTAAAAGAAACTAAAAACTGCAAAGAAGACAGTGTAAAAACTGATACAGACATTTTACAGTACAGTAGGACACTGGTGGAGAAGGTTCCCACCCCACTCTGAGTTTGTGACAAGATGTAACTGTTTATGGGGTCACAAAGCAAAACAGATCAAGACAACAATTTACATTTTTAGGTTTGTTTTTCTTTTTGAAGAAATAAAAAGTGGAAGTTTTCCCCCTAATCCGTGACTGCAGAACTGAGTGAACCATAAGAGAGCTACAAGTAGGAAATCTCTTGACCAGGTTTGGCTGCTGGGAAATTTTGCTTTAATTACAGAACTGTTTAAGCTACTTTATCTTTAGTCAAACCTGACACATCACCAGTACACCTCTCATGTCTCACTTCAGGTCCATGCTTTGCTGGTACAGGTACTTATGCACCCATAGAGCAAACTAGATCAGAAAACAGACACAAAGAAAATCAAATCATACTGGGTAGAGGAAAAGAGAGAATGTTCTTCTCTGTATTAGTTTCATGATACAGCTCACTGTATGCTCACATTAACAGCTGCCAGTTGTATCTGTGGAAGTTCAGAGTGGAAATGTTCACTGTCAGACATGACAACTCCTGAGGTTCACACTGCTACCAGTTACCATATAAATGGACATCATCACAATTTTCACTCAAGCAACACTTCCATGAGAGCTTAACTGAATCATGTCAGGATGTTGCAATCCCACTCCTTTCCTTCTCTTTATTACATAGCTCGAAAATATTGTTGCACCAGCAGTGGTGCAGACTCAATTACTTGTGTTTCTTTCTGTCAGAGTTAGCTTGGGGACAGCTCAGTGGCCAGCTCACTACTCAATCCCCCAAGTACCACGACAGGAGAAGCACGGAGGTAGGGACAGAAGGAAGTGCTCACCTGCAGCGATTCCAACTCAGATCGACTTTCAGGATATGTTTACACAGATGATGCAAACAGATCCCAGCTCCTCTACCGACATCCTAATTTGCTGAAGATATGCCAGCTGCAACTGAGGTGATATAATCACGTCTAACTGCACACTCAAGCTAAGATACCTCACCTGTAGGACACTCTCTGAATACTCAGACTCTTTCAGCCTTTACGTATTTTTTTTTGTCTTGCTACATTATGCAATGGAATCTCCTTGATCCTAAGGCACTGATTACGAAGGTGTCAACAACAGCAAGACACATGTGCATTACACTTGCTACTGCCAAAGACACAATGCTAGCCTCCCAGGCAAACACAAGTCCTTTAATTCAGGTATTATAGGTATTGGTAGATGATGAAAATATGATGTCCAGGCTGTGCCCATGCCCTCCTATCCAGCTAGCACCAACCCTCTCACAGCATGTTATGCCTCCAGACCTCATCAGCCCCTATGCCCTGCTTTTGCCCTCCCTGGCCAAGATTCAATATACTGTTCTCATCATGCCTCTGCCCCCTCAAACATCAGGTTCCCCCCACCAGACAACCCTTCAGCCCTCAAACCAAGTGACCTCACCACCATCCCTCTCCACCCCAACATCAGATTCCACCCCAAAACATTGGTTTTGCTCTTCTGCTCCTTCACCCCAGGGTCAGGCTGCCCCTTGACTTGTGTCCTGCCCTTTGCCTCCGATCATAACCCTGTTCCCTCACTCCAGACAAACCTCCCTCCCTTGATATATCTCATGTCCTTCCCCACCACCGCAGGCCAGACTCCCCTCGCCCTGACACCGCTTGTGCCCTCCCCAAACACCCCTCATGCCCTTCCCCCTCCACTCAGGCCAGGCTCCCACCATGTTCTTTGTACCTCCCCTCCTTTCACACCAGGTCAGGCTTTCCCACGCGCCCTCGTATCCCTAGACCCTCCACCCAAAGCCAAGGCCAAGCTCCCCCCTCTCTGATACCCCTCCTGCCCTTGTCCTCTCAGGCCAGGCCCCTGCTTAGGCCGGGCTACCCCGCATACACACACACACCCACCAGGTAGAGGGTGCCGTAGATGCGGAGGGACTCTGCCAGGGCGCTCTGGGTGACGTGCAACACAGCCCATGAGCACCGCGGGTGCCAGGTGTGCCCGATCTCGTAGCAGCTGTGGGGGATGGACTTGCTCAGCGCCGCCATCTTTGTAGCGCGCGCGGGGAGGGGAGGGGAGGGGG